>MJVA01000687.1:852708-1351975 GCA_001939245.1 Talaromyces wortmannii
TGCTGGTGCTGATGCTGGTGCTGATGCTGGTGCTGATGCTGGTGCTGATGCTGGTGCTGATGCTGGTGCTGATACTGGTGCTGATACTGGTGCTGATATTGGTGCTGCTACTGCTCCTGCTCCTGCTACTGCTACCGAAGATCCCGCCTCAGACATTAATTCCACACACCAATGATCGTCCGCACGTATCGAGTCAGAAGCGCTTGAAATTATCTAGATGTTTATGGGGCATTTATTGAATTTAATACTAGTTTTTAAATATTACCCCAATAGCAATGAGCGAGTTCCCTTCTTATGTTCTGACTAAATCTTCCAGACTATGAAAGGCTCATTTCCTGTAAGCCCCCTGTTTTTAAGAGTAAGCGCTCGATCGTCCAGAAATGCTTGATATAATGCTTTCGGGACTTTTCTCTCTTCATCCTCCCACACTTGATATCCCACCTGCTCCCAGATTCCAAGTTGGTGAATAAAATTAACACTTGGTTTGATTTTGTCCTTGGATTGAACGAGCGTGAAAACGTCCTCTCGCCATTCTATCACGTGTTTCAAACTTTCAAATCAAGTCGTCACTATTAGGTGTTTTGCAACGCACCCCTGTGCTTAAAGTGATGGGAATTTCAAACCCCCAAAAATGTTCTATTTTCCATTTTGTATATCTTACATCAACTGGGTATTGGTACATAGGCGGATTTCTTAATGAATCATTCACTCGTCAAAAGATAGAAGAAAGGAAAAAAAAAGAAGAACAAGAAATCAACCAAACGTAACAAGGTTTCAGTTTGGCCTCGTGTTACTTTGCAACTCAAATGCCTCGTCGTCTGCTTCAAGAGGCCGATAATCCGTCTTTGGTCGGTGAATGGCATACTCCTCTTTCTTTGACAATGTCAACACGGCTACACCAGTAAAGTCCAAGAGAAAGCCGCACACTATGGAGAAGATATTGGTGATATCGTCGGTGTTGATTCCCTTGTAGAAGATGAACGAGGCGGAGAGCGTGCAGGTCGTGAAGCCAACGTAAAAGATGGCGTTTACCCTGTATTTAAAAATTAGCTTTTTGCAAAGAGTCGGGGGGTAAGGCGTACAAAGATGCAGCAAAATGACTCATTGCTTTATTCAAATAATGCGTTTGTGTAATCGTCGTAATAACAACAGCAATGAGAAAGACATAGGTCGAGGCGTGCGTGAATTGGTTGTCGCCGGCAATCGTCAGTTTCACGGCGATGCTAAAGGCCTTGATGGACATGACCGAAAGCGATCCTACTAAGGAGCAGATGCTGATATAGATGATGGGATTTGTTGACCCGCTGCGAGGCGCCAGACGGTAGATGGCATATATGGTGTAGACAAGGACAAAGGCGAGATATAGCAAGAATACTTGTGGGCGAGTGTTAGAAATTTCTTTATAATAAACACCAGGATTCAATGCTTACATGGCTGAGTAGCCAGATCCAATATCTCATCAACTGTGGTCAACTCTGGATCGGCCGGTGCATGCAGCACGATAAGAACCGATCCCAGCAGGCAAGTTGCGCAGCCAAGACGCCCGACTGTATTTAAATGTTCATGGAGAAAATACGCTCCTAAAATAGCTCTTGAATATCGGTTAGTTGATGTTCATCATTCAAAGCTTCAAGAGGCTATACCCTATCAAAACGCTCATTGCTCCCATGGGCGTGACCAGCACGGCCGGGGCAAAGGCATATGCAGCGGTATTCATCAATTCTCCAGATACAACTGTGATTTTCATGTCAAAAATGCAGGAAGCAAGAAGAAGACAGGACAGAAACATACGAGTCAGTGTGCCACACCACCACAGCGGATTTTTAATATATTGGATTCCCGAGCCATCGAATCCGTGGCGGTCAGATGATTGCATCAAGCTCTGTTTTCCCATGGTGTGAGCACGGAATGCATTTTAAAAATTGCCAAAAGGTGAATATACCTTTTTGGTTATGACATAGCTGGAGCCTAGACCATGGTATTAGCTGAAATTTGACGGTCAGACGAAATGCACGCATGAACTTACCAGTTGCGACCGACGATAATATAGCCAAGGCCAGGCCAATAAATCTGCATGCATTTCGCCATTAGCAAAATTATCATTATTTACCTCTGCATTCTCTGCGTATCAACAGTATTGAACATACTTATCATGCGCCGTGCCCATTTTCTACAAGAATGTCGTGGGCGTTGTGGCTGAGACGGAGAAAACAACAACAATCCTCCTCATCGGCACTTTTCTCGATCGGGCTGTCGCGTGACGCTTTGGTCAACCGATCAATTGGTATATATATCGACAGTCAAGCTTTCAATGTTTATTCGCTGCAAATTTGATGATATTTACGTGGTTGCCAGGAACAGGGAATCATGCCAGGTTTCTCGTTTCAAGCTAGGAAAAAGTCCCCCTGGTTACGTATGCTGACAGTGTTTCAGGATCTCGTTGGGCGATCCCGTGAAAATTACGGTAATATGGGTACAAAAACACCACGATCACGTGTAATGTTATTTTTAGATCTATACGATCGGCGAATAACTGCGCGTTGGAATTTGCACCTATTGTCTTGTTTTTATATTTTTATATCCTTATTACGATGTCCTAAATGTGATCAGTCTCTTTTTATAGAAAAATGCTATTGTCTGTGGCCGGCCATTGCGGTTCTGAAATCATCACCGCCATCGATGTAGAGGCTCAAATCCCTTTGTGTGAAGAATTCAGCAACCAATCATACTCAGATGCCAGGCCAGGGCAATAATCACGGACAAGTCCGAAGATTTCCCCAGGGAAAAGGAAATACCTAGTACTGCGGGCCGACTCACGTGAATTGAGAGAGATGTCACTTTGATATGAACCTCCTTCCTTCTCCGCTTCTCCCACATGCAACTTCAATGTTGCACCTTCAATGCTGTCAAACTCTAAGAAACTGAAGAAACTCTGGTCCAGTGATAAAAATTTACATCCCTCTCAGAAACCACATTGTACCTGACACCACTGGTTACAGGGAACTTCTATTGCAGGTAGAGGAGAACAAAACTTGTTGGCTGCATTCTCATCACTGACGTTTCCGTAGATAATGTCCGATCCAATTGATTACAAAGCGCTTTACTTGCAGTCTGTCGAGAGAAGGAAGAAGATAGAGGAGGAAACGAAGAGGATAGAGGAAGCAACGAAGAGGATAGATGAGGCAACAGCAAAGAAGGCAGAGGAGGCAGAGAAGCCCACTCGAAAAACTAATTTTGAAGAGCTTATCAGAAGCTGCCATGGTCTTTTCTCACGGCCACTGAGAGCCGCGCTCCCGACCAATTCCACAAAAACAGGCATAATCCCTCCTCCTCCTACAGGGAAAATTTGCCCCTTACGGCTGCGACCCTGGACGGATTGTGCAGCCATACAACAAGAGATTTACAATTCAGTCTACCGCTACCTACAACCGGTAGGAAAAGATGCTCCGCGATTATTTAAACCCTTAAAGGTACTAGAGTACGATGCCCAGTATTTTGGCAGCCGGTCGTTCAGTACTGCAAGATATCTTAAGTCTTACGAGCGGTCAGCTGTAGAGGCTCATGTGTATCAAATTATTTCAGAGCTCTGCAAGATTCGTCAGGCACAGGATGAATTTAGGCTCCGTGATGGGTTGCTATTCAACCTCCATGCTAACACCCTTGACGATGGTGACGACGATGAAGATCTATCAGGTTCACGACCTTTCGGAACTTATCAAAACTGCATCCACAGATTTGGTATCAATGATGGGCCCGTTCTCGCTACGGTTCAGTACAAGCTACCCCATACACTATCCGTGGGAACCCTTCGCGACGGACTTTACGAGCTTACAAGGAAAGACTTTAATTGGGAGATACTCGAGCGAACTACCATTCCAGCCGACGGCCCGAACAAGATACTGGACGATGCGATGCGGATTACCGTGTCAGCAATTGTGCAGGTATATCATGAGATGATTCAAGAAGGGCTTGAATACTCATATTTAACGACGGGACTTGGGAATCTGCAACTGCACGTTCCTTTTGATGACCCAGGCACCCTTTATTACGATTTAGGAGAGCCTAATTTGGATGTGGATACCGAAACTTGGGGATGTCTTGGGTCAAAGACAGAAATTGGAAGGGTACTATGTCTTTGCTTGATGAGTTTCCGCTCTCAGCTTCGAAGCCACGCCTGGCGGAATGCTGCACGGGCACAGCTACGGACCTGGAAGAAGACTTCCGGGCAAATTGTTTCTGGAAATGAGTCAGGGCAGAAGCCAGACACCCCTCCTGATCCCACTAGCACTGTCCTCGATCTGGACTCGAAGAATTATTCTGCTGCTTCAACTTCCCAATGCGAACATCGTCCTCATAGCTACGAATTCTGCACACAGCGGTGTCTCCTTGGTTTGCAGCAGGGTGGTGTATTGGATGCTCACTGCCCTAATGTGAAGTTCCACCAGCCCGGGGATCATGAAAATCGCCATCAAATCAGTGTACAAGATCTGGTGCGGATACTTAAACAGCAGCTTGATGAAAATTTGGATCAGGAGTGTACTCCGATGGGGCATTGTGGATCGCACAGTGCGCCCTTCAAGGTCACCTGTGCTGCGTACGGCTATACGGTTGTCGCTAAAGGGACAACATCACGACTGTGGGAAAAGGTATCACGCGAAATTGACATTTACCGTATCCTCCAGCGTGTACAGGGATCTGCAGTTCCAGTATTTCTCGGAAAGATCGATTTGGCCATGATATACTTCCTACATGACGCAGGAGAAATTCGGCACATGCTCCTCATGGGCTGGGGAGGTGAGAGTACTGAGAAATTCCAATGCGATAAGTCTGTCCAACTTGCCGTTTCACGAGCTAGAGAGGAAATTCGTTCTTTGGGCATCTTGCATCAGGACCTTCGACCAGCACATATTCTGTGGAACACCGAGCTGCAAAAGGCCCTGATCATCGATTTCCATCTATGCCGATTGGATCAACGACCGAGGCATATGCGATCCAAGCCTTCCAAAAGGCAATCCCACAAGTTAGAAAGGCAAAAGCCAAAACGCCGACGTATCGGCAGCTTGCTTGCAAGACAAATATGACTGAATAATCAAGCATACAAGGCCATTTCATAAAGTTATTCATATGTACAGGGAGCTTTTTAGACTGCTGCTCACCATTATATAGAGTTCCGATTCCTATCATTCATTGATCTTCATTGATATTCATGATATCAATGGATATTTTAGAAATACACATGTATCAAGAATAGAACGAACCCAAAAAGGAAATTTTGGGGGAATTCTATGTTTCAGCCAATCAGGTCATTTCAGTATTTTCTCCACATTGATAATCTCGGACTTAACATCGGAGAGATCCACTCCTAACTTCCAGAATCCCTGACTCTGCAAGAATCATGGGAAGAAGTTCATGGCGTGCTAAAAGTTGTCGAACTTGCATTACAAGAAAAGTCAAGGTAAGAATATCATACAAGCTCGCTCCCAAATCGATGCTGAATATCTCCAGTGCGATAAAAACCGGCCCCAATGTCTGCGATGTCAGTCGTCCGGCAGGAACTGTGGAGGCTATCTGTATACAAACCCGTAAGTGCATGGTGCTGCAAATATTACGACCCAACCCGACCTAATGACTGACCACGAGAAATCAGGAGAGAAGACAGAGTCCAAAGATCAGGGACTGTCAGTAGATATGGCAGTAAACAATCTCTAGCAGGGCATCAATCGCGAAGACAGATTATCTCTCAATTCTTGGATGACTATCTTCCACCGCATGCATCTGGCTCGGTCTCATATCAGTCACCGGTCTATTGGGCCGAGACGTTCTTCAGTTTCCTCGATTCTCCGTCTACCATTGTCAATGCTTCCCTATCCGCTTTGACTCTAGCTCACCTGGCCAATTCAAAGTGCGATTTCGCACTGGCACAGCACAGTAGACACTACTACGGTCTAGCAATGCAAGAAATCTGCGCATTGCGAAAACTAGAGCACCCCACAGATCTGGTTCGCACGGGCATGATTCTGGCCCTCTACGAGCTTTACAATCACCCTCTAAACCGTGAACACGCATGGCAGGTCCATGTGCAGGCGGCTTATAATCTCATGCGCCAGTTGGAGTTTCCGCATCAGGCTCTTAGCAAGCATGACTTCCGTCGGCTTTTCACGGTTGAGGTAGGATTAACGATCTCCTCGTCTTTTAGGGCTTGCGGACTAATTGTGTCCAGTTTCTCCGTCTCTGTATAAGCGGACAAAGCATGGCTTGTTCCAGTGTGTATCTTCAACCAAACGGACTGTCGACCGATATGTTTGATCGTCTTTTACAAATCTTGTCCCAGACTGCCTACCTAATTTCGACTCTGCAAAAAAATAGTTCCTACGGCGAACTAGACAGGAATGCCGCTAGTGCCTTATTACAACAGTCTGTGTACAACGAAGGACAACTGTCAACATGGTTCCATGAATTGCAATCTGAGGAGGGCACCCAGCCCCTTCTCATCTATCATCCCCAGGAGACAATAAGTTTTACGAACCCTTCTAGCATACCGCTTTTGCTACTATATTGGCTGGGCCTGGTGGCAGTCTACGCTTCAATGGTCAAGGCACTACGTATCCTCGTTCGGACAGACGAGCGTACATGCTTGAAGAAAAGACTGGAAACAGCAGAGCTTCTTTGCTATCACTTCGCCAACCGTCTCTCACAGTGTCATACAGGATGTGTGGGGATGGGTCGAGGGACTACTATACTGCTGATGGCGACATCTTTAGCGGCGCAACAGATTTGTCAAATTTTGCAGGACACTTCGTTAATTTTAGATTTGGAGAATTTATGAATTCTTCATAGTTGTATACTAAAACCTTTTGTTCATATAGTACGAAACAGGTCTTTCAGGGTCCAATTCCATAGTGATAGACAACTAATAAGAAAACCTTTGTCCAACCAGGTCCTCACTCAGAGCCCACAACTTTTCTGCGTTCTTCGGATCAACCGCATAGTCGGCCGCTTCACCATTATTCACCTGGTTTTTATGCAGATACGATCCATTGCTGTCTATACCATGTCAATCAAAATCAGCACTTGATGAAGAGACGAGGGATTGCTTACCTTCAATACTTGGATCGTACGCCGCCGCGATCAAAGTACCTGCTGCCTCGCTTAGCGTCCTCCAGTTATCGTCTAGATCGTAATTGATCGACCCATCTTCCTTCTTCCATCCTGTGTCATAGTCAACAACCCTCGTTCGGGAACGGACAGGAAAGAAAAGATAAAGAGTCCGACATACCAGCTTTCACCCACTCCTCCAATAGCAAGTGTCTCCCAATTCCAGTATCAAGGCGCCCTGGATAGAGACTGAATGATTTGACGCCTTTATCGCCTAGTTTTTCCGCCAATGATACTGAGAAGAGTATATTGGCGGTTTTACTTTGACCGTACCCCTGCCACTTGTCGTAGCATTTTCCATCCTGTAATCGAGGTTAACAATATTTTCTGGAATAGGACCCGTGCGAAAAGAAGAAGAAGAAATGTACGGACCTGAAAATTGTAGTCGTCGAAACGGACATGCCCTTTTTTATGCCCAAGACTACTCACGTTGACAACTTTTACCCCCTGCGTCAGGTCCTTCTTACTCAGAATTAAGTTGGTAAAAAGAAAATGGCCAATATGGTTCGTTCCGAATTGTAGCTCCACACCCTCTTTTGTAACGCCATAGGGTGTGGCCATTATCCCCGCGCTATTGATGAGGATATCAATGTGGTCAGGCAGGGCATTGACCTCATCCGCAGCTTTGCGAACGCTTTCCTGGGAACTCAGGTCAATGATAAGAAGCCTGATATTGGTACTTGGTGTGTCCGCTTTAATTGCGTCTTCAATCGCCTTAAGTCTCTCGACGGTGCGGCCAGCGAGGATGAGCAGCGCTGGCGAGTGGCGGGATATGTGTAGCGCTGCCTCTCCTCCGATGCTGCCAAGAGCCACACCGGTTATAAGAACTGTATTGTGTCAACAAGTTCTTTTCATTCATGTCTCATTGTGGGTGAAATTCTTACCTTTGCTTCCCTGGATTTGGCCTGAGAGGTCCTTGCAGACCTCTTCGCTGGTGGATTGTGCCGTGAAACGAGTCATATTTGCAATGTTTCTCAACCTTGGATAACGTATGTGAAAGGATTTATTGTTGAATTAGTTTTATATTCGGCATGTACAAAACCCTTAAATACCTACTCTTTCTCTGCTGCAGCCCTTGATGACGAATATCTCTTTGCATACGGTCTCGGTGTTATAATAGCTATCATTGGTAGTTATCAAACGATCCGGAATTATGATCTTAAATCCATGGGAAGTCGGTTTTAAGCTCACAAATTCCACAATTTTATGGGGCTGGACCTCCTCGTATGCTATGTGCTTCCTCTCTAAGCTAGATGAGTGCAATACGCTCGTCGATCAACTTGAGACAACCCCTCCCATTACAATATCTCGCAAATTATCATGAGAACCCTGTTCCGTGGAAGTTGATACAGTGTTTATCTTTATTTTGGGATCCTGGAAATCATTGTCACGCTACGTGTGAAGATGAATCAATTTTTGTGTAAGATACAGGTATCATTTATTATTTCTAGTATAGCAGAACTCATTTAGCTACAAAATGTATCTCGAGAGTGACTCTTATTCGCATATAACTACGACTCCACCTTGTCAAGAAATTGTCGAATATCGGCGATACATCGCTCTCTGTCTGTTTCATACAGTCCTGTCACAAGCACCTGTCAGAAACCACACGTAAGATTTAAAAATAGAAAACAACAAAACCTTACCATGTGCAGAACCCTCATACACTTTCAACTCAGTATCATTCTTCGGAAGCAGATCCATCACATACGCCGGACTCCTATCCACCGGATTCGCAGCATCTTCCGTTCCATGAAGCATCAAAACGGGGATATCACTCCACCGTTTCCCAAACTCGCGCAACGCGTCGGTAAGATCTCTATCGAGGAATATCTGCACAGTACGCTCCACAGCCATGGGATCAGCCTCGGTAGCCATTCGCTCGAACCGCGCTTTTCCTCCGGGCAGCATGTTCTGAAACGCCGATGCGCCGAATATGACACCCAAAACTGACTGAAGCGCCTCGGCAGAGTTTTGGCGTATTCGGGTAAGCAATTCATCCCAGTATTCACGGGGAGGGCCAAAGGGTTTTCGTTCTGTGTGCATGGGGACAGGCAGAGAAGAGCACATGAAGACGAGGCCTTTGCATCTGCGGCCCAGGGTACCGGTTGAGTCATCCAATATCATCTGCACAATCTCGCCACAGCCAAGACTGGTTCCGATGGCAACAAATTCGTTCTTCTCGTTTGATGAGCTACTAAATTCAGCAGAGCTAATGATATGCCCCAGATCATCCGCGAACACGGAATAGTCAATGCTCGACTTGGTTGCGGCTTCGGGTCCGCTCCATTCGCTTTTGCCATATCCTCGTCGGTCTGGGAGAATGCATTGATAGCGATGGGTTTCGGAGAGGCGGATGGCCAGGTTATTGTACATGTGACCGGAGAACGGCCAGCCTGCTGAGAATACAAGTGCCGGTTTGTTGGGTTTCTTGTGATCACTATCATCGATGCAGAATCCTAATGGCGAGATCTGTGGGACGTAGTTACGATAGAACAGCATCGCACCATCATATTTGCTTTTAACATAAGGCATTGTGGACGATTCGTTATGGATTTGATATGTTTAGTTTTAGGTGTAAGAAGTCAACCTCTGAAAAGAAGAAAGAACAGTACTCAAAACAGAGGATCAGAGCAACCTAATCCCCCTATTTATAGGCAACCGACTTCCTCCCAGATTTGAAATCATATCTCCAATTTTTTTTCGTCCCTCCATGATACAACTCATGGATCTCGGTTTTTTTCGAGCGCTGATTGGCTATTTGGACATGTAGTTGTTGGGAAACGCGCTAGTAATTAATACCATATTTGTTACATGTATTTTTCCAATTGGCATGATACTTATGTTGTGAACTGCTCTTGAAATATTTCTAAACATCAATTGATATCCTTAATATAATCGCTATTACTAGTAATCGAAACACTGAAATCAAAAACACGCATTATCACAACCCCAGATCACGACAACTCTCAAAAGCTAACGTCCCCAGTGCCTTACATGAAAACCGTGACATGTTAAAAGAGATTCTTCAAATAATAAAACAGAGAGCAAGAAACCCCGATACATAATACATATTCAATATAAAGTCCGGCCCGTAAATGAATAAATGCCCTGCCATTTCCCCCTCCAACGCAGCCACTGACAATCACCGTAAAAACCCGAACTCCAGTAGAAACGAATCAAACAAATTGAATTTGAATGACAGAGAAGAATAAATGAACGTGCACTCAAGGCATCAATGCTCGTCCAGATGGCAGTCTTTTCCTGGTGCTCCCAGGTCGGCTCGGAGTCTTGACAGGAGTGGCCTTCGAAGGTGTTTTCTTACCAATCTTCTTGACCGCCGGGCTTTTCAGCTTGAGAGTTTGGGTGCCCTTTTTGAAGCTCGTGGAACGACGTGCCGTGGCCTTAAGCTTTGTTTTGATCTTCTCCGAGGCAGACATGGGCTTTGACTTGGTAGCTTCCTGGCCACTCGAAGATCGCGAAGCAGCCTTTTTGGGTTGCGCCTTGGCTTTGGCTTTGGGAGATGATTTTGCGGCAGCCGTGGCTACTTTTGTGACCCTCGATTTGCTAATCTTCTTGGCCGGGGATTTAGCCTTGGTCTTTGTTTGAGCCTTTGTCACAGAGATCTTCTTCTTCACATGCATGGGTGCCTTCTTTGTGCCGAGCGAAGCTTTGGCTTTGGTCACTGCCTTGGTGAAGGTCTTTTTGACTGATTTGGTGGCGACCACCTTGCGCTTCTTATTCAGCGCCGATGTCGACTCATCAAGGATGTTGCTCAGTTTGCGCTTGGTTCCCGATAGAGTTGCCTTGCTGCCTTTCTTGACTGGCTTCTTCTTGTCATCAGATTTTGTCGGGCGATCCTTTGGCTTAGGACCGAGAACACCGCGACATGTCGGAGCACCACAGCGACACTCTTGTACGTTCTTTTGGGAAAAGGGACTATATACGGTTAGCTTAATTCCTAGACTTCGAGGTTGTAGCACTCACTCAAAGTTGTAATCATAAGTAAGCTCTTCTCCGGTCATGATCCCTCTGTCTCCCGCAAAAAGTGCCATTCGTGGCTTGCCGCCGACTGTCCATTTCTCCATTCTGCAGTTTGGCTCACAAGAATGATTGACGAATCTAGCAATGGAGCCACGGGTGGCATCGATAATCATGTTCTGGTCGAAATACATCAAATAGTAGCACTGCTTCTGTTAGAACCGAATACAAACTCGTACGAGAAACACAACTTACTTCGTTGTGCTTGTAGACGGTCCTCATGCGTCGCTCACACTCATTCTGTGTGATGATTTCGCCAGTATATTCCACAATTACCTGGTTTGACTCAAAGGTACGGTTGCTACGCACGCCATATCCTCGATCTCCAGTTTTGATGACCTCGACGCCAATGTTGTACTTGCCTCCGGCTTTCGTTCGGTGCTTCAGCTCATCAAAGCTTCGGTTACCACAGTTAGGTCCGACGCGGCAGTTGCTGTTGTCACATTCATAAAACATGAACCTGTTCTGGCAATTCTCGTCGCAACCCGTATCGTCGTCACACAGACAAGTGGAAAGCTCAATCTTCTTATTTTCTCGCCAGAAGCTTGCAGCATCTCCAACGAACACGTCTGTATTTTTGTTAGCTTCAACTTCTTTTACCAAATCCCGAAAGATACTTACTCCTGTTCACCTTCTTCCACTCATCCGGCTTTGGCTGACCTGGTGGAAGTGGTGAAAACACATCGAAAGGAAGTTTGAAATCCCGTCCAGTCTTCAAAAGACGCTCTCCAGCAAACATGGGTAACGGAAGCAGTTTTCGCTGGGGCTTCACAGGCGCGGTGCGTTTGGAGAATTTAATCTTATTATTAGCCTCGTTGAGACGTGGGTCATAATCACGGTGTTGTCCGGTATAGAGACCTTTATCCAACCATCGCTTGGGCTTATATCGAACAGGGCTAGGTGCAGCCTTGCCAGCTTTCTCCTCGGATTCGTCTTTCTTCAACGGTATATCGCTATCAGAGAGTCGGCGCCGTTTGGAGTCTGGGATTTGGACCGCGTTGGATGAAGCCAGCTCTGATTTGGCTGGGAGGGAATGCCGTGGGCGCAAGCTCGCTCGGCGCTTCAATACAGTCTTTTCCATAGCATCTCGAGACCGTTTTCCCAGAACACTAGCAGCTCTGTCAAGCACTTCCGTGGCCTTTGTGACCAAACTAAGTCGAGACGATCGGCGTGGAGGCGCTGGCTTTCCTGCCTTGCCTGGTGATGCGGTCGCCTGCTCGTCCTTTTCTTGTGTCGGTTCATCTGTTTGCTCGTCTTCTGAGTCTTTTGCTGGACGAGCACGCAGAGACCGACGTCGCGATGGCTCTGGGGTTTCCTTCAATTCTTTGGACTCTTTCGACTCTGGAGTATCAGGTCGAGCATTTTCATCATTATCAGCAGCGGTGACTTCGCGTAGAAGCGTGGTCTGGCTCCACGAGTTCTCCGCGATAGGAGCGCCGTGTCTCAAAGAAGACCGCGAGGCGCGGCTCCCCATTAGACTGTTGACTAGTGTTTCTCCCGAAACGGTACGATTCTTGGGCTCGATTGACGCCTCTGAATCGTTGTTTTCGCTGTCCTCTGCTTTTTCGCGCAGTTTACCCATTCCCGGCAAGGAGGCACGCGTGACGCGTGTCGACCGTCGTCGTGACACGGGCTTCTCATCGCCTGCTGCGAGCTCATTGTTGCTGGATGTTTCAGAGCGGCTGGCCTCTGGCGTCAACAAAGGACCGGAGAAGTCAACACCAATAATGGGCTCGTCAACGCGAATCGGCTCATTGTCGTCGTGCTCGGAGGGTGTAGCGGTATCGGGGATCATCTGCGCGGCTGATTCCAACGAGGAGCGGGTGGTACGGCGAGTCATCTTGGAAGCCGGAGTGGCCACCTTGCGTGAAGAACGTTTGATCAGGGCCGCAGGTGAGAGTAAATCAACAATTGAGCCGAACATGGAGGTTGAAAGGAACGGAACGCTACGGGGGGGATAAACGGGCGACGAGGTGGAGCAGGCGGGCTAGTCTGTGGTCCCTGCTGCAAGCCTGCAAGTTGGCTACTGGAGCCTGGTGGTAATGATAAGTCGAAACGGCGAGTCAGCACGTCTCCAAACCTGGCAGAAACACTGGCAACTGGTTGGTCTGGATGTCACACGCGTCCAGAGGCTAAAAAGCTAGTGCTGAGGTGCAGGAACTGTAATCAGAACATCATCGCCCAACCGTGTTTCCTGCGCGTTGTAATTGTATACCAGAGCTTTCAATAGTTTTACGACGAGCAGAAGTTGACGATGAGAGAAAGGCTGCAGAGGACAAGATTGCAATGTTTGTGTCCGTTGGTGGAGGAGAGTTGAAGAGGGAAAGAAAGATCCCCCCTGGAAGGAACAATGGCCGCATATAAACAGCTTGGAATGCAAGGCATTCTCACCCCGCCCGTCTGCATTCCATGCTCCCTGTCAGTAGGGATTTCCTTAAAGTTAATATTGGACCAATTTCGTAGAATTCAATGTTGCTATCTCTTCAGTCTAGTAACCGCATATGTAGTCTAGGGCTTCTTGCATATTGATATGTATACGGCCATTGGACACGTTGATGGTCTCGCCTAGGCCGCCAGCGTTAATATACCGTTACATATATACGAGTATGAGGAAGATGCTGACAGAGGTTACATAGTACGTACAATGTATACTATACTAGTTAATTTTCAATACAAACACCCAGGCGCCTGCACCAGTCGCCGTGAACTTGCAATGGGTGACAACCGGCCTTCGTTGATCGGGCAATAAGCAGCCTACAGACATCTGGAGCCTACTGGTGGAAAATCTTTATAAAGGTTTCATCTTAAAAAAATCAAAAAGATTGCCCGAGGCCTAATCTACAAGAGATACATGTAGTAGAAACAAGAGAGTGAGGATTTTTAGAGATTGCTCAGCAAGTCCCAAAAATCTCATTAAAATAACCAAAAGAAAATCAGAGCCATGTCATCGCTCGCTGGGGTATTGCAACGGTTCAAACCCGTTCACATACATATATAGTAATAATAAAAGGAATAAAAATATATAGTATAGTGATGTCGTAGGAGAGAGAAAAATGAAATCAAAGGGTAAAAGAAGGGAAGAGATTATCGGATTACAAACCATTATTATCATCAATTTTCCGCATGAGAAGAATTCGGTGCAGGAGTGGGCTGCACAGTTTGCATCTCCATTCCAGCTTGGGACTCAACATCCTTGGGCAAATACTTGCGCTTCTGTGTCGCGAACCGTTGATCACCTTGGTGGTACGGTTGCTTGAATTGCAAATAGGTAGGAGGACGAGGCCTTGCGAGAACCGCAATCCAGTTCCACAGAGCATTGCCTTGAGTGAAAGGGCGGTGGCGATCTGCTTTCTTGAACTTTTGGGAGTTGAGGTACTCGCGAGTAGTCTCTCCTCGGCCCATCAAAAAGAGGTGATATATCCAAAGTGATGCTGGGTAGGGAGCGGCTATTGCTCCATAAATCACCATTGCGAATGGCAATCTCAAATGGTCGATCGCATGAGTGAATGAAATGCCATGTCTGTCTTTATAAAGGAGAACGTGGGCCAGAGACGCCCCGAGCAGAAATAGTGACAAGAGGGTCGCAGAGCTGACAAAGGCAAAGAAATAGCGGTAGTTGCGGCGACCGACGCAGTTGTTTAGCCACACACAGTGGTGATCCAATGTCTCGACACAGTTATCGCATGTTCGGCAATGGTAGCATCGGGGAGGGCGCCAGATGTTGCATGTCTTGCAGTATTTGACCGGCACATCCATAGCAGCGACTTGAGAAGTAGCCAGTTTGATCATCACCCAGTCGTTCGTCGGCGGTCCAAGAGTCAAGGGATCGGCCGATGGGTCTGCTGTGGGCATTGGATGTAGGTTCCGGGGGAATATCTTCGCGAAGAGTGAGCAAAGAAGAAAATTTCAAACACGGAATGTTGCTGATACTCACACCTGGATCCACGAGTGAGGCGTGCAAAAAAGACGACATACATATATAGAATACGTAGCCAAAAACGACGGGAATCGCTGGTGAAACATTATGCCATAGCCAAGGTGCCCTAAGTACAGTCAGTTTATCATCTTAAATCCAGTTCAATTACCAACGTACGAAAAAGCGAAGAACAACGCAGTCGGAAGGACAACAAGAATTCCAGTTGCAATGTTTACTGGCTTGTCTCGGGAGTTTTGAAACCGGCCCCTACCCCAGAACACAGTATTGCCAGTAAAGTATTCATAGTTCTTGCCGAGATTGGCTGGAGGCACTGGGGGACGACCATCTTTAATTGACTGAGGTGACGAGGATGCTGCCGAAGACAATCTCTCGTGGCCTGTGCTATCTGGTCGCAAACCTTCGTCGTTCTTCCCGTGCAAAGGGAGAAAGCCCGATCTGAATGATAATGGCGACCTTTGTGGCGGATCGCGTGCAGAGGGAGCATTGATGGTTGTGCTAATGTTCAAATGTTCCGGCGCAGGCTTTCTTTCACGCGTATGTAACAGCCTGACGCTTTCACCGAGACTCCTCACCGTTGTGTTCCCCGTTGGGCTCGCATTCGACGTATTCCGGTCAATAATCGGATCCGTGATATCCGTTCCACGCGATGGTGGGGGAAGTTCAGCATCAATTGCCTGAACGCCCAGCCGAAGGGTGCTGTTCGAAATAATACTTCGCCGATGCAAGTTCTCCTCGTCCTCGATGTCCTCGGACGTGACCGTACCGGTCCCAGAAGGTGCTTGACTTGGACGACGATGAGCCTGCAGTCTCTGAGAGCTCATGGGTCGGAAAAACGCTTGAGGCGTGAGAGAAGGAACATGGGTCCTGCTTATCCGACTCAGGCGACTGGATGAGCTGCTTGGGCGAGCCATAGTCGCATTTCCCACTGACGACCGTGCCGGAGGCGGGCCCCGTCTGGATGGCGGCACTTGCGACGAGATGCCATCTTCGGAGGCAATGTCAGTCATGCGCGAGGAAATACCGCTGACTGAAGGAGCGCGAGGCACTTCATATCCTGGAGTTGTGGGAGTAATCGGGGTAATCGGAGTGGTCGGGGACGTGGGCGAATTTGGCGCGCTGTGGTCAGCCATGATGCCGCCGTCGTCTCACGGATGCCACGGGTTTTTAGAATGATCTCAATGTATCGAGTAGTTCTTATTATCCAACCATTGCAATACCGGCTTTGTTTGTTTTTCTATTTCTTTTTGTGTTTTGGTCTTGCTTTCTGCCGAGCAAAACAAAAAAGCGGGTGCGAAGTGGTTGACACCGGGTGAGGTGATCCAGGTTGCAAAAAAACAGCAAATGAGCGACGAATGAATGGCTATCGAATATCACGATGGGGAAGATCGAGCGGAGAGGAGAAACAAAAGAATGTGGGTGACAGGTGTGGCCTGTTGAGAAATAAGACCCGCGAGTCTTTTTCCCCCTTGATGCACGACGAACGGAGCGATCGCGGTCATGCGTCGCCGCCACGACCAATCGGGAGTAGCCCGTCCCGCTTCCACCCTAAGGCATCCGTTTTGTACGGCCTTGTTTTTGGGATATTCGTGATGATTCGTTTGTTCAAACTTTATTGATTATCATTGGAGGTAACTATGCGGTTCAAGAACCAGTGAAAGGCCAGCTCTGCACTAGCAGACCAGCCTGGACATGATCACTGATTCGCCTACAAGGACTAGATCTAGATTGCCAATATACGTATGTATATCTGTGCCAACTTGTATGTAAGTGTGTAGTTATCAATTCATATGAAATTGATCATCAACGCATTCAAAAGTTGTATTTTTTGCCACTTGGGTGACATTTTACCAAATTTCAACTTGTCAAGTAGTTAACATTTAAATGCATCGGAACAACGTCATAGTATATACATCGCCTCTGGTGTGGCAATCAACCATGTACAAATATATTGTATGGCCACCACATAAACTGCAATTTAAAATACAATGAAAAAAATTCTCGAATAGCCAGTTAATAGCAAAAATATTAACATCGAGTCCAACGGTCTGGATCTTTTACAAGCCTCAGACATTCCCTCGCACTCGTCCCAATCCGGAAGGCCTGATCACCTGATCCGCGGGCCGAGATTATCGTCAGATACACCCGAACCTCCAACGACTTCTCCACCGTCCGCCCCGAGAAGCTCTTTCCTTTGCTCGCCCCAACCCGCAACCAATTCACACAGAAACAAAGCCGAAAATGTCGTCGATCGCTGCCTTCACAGCTCGTCGGGCTTTTGCCCGTCAGTCCTTTGCTGCGCGCGCCCCTCTTCGCCGTTATGCCACCAAGACCCAGGAAGCCACCCTGGACAAGGCCCCAAAGCGCGACCCTGAGCTCTACGTACGTTGTTGGCCGGAGAAACAAGCCATTGGATATTCGAATATTGATTTTAGCCGTTATTCTAGGTCCTGCTCGGTGTTATGTCTGGTGCTTTCTTGCTTGCTGGATGGTAATTCTCCCCTTACTCGAGTCACGCCACAACGGTCGATATGCGCGATATAACGTATATACGACTTCAATTCGCTCTTGATAAAACCAATACTCCAGGAAGAATTGGCTAACAGCAAGAAAAACCAGGTACTTTGGCCGCAAGCCTACTTCGGTGACCTCGGAGAGCAACGTCCGCATCAACGACTCTGCCATGCCCTGGGAGGGTGATGGCGAGGGCAAGGTCTTCAAGTACCAGTACCACCCTCACGGCGACAAGAGCCAGCCTCTGCGTAACGCTCCTAGCGCCCTTAACACCGTCATCGTTCCCGACGTCACCTTGCCTGTAGTAAGTTCATACCGCTTTCCATATAAAGAGAAAAAAAAAACCCACTAACCTATTCATTACTCAGGACCTTCACGAACGATTCAACAAGTACGGCAAGGACGAATACGACTACTAAACAAAAAAAGGAAAAGGGAAATTCACAAAAAATGCTACTACCCATCCTTTTTTTATTTTGGGCTTCCCTCATGGATTTTGGGGTGTTCTTGGATGGGGCCCTGTACTCTAGGTAGATGGAGGCCAACAACAACCAAATCTCAGTTGTTGCCCATTGTATAGTTTTGAGCTTTTTTTTTAAACATCTGATCCAAAGATTTCCTTTGTTCGTTTCATTTCCGACGTATCTTCCCACTTGTTTGTTCATTTATAGGCGAATAAAATTCGATACATGATTTAGGCGTGAAAACTAAGAAAAGGAAAACACCGACAGGCTGCTCATTATGAAATATACATGACCAAGTAAAGTCGCACTCGCACTCTTAAAAACAGAGCATTGATCCCTTCTCTAGCCAATACAGTCCAAAAAAATAAAGAAGAAAGAAAAGCTCCCATGTCGATTTCAATTAATCACCAGCTTTATTTGGTTGCCTCATTACCCTCACTCGCTGGCCGCGGGCTTTCAGACTCCTTCTCACCGCGAGCCGATTCCTTCAAACCTTCGACCGAAGCAGGTTCATTTCGCTTCGCATTCCCCTCGTCGCCCTTTCGGTTTGTCTCGGGGTTCTGGCCTTGAACATCTGGGTGAGGAGGTGCTTGTTGTTGGTCACCTTTGTTGATTTCACGGCCGTTTGCGTCGATCAGGCGAGTCTGTGTCTCGTACTTTGTTTGTAGCGATATCTTACCCTCTTTCTGCAGCTGCGCTACTTGCTCTGGGTCTATGATGTTGCCGGCTTCGTCGCGGTACTCAATGCGTTCTTCGCGGCCAACGATTCGCGAATCGGCGGGTTGCGGAGTGACAGCTGGTTGCTCTGGCTGGTCGTCGCCGACTTGTTGCTGAGGAGGAACAGCGGCAGGAGCTTCGGACTGGACAGCATTGACAGCTGGTGTATAGTGTGTTGTGTATTGACTCAGCTACATACACCGTTAATTCTCTTGAGACCTTTTTTAACGTATACCGCGAGGAGGCGGCTGCCACCGTGGAGGACTTACGTCAGTATGGAAAGTGTCACAGGCAAAGTCCCAAGTCCCGATCAAGCGAACGCTTTCGCAAGCATTCACCGTCCAAGGATTGCCGTAGATGAGAGGGGAATAGACGGTGAAGATCGCCACGCTCAAAGCGACGAATGTCGTGATAAAGATGCTGCCGAGCACGGATTTCTTGCCCACGCCAGGCAGTTCGATACGGTTGAATAGGAAATCGAATGTCTGCGATAGGCCCATGATGGCAAAGTAGAGGGCCGGGAGATAATGGTGCAAGAACAACTGGCGGGCCATCAGAAAAAAGGGAAAGTAGTGGAACGCCCAACCGATCACTGTAGTGCCCAATTCATAGTCGAAACGCTTGACATTGATGTTCTTGTAGTCGTTGTAGCCGCGCTGCCAGCGGAGGAGGGCGAGTCCCTTGAAAGCAACATAGATACCAATCGCGGCAGTCGAGGACCACCAGATAAGTGGGTTACCGAGGAGGTAGACTTGACGATGGTCTTTGCCCCAGAAGTTGATACCACGGAGCAGCGTAGGCCAGGAGGGTGGCCGAGAATCCCACATGTGCGACTCGGTCAACCCAGCGTTGGTAGTCCACATCACTTTGTGAAGCTCGAGGAATTTGCCCAAAAAGCCTGGGTTCCGGTAGTTGACCTTTTCTGTGTCTTGTGGTAGATTTGGGTGATCATTTCCTTCAATGTACCAGATACTGTTGGGCAAAGTTCCTCCCCGAGCGCAAGTGACCTCTTGTTGCTCCCAAGCCCAATCTGGGAGTTTGACCTTGTGAGAGAACAGAGTGCAACCGGTCATGATGTGGACGAATCTGAACTTGGTCTGGATAGTACGCAACCGTTTCTTAGCTTCTTCTCCGTCAGACATCGACTTGACAATCTCAATACGGAACAGATCGTTGGCATCACCGGCAAAGCCTTCGTAGCCGTAGGCCGACACCTCGTTTTGCCAATCGACTTCCGTGATGGGAGCACGCTCATCATGAGAGTGAATACGACGGTGAGTAAGCAAGTGGTACAATTTGACAACAGCTCCGTCATAGATGTAGTCGGCTGTCAAGTTGTCCCATGCCAGGTAACCTTCAATTTCTGCTCCATCGGGACCCAGGGGCTGGGTCTGATTTTCCAGGAGAAAGATGTTGTTTTCATCTTTGTGGGGATACAGAGTGACCTGCTGTTGCTTGCTTCCGGTGGGATACATGTGTGCATGGGAATGGAGATAACCACCCTGTGTGTTGTAATGACGAATGCTGACTCGAGATCCAAACGCGACATCAGCCGGGACGTCTTGCATACCCTTGGAGTTCAAAGTAGCTTGGAATTCGGAAGACATGAAGCCATCTCCTTCTCCAGGGTTTTGCAAGACGAGAAAGTGAATGGCAAACATGCTCATATAAAAGCTGAGTGGGATGACAATCAGGCAGAAAACACGAGCGAAAAAGTGTTTGAACCAAAGGCGCTACCAAGAGTTAGTATTCCCCTGATCAAAATGTAGAAGTGGATGCTATGCTTACCGGTGTCACCGTGTTGGCGTCACCCAGAAGAACCCAAAGCTGAAGTATAGTGATACTGCCTACCCATGCGGTAGTGAACAGTCCGACCCATTTAACGCTGAGAGTGGCACCCAGGGATAGACCAGTCACGCTAAGCCAGAACCACCACGGCGCTTTGAATGCTTTGGACGGTCCTTGCTCGTGCTGGTTGGTGAAGCAGGAGAAACACAGGGCGGTCAAAGCAGTGAAGAAAATAAGAGGGGAGTCAAGCAGGATGAAGCGAGACTGAGTAGTTAATGCGTTGTCTGGGTTAAAGTTAGTTATCTCTTAGGAGCATTCTATACCACGCATAACTAACCAAAGGTAACCAACAGAGCCCCAAGTACGGAGGTCGAAGTTCGGCACCCTGTCGCTTTCAGGGTCAAGAACATCAGAGGAACAGTCAACACGCCCAGGATTGCTGGAAGCAGTCGCATAGCCACATATGGAACGCCCGGCTCGATGTAATCCAATCCAATATCCTTGAAGTCAAAATTGCCATCGAACCCGGCGAGCCAGCCGGCGAGTGTGATCAAGAGTTTAGCCAACGGGGGGTGGACATCCATGAAAAATCTACCCTTGATGTATTTGGTAGCGAATCCACCGAAACTGTGAAGTAAAAGCAAAATATGTTAGCCGTCGTTCCAATAATCAAACTTGAAGACTCTGAGAAACATACTGCACCTCGTCAAAGACGACGCTCGAGGGCTGGTAAATGCGGAACAATCTGACTGCAGCTGCCACCAGGGTCAAGCCGGCGAGCCATTGGTAGTCTATTAAGGGAAGATTGAAAATGTCATTGTTCGTCACTCCATCAGAGGTATAATCCGTCTTCTTCTGCGACTGGGATTTGCCCGACTTTGGCTTCGGAGAGCGGCTGCGTGAACGGCTACGACGAGACGCCGGTCGCACGTTCAGTGTGTCATTCGATTTCGCCATTGTGATGGCAATTGAACGGCCGAGTCGAAGATGCGAAACAGGGTGTCAGTCAAAAGACCGCGGAGTAGCAGCCTAGTTTCCGGACAGCGACCAACAGGCGGAGTCCTGCGAGCGAGAAAACACGGAAGGACAAGGGAAAAGAAAAAGAGGCTTTAACGAGAGTCAGAAAATAAGAACAGCCCCTTCCATAGCATGGAAAGGAAAATTGTCGTGAACAAGGGCAGATGAGAACGGAGAAATCGCACAGCGTCGACAGCTGGCCAGATCTCGGGGGTGGCGCGGCTAGCAAACAAGCTCCACGAGTCAAACAAAGCCAATGGCAGGATACAGCCCCCGGAGTCTATGCTTTGTTGAAGTCGAACAGCGCTGGTGGTAGGGAATTTCTACTGCGTCAAGAGCAAACAGGCAGAAGGAATTTAATGGGCGTCTGGTTGAAAACACGTGCTGCAATAATAAATAGAGAGCATACGTACTCTTCCCGATTAGGCATCGCCTCATCCACCAAGCGCCGGGAGTGAAGCGCGCGGCAAAGCGAGCGCGGAGCCTTCTTTCCTCTTTCCTCTCGTGCATGCGACGCAGTTTCCTCTCCAGCAAACCACAGTTACGTCGACCGGCCACGTACCTTCGCATTCTTTGAGGAGCGCGACTAAGCAGTCAAGTAACAGCATGGCTGCCGTCGAGACGAACGGGAACGGCGCAGCTTATGAAGATGCGAGCAAACCGCCAGATGGCGTGGTCGTGCCGCCTAAAGATATTCGAGGTATGTTTTGTCGCTTCTTCTGTCCTCCAGCGTGCACTGCTAACGAGATATGTTATATAGCCATTGTAGAGAAGACAGCCGGTTATGTTGCTCGCAACGGTCCTATATTTGAACGTGAGTTTGCCTCCCAACGCCAGACTTTTTTTTTTCTTCCTCCGCGACTAATCTTTCTTTCTTCAGAACGAATTCACGAAAAGGAAAAGAGCAACCCCAAATTCTCATTTTTGAGCCCCGGCGATGCGTACGCGGCCTTCTACCAGTGGAGACTCACAGAGATCAAAGAGGGGCGAGGGACTGACGTCTCGGCTGGACGACCGGGGGAAGCTCAAGCTACGCCTGTACCAGAAAAGCCACAGGGCCCTGCCGCACCGCCAGATTTCCATTACTCGGCTCGAATGCCTATTATAAATGCACAAGACTTGGAGGTCGTTAAACTGACTGCGCTTTTCGTCGCGAAGAGGGGCAAGTCATTCATGACCTCGCTGTCGCAAAGGGAGGCGCGCAACTATCAGTTTGATTTCTTACGACCACAACACAGTTTATACCAATTTTTCACGCGGCTGGTCGATCAATATACAATATTGTTAAGCCAGGAAGGCATTGATGCGAACACGACGGAGAAGCGACGTTTGGAGGAGTTAGATCGCAATGTCAAGGATAAGCGACACGTTCTGGATCGTGCCAAAAAGCGCGCCGAGTGGGTGAAATACCAAGAGCAGCAGAAGCAAAAGAAGGAAGAACAGGAGGAAGAAGAGCGTATTGCATATGCGGAGATTGATTGGCATGACTTTGCCGTCGTCGAAACGGTTCTTTTCACCGAAGAAGACGACCAAATTGAGCTGCCAGCTCCGGCTTCACTCGGCGATCTACAATCAGCATCCCTGGAACAGAAAGCAGCCATGTCGCTCAACCCGCTTCGAATCGAAGAAGCTATGCCTACAGACGAGATGGAGCCTGTATATTACAACGCCTACCCAGCGGAGCATGCCGGTCCCATACAAGCAACCTTTGACCAGCAAGCTGCAACAGATCAGTACTATCCGCCAGCTCCTCAATACCCTGTCGCTCCGGTAGCAGCGGCAGCAGCAACGGAAGAAGAACAACGAATCCGCGAGCGGACTGAAGCCCGAGATCAAGCATCCGCGGCGCAAGCAGCAGCCAAGGGACAACCCTCGATGCGGATCCGCTCTGATTATGTACCACGAGCGCAGACCCGGCGTCAAAACGCAGCAGCGACAGCTCTCTGTCCCAACTGTAAGCAGCAAATCCCCGTCGCCGAGCTCGACCACCACATGCGCATCGAAATGCTCGATCCACGCTGGAAAGAGCAGCGCGAAAAGGCCGACTCGCGCGCCGCCACGACCAACCTGTCCACTGTCGACGTTGTCAGCAATCTCAAACGCTTGGCCAGCCAGAGAAGCGACGTGTTCGACGCGACTCACAACCCCTCTGGCGAAGAGTCTGAAGAGGAAGCGCGTCGAAAACGCATGGCGTTGGCACCCGGAGCGCAGGGCTACGAGGGCGCTCCCAGTGGATATCCTCAAATGCCAACTGTTGGCCCATCAGTTCCAGGCCAAAATCCGCAAACGATGAACGTTCAAGAACAGATCCGCAATCTTCACGAAAAGTATGGGCAAAGACCTCCAGGCAGCGGGTAGCGGGTTGTCTTGTGGAAAGAAAAGAAAAAGAACTGGAATAGGCTGCACGGAATTGGGACTGTATATCTAATTTTTGCTTGCTTGTATTAACTGGAGTTTTGCATTGAATAGCGTGGGGCTAGGATGTCAATGGTTAGTAGCTAAATGGCAGACGATTCACTACATTTCTATACTCTATTTGACTTTGTCTTCTAATATGGATATAATATGTACAAATGTACATACACTACACGTAGTGAACAAGAAATAAAAGAATGCCGGTTTAGTACCAGCTGCTGTCTAAACCATCCCATTTCTCTTCCTATCTTGATACCCCTGTCTCAATGCAGTATCACTCTTCTGCAGCATCTGCTGCCAATGATCCAGCGCGGCAGGCGAGGCCCGTCTAACCATGACCTAAACGAAGCAATATGCAATCAGCGCAAGCGTTTTCAATACCAACAGATTGATGCTCACCCATTGCAGACTCCCCTCCAGAGAATCAATCCTGTCCGTCTTCCCCTTTTCCATTTTGCGCTGCGCTCTACGCATTTTCCGGTCGTTGTCTCTGTCTGAAAACCGCTGGCCGAGCATGGCCAGGGGGTCTGAACGGCCACCGCTGCTCTGCTGGAGCGGTGGTAGCACTGTGGAAAGATGAGCGATACGGTTTCCGTAAAAGGCAATTCTGTCTTCTGGGCGTGCGCCGGGTCCTGGGCCATTTCTATTTGATGAGATGCCGATTTCGTTGTCGACGTCTTTTGATTTTCCAATACTGGATCAAAACAGATTAGTAGTTAGGGAGGGTTGTCCCTTGGGAGTTAGCAAGGCTAGGTTTGACTTTTGCTTACCATATCTCAAGACCATTCGGCACGAATATTTCCAAGTTTGCTTTTGATAGCACCTTGCTAACCCCAGCGGACTGGCCTACTGCTGCACCGATTCCGACTCCGAGCTCGCCAGCCATGAGACCGATCGAGGCAGCGCCAGGGCTATCAAGAATCTGGATAAGCCTTTCGTCTCTTTTCATTTCTTGCTTTTGCGAAAATGGAAAAATAAGTTGACTAGTACTCACACAAAGTATCCAGCAATGTTAGCTCCCTTCTGAAAGATCTGGTTCTCGGGATTCGGTATGATAGCGACGTTGATGGCGTCTAGAGTTTGCATGAAATCGTCAAGGGAGATATTGTATTGTTGGAGTTCATTGCTGTATCCGCGGAGGAAAGGTTGGCCGTCTCCGTGAGAAACCTGGGGTAGAGCGAGGGGGCGGAAGAAGGTGCCGCTGTTGTTGGGGACTGCTCGTGAGTAGTATTCGTTGTTGCTGTTGTATCCACGTGCAGCATTGTTGTATCCAATGCTATTGTATTCAGTATTGCTGTTGTTGTTATACCCATTGCTGCAGCCTTGATATGCCGAGTAGGAAGGCGAGTTATCATTATACGTGCTATTGTTGCCATACATCCCATCATCCTGTTGGTAAGAACGGACATTGTCGTAGCTGTTATAACTAGGACTGCTCCTTGGGGGTCCTTGCACATCTCTTCCGTAGGAGTACTGCGAATACTGGCTCTGAGACGACGCAGAACCACGGCTACTACTACCACCACTGCAAAACCCGTTTTTGGGCTCGTCAGATGCTAGAGCTGAGCCAATAATGTCCTTGATCAAACCCATGCTCAATTGATGAACAAAGCAAGAAAGAAGGAGATGGGGAGAGAAGAGATTAACCAAATTCCGTTGAGACAGATAAACTGATATGTTTTTTTTTTGTTTGGTTGGTTCTAGTTAACAGCACCACAGCTACTTCTATTTACCAATAACTCATTTATACGCAAACAATTTCACGGCTGTGCAACTACTTTTCACTTACTACATAAAGTTACCGTTCCGAGGGCGCCGACTGGATACTAGGGCATGCAGAAACAAGCCGAAAATGGAAACCAGTGCGAGCGAGCTGAAATCAGCACAACGTCCCCCATAGGCGCATTAAACTTCCGAATGCGAATCACAGGGCTGCCCTTTTTGTCTCAAAAACGATTAGGCATTGGAATAAGCCCATTGGTTCATGCTTATACGGTCAGTCAGCACTAAAATGCTTGTAATGATACCAATTCAATGTTTGATCCGGGCAAATAATTTAGTAGAAATAGCGGTATATCTAATACAAGTAGAAACAGTCCTAAATATTCTGAATAATTGAATTGTATATGCAATATGCTATTAAATTTACAGTAAATAATCATTCAAATGTCCCGTGCAATAACACGAGACAAACATAACGAGACGAGAAACAAGTTCTTTCAAAATGCATACAGCCCCAAAAACGCCTCCCTAGCCCAAAGAACCTCAGGTTTTCATGACCATGCAACACGTGAATTTAGCAATGGGGACGAAATGTGATAGGGGTATTGGTCTATCCCAAATGTCTCATCGCTTCGATAACCTCGTCAGGCTATATAAAGTCGACGAGAATCGATGTAACAAAGGATATAGGCAATGAAATTCGTTTCAAATTGCAATGCCCAAAAATCGAACTTAGAAATCAGTAAGAGCAATAAGTAGGAAAAAATCTTGGTGTCGACGACTATATGGTATCCGAGAAATCTGCAGAGTGCACCAGGCACCCAAGCACATCGAAAATAAAGTGTAGAGAATATACAGTATGGCGATCGACCAGTCGATCCTAGGTTGAAAAGTCAACAGATACCAAAATTGTCGATCAAAGGCAGCGTGCCTTTCAAAAGGAAGTTGAGGCGAAGCCGAACAGTAACGCAGTCCTGCCAATACGACCGACCATGCTATTAACATTAATCAAAAGCTCCGGGCATGGCGGTAGGCTTATCGGCTTCGATATTCGTCGGGTTGGGTTGAGTCACAATCTCGGGCAATGACACAGACTCAGTAACCGCGTCGGAATGTGGCTCGTCCCGCGGAAGATTCTCGGCTGGAGTGTCTTGCGCTTCTTCAGGTGTAGAGACCCCTTGATTGGCAATCTCTTTCTCATCATCTTCTACCTTTTCAGTTGAAATAACAGTTCCACCAATCGATACTTGCTTGACGTCTGACTGGAAAGGGTCGGCTTCGACTTTGACTTCGGTTTCAGCTTCAACTTCAGCTTCAGTTTCGTTATCCTTTGGCGGTAATGAAGGGGGGCAATAATGGCTCTCTTCGGTATCTTTGGCTGGAAGAATAGGTGGGGTTTCCGTGACCGGTTCCGACCCTGTCAATTTTGAATCCGTGGCCGCTGCGTCTATTGGCAATGATTTTTCAGACTCATCGGGTGTAGTGAACGAAGGTACAACACCGCCGCCCAATCGTGACCAGAACAATCTCTCCCGAAGGCGAATCGTTTCCTCCCACGCTTCCCTCTCTTCTTCGACATCTTCGACATGGACGTGTCCGTCGAGGATCATACGAAGATAGCCTGTAAGCTCGCAGCAAGCACGTACCTTCTCGAGGCAAAGTATGCAAAGAGCGTATCTGGGAGCGCTCTCGTTATCGGAAGTGCGGAATCGGTGCGTGCGCTCGTTTTCGTTGCCCATACGTCGCTCTCCACAGAGTGCACATGGAAACCTATACTTTCTGGAGCTGGCGGGCATGGGTTCTACAATCAGGCCCCCATCGCATACGCTACTCAACACCGATCGGCGAGTAAGCCAAGAGATTGAAGGAGCAGCATCCAGGCGCAACGAAGGTTCAACATCCTCAGTAAGAACCCGTTTGTAGAAGCGGGTATCTTTCAAGGGTGCATGCGAAACACTCGGCTGTGGGCTACCTGTTGGCGTCTGTGATCGATTGTTCGAAGTATTTATAGAAACCGACGAGACGTTCGGATTGCTGGTCAGACTACCAAGGCCCATCACATTCAAGCCACCGTAAGAACCACTTGCAATCCGACTAGGTGGTTTTGATGTTTTGGCCAGATCCAGGAGATCGCGGAAATCGTCATAAGCAACCATATCTGTACGGTAGATCGGCTTGAGCAAGTGGGAGAAGCTAGTTGAGGGTGCGGGAGAAACATCGACAGAACCGGCGGAGACGGGGGAGATATTTGACGTGTCGAGCAATCGGTTGAGGTTTGCTTGCATCACCACAGCTGGAGAGGATGGCGCTGTGGATGTGTTAGGCGTCGTGTCGGTGTCGTCTCGGACACTGTTCATTTCTTGCATGACGGTCTTCAGTTCGGAAAGCTGTTCCTTTTGCGACGCAACCAAGGCTTCAGTATCCTTAATCTGAGCTCGCAGCTGCTCGTTTTTCTTCTCTACTGCTTCTCGTTCTTGTTTCGCGGCGGCAACCATCTACCAGAAATATCAGTACTGCCGCCACATCATTTATGCAAATGGATCCTACCTTGTTGGCTTCTTCGAAAAGCGCAGCAGTCAGGGTTTCTAATTCCTGCTCCATTTCTTTCTTTTCCTTTTCAGCCACTGCTCGCATTGTCTGTTCCTCTTCCAGGGTGTTTTTCATCGATAGAATCTCGGACTCAACGTCGCTTCGCTTGACCAGGATGCCACTTGATAGATCAGTGCGAAACTGTTCATTTTCGGCTTCTACTACCAGTAACCGGTCCTGCGCAGTTTCCAATTCCTGGCGAGTGGCTGAGAGCGAGTCATCCAGTTGGGTTTGGTTGTTGATGGCTTGAACGAGTTTGGCACTAAGCGTGGCTACTTCGTTGTTTAGATCGGGGTGATGGGTCGAATCTGATGTGTTGGACAGATCGGAGGTGCTGGCCATCCTTGGGTCTCTCAATGTGTTGAAGTTACTCTCTGACACATCGTCTAACCCGGCGGGCGAAGTCCTCCTTGAATTTCTCATGTCCGAGAGGGCATTGGTTGACTTCATCTTGGTTAAGAATCGTGCGGGTGAAAGCGACCGCTTCTCCACGGATTGGGACCGCTTGTGGTTGTTCGGCCGAGGCATCATGCTGGGTGTCGATAAAAATTTGGAATGACCGTACGTATGGAGGGAAATGAGGCTACGCCAATCCGTTAGAGCCGTGTCGCTAATAATTTCCCCAGGAGGTTTTGGATGATCACAGAATGAAAAACTTACTCGGCCATGACGGATTATTTGGTGATGGGTGACTAGCGAAGTCGACACGGCATGAATTGATAATATGGCGGAAAGGAGCGTGAAATGCTGGGTGTGATCAAGATAAAGCCGACCGAGTTGTTGAATATGTTCAATGGGCCCCCGCAAGAAAGATGCCGCCGGACAAAGTCAATTGCCTAGCCGAGTTGAAAAAGAATGGAATTTCGGTGGTGACAAAGGGAGAGAGGCCACGCGAGGCTGAACGAATCGATCCCAATGCTCTGCTGAAAGAAGGGTCGAAAAAATCGAAGGAGTGGCCCGGGTGAGCGAGACGAGTGGCGAACGCTTTGCCCGTGGCTTGGCAAGTGGTCGAACCTTAGACACGGCCCAGCACAGACAGAGACATGCACGAAGGACGGGCAGCCGAGAGAGGTGGCGCGAGGAGGATAAGAATGAGTGAGGCACAGAGGAGAGAGAGGAGAGCTCTTTCCTTTGCATATGAAGAGGAGGAGAGGAGAAGACGGAGAAGGAGTCCAGCGGGCGGCAGAGACCGAGGAAGGCGCTCCTGCCCCGAGTGCGGTGCGCAGTGAGCAGTGCCTCCTCCTACGTAGGCAGCCCGGCTCGTGCCTGCCTCCCGTTGGCTCGTGGAGGCGCCCTGGCTTAGTCACCGCCCCACTTGGCCCAGTCAGGACTCCCGGATCACGCGATCTGGGCCAATCACTCGGCTTAGCGCTCTGTCTCCGGCTTAAGCACCCGGTCTTCTGTACGTACTCCTCGCGCTGTCTATCTATTCGCCTGCCGTTCGTCTTCACTAACTAGTCAGGGCCAGGGAGTGCCACTGCTCTGTTCTATCTATCTATCTGTATCCTTGACGACTCCGTGCAGACTCCTCAGTCTACTCCGCACCCTACGGAGTACAGGCACCATGAAATGCCGCCTCACATTTCGCCATTCATTACGTATCACACTGTCAGCAATCACGGACAACACGTCTGATTGACCTGTGAGATATCGACGCGCCTCTGGAGGCTGGTGACACCGTCGACCGGCCCGTGGCTCCGTCTCCGTGTGAGAGCTCCGAAAAGAAGCTCCGTGCTCCAAGACGATGGCCTGTGCTTTGCAAGGGTTTTACGTTTCTGTCGCCTGGATACCCGATCAGGAAAGGAGCTGGCAAAATGACTCTCGTACAAAGCGGGTTGAGAGTGGACACTCTAGACAGCGGCTCGTTTAACTGGTTGATTCGCGATTGACAGACGACTGATCTGTAACGCGACATGCGATCGTCACCAAGCTCCTATTTCTGCACGGCTCATGTTGAGCGTGACACCGAGCTCTTAGACAAATGACGAAATCGTGTCTCAACCATGGAGATTGATCTGCGTTGGACTACTGACAGATCCTGAGGCTAACGAACAGACTAAAGCGTCCATCGTAACATCGCCCGCAGGACCCGAGTAGATTATTGATAGGTACCCGTACAAGCCGAGCTTCAGCATTCAAGACACCAGTCAGCGACTCAGTGTCACCGTCTGCCTGAAAGGCTAAAGCCCCTTGCTTTGGCGTTGCCCATGAGTCGCGCTGTGAGATGTTGGGTCATTAGATGTTGGATCAATTAATATTTTTCCGTCCTCTAAAGACCGCGCATGGCGACGACCCCCGCTTACTACGTAGTAGATGCCTCAGGCCGCAAGGTGGGGGAAACACAACCCCAGAGACCCAATCCAATCGTCGTTGTGCAATTCTTTCGAGGCACATGCTGTTTTTTTTTTCCCCCTTCATGTTTGCGATCGATTCACCTGAACTCGGCTCGTACCTGGATCTGCGAATCAGTCATAGGGACAAACCCCGCCTTTGGACCTTCTTTCTGAAACTGTCCCCGCCACGCTATAAGCTTGAAAGACAACAGCACCATGGCTGATTCCGAGTTGGAAGAGGTGAGCGAACCTGGTCTACCCCGCTTGAAACGCCGCGGCGCACCTCGAAAAGTCGCCGCAAGATGGCAAAACATTTCACAGAACTGACGCGTACAGATTCGGAGAGCCCGTCTCGCGCAGCTACAGAAACAAGGCGGCGGTCGTGGCGGGGCCGGAGGCGACGATGGCCAGGAGGACCAGAGGAGGTCAGTATATTTCTTTGAACACGTCCATTATGAACTGCACCCGATGAAAACGATTTTGACCGTGCTAACGATATTCGTTTTACAGACAAGCAGAAGGTACACAACCCTCCGAAACAACATTTTTTTAACGGTCAAACTAACGTCGTTCCACAGCTGAAAGACGCTCTGCCATCCTCACGCAGATTCTCGACCCGGCTGCTGCTGATCGCCTAGGACGAATCCGCCTCGTCAAGGAATCCCGCGCCACCGATATCGAGAACCGTCTCATCATGTTAGCCCAGACCGGCCAATTGCGCCAAAAGGTGACCGAAGACCAGCTCAAGGACCTGTTGAACGCCGTTGCCGAAAACACTCGCAAAGAAGAGGAGGAACAAAAAGTCGTTTTCAGTAGGCGGAAAGGTGGCTGGGACGACGATGACGACCTTTTGGATTTGTAGTTGAAAAAAACTTGTTCTTCAAATGTTGTTTCCCAAGGATTCAAAAGTTCAAGTGGTAGGATGTTTTTTTCTTTTCAGACACCCTTATACCCAGACCTGTGTTGAAATGAGACTACGAATTCAAAGGCTTTTGGCCTAGTGCAAAATTGTATCATATATTACATCAAACTTAATATACAGTTATTCTCTATGCTTGTTACAGTGCTCCTTGCCATCATTCAGGACTCTTTTTAGCAGCCCTCTTCTCCCTTTCTGCCTTTTCCTGCTGCCGAACCATTCGTCGTATCTGCCTCAGATCCGGCGGAGCCTCAATATTCAACTCAGCACGCAACTCATCCACATTGCGCTCCAACTGCTCTTCCCAATAAACATTAATCAACTCCTCACTGCCCAACCCACTACGCACCGCCCACGGCAAATGCAGCGCAAAAAGCCGCTCACGCTCAGCCGGTTTCAGTCTTACTACAGCCGCCAAACTGAGCGCCGTCATGGGCAGCACCGTATTCAAAAACTCAAACGCTTTTAGGGCCAACTCGCCCTCCACCATGGTCGGTAAGCCTGTGACTGCGTGGTAGAAATCGTGGCATTCGCGGTAGCGCTGCATCACGTATGCGCATTCCTCGTCGTCGATGTATTGTACGGTGTCGCGGGAGTCCGGCGTGACGCCTTCGCGGTCCAGCCACATGGCGTATGTGTGGCCAACGGAACCTTCTGGTAGGCTGCGGAGATAAGGGAGGGAAAGGGTTTTGGATGTGATGCGCGGTCGGTCTCGGAGGATGCGGCGACCTGTGGGGTTTGCGAGCATGGCATCGCGCAGGCGGTATATAAAGTATGGTGTTGCAGTTGCTTCGCCGAGGGCGGCAATGAGATCTGGACGGCCATTGTCAACAATGCTGGCATATAGGCTCCGGGGGTAATACTCACCTCCTCTCCTAGGATCCACGAGTGACCCAAAAGCCGATCCTATGGCAAGGGCACCTCGTTCAATGGTTGTAAGAGGAACATGACCCGGATAATTGGGTGGCGGCCGATTAAGCACGGAGAAGGACCGCACCGCACTCAGGCATTGACATTTCAATGCAGCATTTCGACTCAAGGCTCGGCGTGCCAGTGTTGAACACGACTGTATTGAGGACATGGTGATTGAGGCCTCAATGTTGTTCGATCGGAAACAAGCCGATGTCATGCCGACGCGGAAGCTATTCCCCGAGCCCAAGGTCCGAATTAGGGCTAGCCCCGTTTCCTTCTGTTTCTGGCAAACAAGGGAAAAACAATGTCTAACATTTTTGATTGTTGGCAACCACAAATAACAGCTTATCTGGCTTTGTTGAATGCAGCCCTTTTGATTATAGAATGAGTCAGTTTCGCAGTTGACGTGCCGTTAGCCTGGTGTTGAAATTTGCTCTTGTCCTTTCCAATATATATTGACATGGAATCTTGGATTACCGTCAATTGATACTGCAACACACACATTCATATTGGCTGCCATAGCAAAATGGCACACTTTAGCCCACCCGGAGAACAGCACACTGCATTTATGCAATGGTCCATTGCACAAGGGATCGAGATCAACGGCGTCGAACCAGCCCGGTTCCCCGGACGGGGATTGGGCATGGTAGCAACTAGAGACATCGAAGTAAGCTTTCCGAAATTTGAAGCAACATACCTGAAAAAAGTACTAAAAGACACACCAGGCAAATGAGGTGATGGTGTCTGTGCCCGTATCAGCCATGCTGAGCATCGACACCATCCCACCCTCATTCACAAAGCTGTTTGTCGACAAGGGGATACCAATGCAGGGTCTCCTCGCAGCCTTTCTCACACACGGAAAGCCAGAGAGTCTCAAAAAATACAGCCTGTGGAAGGCCACATGGCCCACCCGTCAAGACTTTGAAGACAGCATGCCCATCCTCTGGCCCGAGAAACTGCGCCTTTCAAATTCTTCTTCTCACAATAACCCCGCCGACTTGACCTCGTCCATCACCCTGCCACCATCGGCATCTGGCCTATGGAACACATTTCGAAAACGGCCGCTTGTTCAGGAATACAAAACAAAGCATCAAAACCAGCTTGCGCAGCAGGAGAAACGGCTTCAGGCTGCGTGGAAGGGCGTTGTTGCCATATTTCCTGATACCGACTGGGATGTTTTTGTGTATTACTGGCTGATTGTGAATACGCGGAGCTTTTATTATGTGAAGCCGGGCGAAGAGCCTCCAGAAGACGCCAATGAGGCTATGGCGTTGGTGCCGTTTGCGGATTATTTCAATCACAAAGATGATGCAGTGAGTTTCTCTAGAAATTTTTTGAAGGAGTTGATTCTGACGGTTGAAACAGCAATGTAAGGTGGAGTTTGATGAACAAAAGTATATCTTTCAGACAACCAAAAGCTACGGTAATTTTGCTCTCCCATTTGGAATGTATAGTTCACTAATACTCTCGCAGAAAAAGGAGAGGAGATCTATATGAGCTACGGTATACATCCAAACGACCTGCTCCTGGTTGAATGTGTGTCTCTTATCCTTCCCACAATAGATCAAAGTACTAATATCCGCAGACGGTTTCTTCCTCCAAGAAAACGAGTCCGACACAGTGTATTTAGACGATATCATATTCCGAGATCTCACCACGGCGGAGAAAGAAGAGTTGATATTTCAACAATATTATGGGTATGTAAAAACTCGTTTGATGCTATGCAAAATCCCGGTACGCTAAATATAATAATGCTGAAAAAAAAGGAATTACCAAATAACACTCGAATCCGGACCCTGTTTCCGCACCGAGGTTGCTGCGAGTATGAAATGCATGTCTCGGCGCGACTGGCGCAATTACATCCAAGGCCTTGGCAACGCGGACCCAAACCCGGTAAAAGTGAACAGTATAATCAGAGATTGGATCGAAGTGTATCTCAAGGAAGCCAGCGTCGCAATCGACAACCTGGAAACCATGCTCAAAGCAGAAACGGTCGACTCGACAGTATCAAAGATCAAGGTCTTGATAGATAGATGGAACCAGATAAAACACCTGTGCGAAGAAACGGTTTCGAAGCTGGACTAAATCATCGCTCGTCCTCTGCGTCCAAGTTCGAAAAATCAAACGGCACGGCACCCGCATCTCGTTGCCTCAGGATATAGTTCTTGCCCAGCACCAGCTGCATAAGCATGTAGTTCAAGGCGCATTTGATACCCAATTCGTCGCCTCGGCGCACAATGTATCCGTTGATATACTCAATCTCAGTCCTTCTCAGCCTTTGCATGTCTTGGAGCATGGAGCTCGTATTCGCTGCGGTTTTGTTGGCGAGGTTGATTGCTAGATCTTTCAATCGTTCCGTTGCAAATCGGGATTGGATCCCCGGAACACCTTCTAGTTCTGGCAATGCGCATATGACAGTTGAGATTTCGGCTAGTAGGAGCCTAATTGCTCGCGTGATGTGATAATTGTAAAGCAGCTCTCCGTTTTGCGAGTCTAGGAGAACGGTAAACGAGTTTATAACACAATTCATAGCCAGTTTTTCCAGCTGGTATTGGATAATGTTTGTAGGGCTTTCAGCAACGGCCACGAGTGGAGGCGTCAATGTTAAAGTGCGCAGGAGGTACTTTGTAGACGGGGCCCAGTCTTCCTCTCTAAGATCTGGAACTCCCTGCGAGGGCAGTGCGCCGAGAATCACAGTGCCCACTCCGGTGTATTCAATATGGAAATGCTGGAATCCTTTCAAGCCGTGTGACACAATTCCCTGTATGTAGTGTGGCCGAGTCTCAGGATCGGGAAAGACAACCTTATTGACTTCGTCTATGACCCCCATTCCATTCTGAAGAAAAAGCACCGTAGAATTCGGGGTCAAGCGGTGACTGACCGAAGACAGAGCGTTGACCGTCTGGGGAGCCTTGGTGGTCACAATCAGACATTCAATCTCCTCGTCATCCTTTTCCGATCCCATCGAGTTCCAGTCCTGGTTTTGAGTTGCTGTCTCCGACTCCACACCCATATTCGTAGCATCCGGCGAATACGGCAGCGAAAACCAGATATTCCTATCGAGCACATTCACATCAAACCCAGTCTTTATATCATCTAGCCCATTCGTCATCAACGACACCGACTGTTTCCGGCGAATCCACTTGGTGTACATTTCACGATTGTGCAGCAGCAGCGTAATCGGCGGTCGCGTCTTCCGTGATGCCAACGAATGAGCCACAAAGCAGCCGACGTTTCCCATGCCGATGATGTGTATCCGTCCAGACAGGCTGTCTGTTTCGGGGTATTGTTCATTGTTGAAGGAAGCTCTCAGCGACGAGTCGGTTGATGGTGGTCGTTGCTGTTTGGTCGCATAAGTTCGCGCCGCCAATGCACGAGGGCGAGATGATGGCACTGAGAAGAACTGACAGGTTGCGAAGCCATGTTCGCTAATGACACCGATCCGCAGGAGCGGACGGTAGAGTAGTTTCGCAGACACCTTGGAGGTCTCTTGTGAAGATTAACGGTAGTGAGTCTGGCGTTTGTTCGTGACGATTTGCGATGATGAATTTGGTGAGCGATGAGAAATTGCAGCCAGTTCTCGACTCTCTGGGCTCTAGTTGTTGAATTGTTTGGAAAATTAAATGTCAAGAGATGTTTCGAGCTCTTGCAGCTGAGGCGTCAAAAGTAGTACAAGACCCGCCGCGCGCCTCACCGCCCGCGGATCTCCAAAAAAAGTCGTCCATTATTCTCCGACAATCACGTCCAACAACCAAATCAAAAACCAAGTCGAAATGGACGTCGATCTTACACCAGCCGTTGAGCGGCTCGAGGAGAATGTTGACGATATAGAAGAAGCGCTACAGAAACTCCTGGGATCGTCATTAGAAGAAACATCGCGAAAGCTGCCTTTGCTGGACCGCGCAAAGCTGCATGTTCAGGTTACTTATACGCTGGAATCGCTTTTGATTTGTATGTCCTACAAATATCCAATCTGACTTCAAAAGCTAACGCAGAATACTAGCCTACTTGCGCCTGGGCGGCGTCGATGCAAAAAATCACCCCGTCTACACAGAATTAGCTCGCCTAAAACAATACTACGCAAAGATTGAAGAACTCGAAAAAGGGCCCGAGAAGCGCACAACGTCGTTGGATAAGGGAGCCGCTCGCCGGTTTATTTCTCACGGTCTTGTATGTGACCTTTTTTTGAGATGAAACGAACATTAGCTCATTTTTATTATAGGCCGGGAATGATAAATTCGATATTGCGCGCGCCGAGAAACAAGCTAAAGAGAAAGCGCGTGCACAGCTCAAAGCCGCGCTGATGGCGAAGAAGAAAGAGAGCAAGCCCGAATCTCCTGCTCCAGCAGCAGTCTCGCAAGAATCAAAGGATACGCCGCATTCTATAAGTCGTCCGGAATCCGCCTCCGACTCGGATTCAAGCTCTGACTCTGAATCAGAAGAGGAAGCCGAAGAGGTTGCAAAAGACGACGCGGCAAAAGAGTTCAAAGACTCAACCGAATACATCGAGCTGCCTACAGAAGAGCCCACGAGACGAGAAACGGCCAAAGCAAAAGCCAAAAAGAGAAAGGACGAATTCATCTCCAAAAAGGCGGATAAAAGGGCCAAGAGAGAAGAGAACCAGATCAAGAGCAAAAAGCAACGCGATGTGCGCAAAGAGCGGCATCTGAAAAAGAAGGCCATGAAGAGGGAGAAAAGAGCCAAGGAGAAGGGCAAGGCCAAGTGATTTTTGAAGACTCTGTTACGATGTATGAATATATTTGCATTTGAGAATCCAATATAAGTATAAGTAGGATCACTTGTATGGAGTTCGGCGGCTTAACGCCGAGGGCCAATCAGGAGCGGGATGATTGGCACCTCCTCGGCTCCACTCGGATAATCAGTTTTGCCCTCAACACCCGGACGCTTCGAGCTGCTTCTCTCCTCCATATATTACTACCTCTCGACTTTCCACTCGAATCACCCTATCTATCCCATCAAACAAATCCCAAAAACAACATGCCTCGTCAAAGCCGTGGTCGTGCGCCTGCCGCCCCTGCGCGCAGCGCTCCTACTCGCCCTACTGCTGCTCCGGCCAGACCTGCTGCTCCCCAGCAACACCAGAGCCAGCCTCACTCGACTTCTGCCCACCCCCCGGCCCAGCAGGCTCCTCCTGTGCAGCAGAGCGCTGGCCCCGGTCTTTTCGGACAGATGGCCTCTACTGCTGCGTAAGTCTGCCCACGTTGCATACTTGAGAAGAAGAACAAGAGAGATCAAAACTAACGAACAACAAACAGTGGTGTCGCAGTCGGTTCTTCCATCGGCCACGCCATCGGCGGATTCTTCTCTGGCGGCTCCAGCGCGCCTGCTGAGCAGCAGCAACCCCAGCAGTACGACGCTGCCGCCGCCCAGCCCATGGACAACGGTCTCTACGCCAGCCAGAACTCGGCCTCGGCCTGGGAAAACCCGGCGTGCGCTACCGACGTGCAAAATTTCCGCAAGTGCATGGACGACAACCAGGGCAACATGAGCATCTGCGGATGGTACTTGGATCAGTTGAAGGCTTGCCAGGCTGCTGCCAAGCCTTACTAGTGGGTTTGAAAGAGCCAGGGATTTCTTTTGTGTTGCATAGCATAGATACCATCGCCAGACATCGTTATGAAGTCGGATGTAAAGGCCATTTTTCTGTGTTGAGTTTTGTATAATACCACTGTGGCATGCCGATGGCCAAGTCTATTTTGGATTTGCCGTCTGCATGTTTCGTCATGTCTCTTATCTGAAGGAAGACCAAAATACCAAAAAAAGGAAAATGCTCCCCTCAGATTTATTTATTATTTATTCATCTTAAGAATAAACAAAATTTAAGCAAGGATCCGTGACGTGTGTCGCGATATCTCGTCTCACAACTACAAGCGAAAGACGGAATTTATATATAGTGAAAAGAAAAGAAAAGAAAAGTGAAAATAATACATTTCAGTTTGGTTGCTCGTTAGTCATTCTTGTGATCGTCATTTTTCTTGGGTTCAAAATTCAGCTGCGTGGGGATTTGTTAGTCACGAATGAACATTTTGAAAAAAAAAAAAAAAAAAAAAACGACCAAAATTCTTACAGTATTCCCATTATAGAACTCATTTTTATCCTGCTCTTCCCGCTGGTCGCGCAGCGTGCGAAAATTGATACCGGGACCAGTCCTTGGAGCTGGCCTTGAGGAGGCAGCAGGCGGCTGAGTCGAGTTGTCTGAAGAGGTTCTTGCAGAAGCAGAAGCAGAAACAGAAGCAGCAGCAGCAACACCATACCCCAAAAACGACCCGACCAGGCCAGCAGCGCCACCAACCACCCCTGAGACCAGACTATAGCCCGCCGATACAGCTCGGCCGGGGAGGCTATCTGCCAATGACGGAGAGGCGTATGCCTCGATGTAGGATGGCACGGGCACCATGACAAGACTGGCTGTAGGTCCCAGACCGATCTCTTCCAGAGCACGTTCTTCTTCTGCGGCGGAGATGGTGTGGTTTGGAAGCGGAGTCAATATATGTTTGAGATTATAAGGCTGCGAGTCATCACCTCGATGGCCCTCCAACCAGGGTCGGATATCTTTGCGTATTGTTGCCGAGAGCGGAAAACTGGCGCGAACAGAGCTCCCATCAAACAGACGAACCTGCAGGCGATACTCTGAGACGACTTTTCTTGCTGACGCAGTAGCAGGTGCAGTAGCATTAACCTGGGCCTCGGCAGCAGCAACCATAGACCGGTTTCTTTCTTCGGCAGAGCGTTGCTTGCGCGCTTCCTGGTCTTGTTTGATTTGGTTTCGGATTCGCTCTCGTTCTTCGTTCTGCTCTTTCTTCTCGCGTTGCAGCTTGAGTTGCAGCGCACGGCGGTCCTTTTCTTTTTGGTCTGTTTGGGTTTGTTGTGTTGGCTGCCTTGCAGGTTGTGTTGTCTGCGCGGGTCTTTGCTCGTTTGTTACTTGTCGTGGCTGTGACGCTGGCACTGCAGGTACACTGGGCGGCGCAGCCGGTGGCTGTCTATTTGCATCACTCGTCGTCTCTGTATTAGTGGTCGCTGCCTGATGTAAAGGCTGTTGTTGCGCATTGCGATTGTCAACAGCCGCCCTCAACCGCGTCTGAAAATCCTCCTTGGACGTGCCCGCAGCAATGTAATCCTGAACCACACCATTCATAATCACCAGCACAGCTGGAAATGTCTGAATCGGACATATCGAGGTCAGAAACCCAGCTTCCTGAGTGCCGGCGGTGAGACGGAGTGTGACGGATTTGTCTGATAGCAACTGGCTTATCTAGGCAGGCAGTGTTAGCTGGTTGTTTTCAATCGAATATAAATCGAAAACCGTACATCATCTTCAAAGTATTCATTCTCCCACTTGGCGCTTTCATCCTGATCATCTATTGTCGCCACTTAGCAAACCAGAGCTCTTCTCAGTGCGGGGGAACAGAAGACAAGAACAGACATACCACGGACAAAACAAACGACAGACTTGGCTTCGCGCACGGCGAGCGCAATCCCGCTTTGCAGGTCACCTTGATAAAACATGATGGGTAATTCGCATGGCTTTGCAATATTAATGTCAGAGATGATGAGGTGGTTTGTATACAGAGAAGGGAGCTCAGCTACGTACACTAAGTAGCTTGGAAGAAGCACGAGTGGGTCTCCGCTGATCCCCGGTCCGCGGGAATTTCGTCCCGAGATATCTCACTTCAATCTTCTCTTCATTTAAGTCAAGCATTGCGCCTGAGCAGGCATTGCTAATTTAAACACACTAACAACACATGCACATATGCTCAATCGCATTCGATGAAGCTCTTGTTCTCTGGCCTGTCCCAGGCCGCCAGCGTCTCCGCGCGCTCAACCCTGCGAAAACCACAATCCTCATCCGCCTTCGACTCGATATGCCTACGATGCCGGCTCCAACAGCGCCAACAACAGCTTCGATTCAACTCTGGGAATAGCCAGCAGCCAGGCCGACAGCTCGCCGACGATCCGCAGTGGATATCGCCCATTGACCAGCCGTCCAAGATTGTGCGTGTTGGTCGGCGGCACAGCGGTCCTGGACTGATCTTGCTGGGTGCGTTCACACCACAATTTACACACACACACACACATATATATATGTCTACGACCTAATTCGTGCTAATTTGCTGGGTCTAGCTTTAATACCCATCACAGCCTTCGCCCTCGGAACATGGCAAGTCCAGCGGCTCGACTGGAAAACCAAACTCATCGCCAAATTCGAAGACCGCCTGGTCAAGCCTCCCCTGCCGCTGCCACCGCGTCTCGACCCCAATGCAATCCCCGAGTTTGATTACCGCCGCATCGTCGCGCGCGGGACACTGCGACATGACCAAGAAATGCTCGTGGGCCCACGCATGCACGAAGGCGAGGATGGGTTCTTCGTAATCACGCCGCTGGAACGCGGAGACGGCATGAGCACAGTGCTCGTCAACCGTGGCTGGATTTCACGGAAACTCAAAGATCCCAAGGACCGCCCGCTGGGCGTCCCACAGGGTGAGGTTGTGGTGGAGGGACTGTTGAGGGAGCCAATACAGAAAAACTATTTTACGCCGGATAATAGACCGGATAAGGGGCAGTATTTTTTTGCGGATATTGAGGAGATGGCGGAGTTGACGGGCAGTCAGCCGATTCTTATTGAGCAGACTATGGGTATGTTTTCTTTTGCGTCAAAAAAAAAAATCTATACTGACTCGTTAAAGTGCCCGATCTTGTCGAGTCTCTGGACCGAGAAGCAAAAGGGATTCCTATCGGACGAGCTGCCCAGGTGAATTTGAGGAATAATCATGCTCAGTATATCTTCACTTGGTAAGTACTATATACAAAATAAAGAGCCTCAAAGTATACTGATTTCTTATCCACAGGTATGGCCTCTCTGTGTCCACCGCTATCATGCTGTGGATGTTGCTTCGGAAGCGTCCGAATGAGGCAGCCCGCAGACTGCGTCAGAGCAGAACTATGTAATTTATCCTGTTCAATATTCCTGTATGATAGGCTTCGAGATGAATATAAATCTTCCTCATCGAGTCGGGGCATTGTAAATAAAGCCGCTGTTCCCTCAGGTATCAGGAGTGTTGCTTGGTGCCAGCCTGTGTCGGCCGAGAATTAGATATGCATGTTGCATGCGCGTTGCTTCCAGATATTTCAAGGCGGCAAAGACAGGCGCATATCCTGCAATAGTTCTTTCGGTAAATGCCTCTGGGCGAGCGAAAATATCGAATTGGTGTTATTGACAAGACGTTGTCTGCTTGATCGTCAGAAATTTAAACACAACAAAAGGAAGAGAAAAGAAAACACACCGCCTCATCAGAGTCATGACATCGCTTTCGTCAATTGTCCGCCGGCCCGCATGTTTGGCATACGTAGCAAGGTCTTCACTAGCCTGCTCAAAGAACCATTCCGAAGCCTGCTCGATGGCAGCCAGGGATTCCTTGCTGATTTTCGCCTTTTTCACGGCCCCAGCGCGCGCAAAGCGCATAGCTAGTCGCTTTACGACGCCAGACGGCAGATTCGGCACGGGGATGCCATGGCGTGACAGTTTCTTTTGCTTCCGGCTTCTTGTCAGAGGCTCATCGCGCAGTCCGCCGCCGACAACTCCGGGCGTGCCAGGTTCAGAAATATGTTCGGGGATGTTTGTTGAGAGCCTTCTGAGATCAGCTGCTTGGCCGTTGGGACTTGAAGATGCCAGCCCAATATCAGGCTGGTCGACATCAAGTAAGAAGTTATCTTCATCATTTGGCATGGCTTCAGCTTCTACTGCTGGGAGCGGAGGAGTTGGGAAATTAATATCCAAGGTGAAGCCGCCCAGGTTTTCGGTTTCATCGCTAAGATTTGTTAGAACATTGACCGTATAAAGTGAGAAAAGACTACTCACCCGCCGCCAAACCCTGCTGGTCCCATAGAAGCATCCTCCACGTCTTCATCATTGCCCTGCTGAAGCGCCGTCAAATCTCCCGCGTCTGAGAACATGCCTAGTTGCGTGAGATCGTTAAAATTCTCGCTCAGTCTCACGTTCCCAAAGCTCATTCGCTCCCGATCTTTGATACTGATTTCTCGCCGTCCAAATTCCATGGAATGTTGCGTCATATCGTCATCGTCAAAGGCCCCCGTTGAAATTCGCGGTGGCGGTATATCTGAGCTCCCATCTTCGCTTGTGCTTTCATCAATCCGCACTGTCAACTCTGGAGGAATGGGCATTGGCTCATTGTCGAGAACCAATGTTTCGTCTTCAACTGGCGGGGATTCACTTGGGGTTGATGATCGTTCGTCATGAGGCGAGGATTGAATCGGCTTAGATACAGGAGCCAAAGCTATCGAGAGTCAGTTATGTTTGAACGTTTGAATGACGGACAGTTTGTCAAAGATCTACCTCTGCCAAGATTCTTCAACAAATCAAACGCCGTTTCTCTCTGCGGCCCGCGAGTGCTCCGTCTTCGATCTCGACCAGGCGTATTAGCGCCGCGGCGTTGGATTGCGCGCTGGCCAAACGGCGTCAGAGGAGCGCCGCGGGGAGTCCGGCGATTGACTGAACGAAGTGCAGACGGTGTTGCTAATGTCGTATACCGGGGGGTTGAAGGAGCCGGCATTTGCTGTACAGCAGAAATTAGCTACTTCAATTGCGATCTGGTTGCTCGTGGCTCACTGTTGGAACTGTCACATCTTGTTCGATGCTTGATGCAGTATCATCAGATTTCCGCCGCGCGGGTCGACCGCGGGGTTTGGGGGTTGACATGGGATAACTTCAGCAGTGCTGCTTCGAAACTAAAGGTCGTTGTTACAGACCCCGCGAAACGATTACTGTTAGATTATTGCCAATGTATTGTCGGATTGTCGGACATGCTGTTGTTGTTGCTTGTTTGGGCGGAACGCGTCTTTGCGGAGCTCCAGCGGGCCATTCCCAGAACGGTTAGCCTTATCGATAAGATATATGCGATTGCGATTAAAATTTCTCGACGTCGGAGAAAACTCATCTGCAAGAAATCAACCATTGGACAATGTCAAAAGATTCGGCAAAAATGGCAGAGACACAGAAGCCTTCCTCTGCAGCACCTGCGCAAAACCACAACAACAAACGGAAACGAGATGTTACAGAAAAGCAGTCTCAGGGTGCGACCTCAGCCAACAAAAAACACAAATCATTCAACAAACACGATAAGAAGAACAACAAAAACAAGAGCGTCGGCAAAGGTGGAAAAGAAGATGCCAAAAAAGCAGCAGGAATGCCAAAGACGCAGGATCGTGAGGAGGCATTTGACGAGGCTATTAGCAAGATGGATGGACAATTACTCGCAGACCATTTCCTACAAAAGGCCAAGAGGCACAATAAAGACTTGACTGCGGTTGAATTGAGTGATATGAGTATTCCAGGTACGTTTTCTGCAAGTGAAATTCTCTACCTGAGGTCTAATTTGTACTAGTACATGCGTTTTTGGATACGACGTCGTTTCAAGAGCCACGAACTTTGGCAAAATTGCCCGAGTATTTGAAGTCGTCTGACCGCAGCAAAGGCTCAGATATAGGAGTGGCATCTGAAGAAAAGGGCAGTCCACATACGCTTGTGGTCGCGGCAGCAGGTCTTCGAGCAGCAGATCTTGTGCGGTATGTTTGTTGTTTTCATAATTACTTGATACGCAAAAATCTAACGAGTTTTAGCGCACTACGCCCGTTACAAAGCAAAGATGCCACTGTCGCCAAGCTGTTTGCAAAGCATATCAAAATCGACGAAGCCAAGCAATTCCTCGAACGCGCGCGCACCAACATTGGTGTTGGCACTCCCCAGCGCATCATTGATCTTTTGGAAGCAGGTGAGTTGTTCGTTCCACGTTTTACAAACATTAGCTGATAAACGCAGGATCGCTGAAAACAAAAGACTTGAAACGCATTGTGGTGGATGGCTCGCACATTGACCAGAAGAAACGCGGGATATTTGATATGAAAGAGATGTATTTCCCATTGCTGCAGCTGCTCACCAGACCCGAGTTTCGCGAACGGTACGGATCGAAGGAGCAGGACTTAAAGGTGCTTGTTTATTGAATACTATAACCAGCCTATTAAAAGTGGATTTATCAGCCAGGCGTTGGGTTCTTTAATGTTGCATAGGCGTATAGATGTTAAATAACCACAAACTAGTTTTTTCGCCCCCACCATAAATTCAATGCTGATGCCTTCCGTAGCTCCTAAAAGTGAACGATTACCTTCCAACGCCAAAGTCATCAATAAGATGCTTGCCCTCCCTCACGAAATCCTCCTTCTCATCTTCGATCACCTAATCCAAGAGCCCGACCCCCTGGAAATCTCCGTCTCTTTATATGCTTTTTACAATGTACTCCCTCTCTTGCAGGTATGCCGAGAATGGTACAACGTTTTTCTGCCCAAGGTCTATTACTCCTTGGAGCTGCACTCTGAGCAAAGGCAGCTCTATCTGCTAGCCCGATCATTACAAGAGAATCCTAGACTGGGGGCTTGCATACATAGGCTCTGGGTTGACTGCTACCGGGATTGGGACTCTGACGATGACGACGATGAGGATGAGGAAGACTTGGAACTCGTCGACGACCCTAAAACAGAGCCATTTCACAATCTCTTGGCAAAAGCCGGCCCTGACCGTCGCAGATGGCAACGGGATTTGCTCAGAGACTCTGGTGATGGCTGGATGGCAATATGCCTCTTCTTCCTTCCCAATCTGCAATACTTTAGGATAAATTACTCCAACGGCGGCAAAACGTGGGTGCCTCTAGTGCTCTCTCACATTGCAAGTTCCGGCTCGATTGACACGAACCCGTTTCAGAAACTCAAAGAGGTCATTATTGATGGGATTCATGGCCATGTGTCTCGCCCGCACTCGGATTTTCTCCCCTACTTCCAGCTCCCATCTATGCAGGCATTTTGCGGGCGTGAAATCACGGAACTGAACGAGGAACGAAATAACAAAACAAACAAAATGCTACACCTTGCGCCCAAGTCCTCTGGAATCACAGTGCTAGCATTGAATTGTACACATGCCACCATCGGCGTAACCGGGTACATCACAGCCTGTACAAATCTCCGAGTGTTCCTGTACGATCACACTCTCCCAAAAACGCGTGACAATAGTCCAAAATGGAGGCCCGATATTATATACAATGCGTTAATCACGCAAAAACATAGCCTCCAGGTGCTATACATTGGGTTCTCGGGATGGTACACAATGGCCCATTCGTGGTATTTTATCGTCAATGACCCCCCTGCGCGGTGGCTTGGTTCCTTGCAGGAATTCACCCAACTACGTGAGATTGCCATACCTCTGGGAGTACTTGTTGACTACCAGACAAACAAAAAGCAGCTACGGTTGTCTGACACCCTGCCAAGGAGCTTGGAAAATCTTTACTTGGGAGAAGTTGACTCCCGGGACTTTGCCCTCGTTGCGAATGCTCTTTGCATTATGATGACCCATCGAAAGGAGCGTTTTCCTTCGCTGCGAGGTATTGAGTTGTGGTTTCATACCAAATCCCCTCCAAAGAAAGACGAGCAGTGGTTCTTGCAAGCGTGCGATGCCTTTGCGCCGGCCGAGAAAATGTGTCGCGCGGAAGACGTGGAGCTTCACTATTCACATCGGTCAGAAAGTAAAATCCGGAGCGTGTCCCCTTATTTATCTCAATTCCGCTCTCTCTTTTAGATATTTATACTCATGTCGTACCATATCAAAACAATGTTCCTACTTATCCGGAGAAATAAGGTAGGACCCGGAAAAAAAGCCGCGCCAAGAGCGGGGGGCTTGGGTCTAACCGGGTTCGGGAGTAGCTCCATGGGCCAGTGAGGATCAGTGCGGAAATGTAACGCAGTCCTGCATTCCTGGAATTCATTGATTAGTTGGTGGCTGTCTTGATTTTGCTTGGCTTTGACTAGGGGAAGCATCTCCAGTATAATGCCTTCCAACTATCCAGTGCATGGACAAATTCATCAACTGCAGAGTATTCCGAAAAGAACTGAGACTGCACGTGACAGATCCGGTGGGGTGGAATCGCGGAACTAAGGTTTCCGCACTGCAGCTTTTCCTCAGGTTTAGCCGAGACGTTCCCCCACTTTTCGCTGCTGTCTGCTTGGCCAGTGCAAGCTAACAAGTAGCCCCCTCCGGCGGATTGGCTGGGGGCGCCAGGCAAGTGGAGACGAGGCCCGTCTCCTGGGACAGCCTAGCCGCTTTTAGCATCAGCTGGGTCTCGCGCTTGAGCATCAACGATTACGGATGGGCTCGCTTTCTGATTCAGCAACGCGCTACCTAGTAGTAACTAGTACCCACGCCCTTAGTGCCAAAAAAAAAGGATGCCATGAGCATTGAGCGGTGACGACTCAACAGTTTCGGCTCGGCTCGTTCAAACTGTCTTTTCCTGTGGCTCACCCAGGGAATCCCGGTAGCAACTACCGCTAGACGGCAACGACACCAGGCCGAAGTGCGATGCAGTTGACCCAGGAAATGTCCGAGACCCTGCGGAGTACTTCCCGTGGTCTGCAAGCCCCCTCGCCTCATACTACGACGCCTTCGACGAATACGACGACTACCGCTGCTGGCAACGAAGAGGATAGCAACCGATTGGCGACGAAAGAAAGTCCGAGTAGCACTACTGCTACTGGCAGTAGTTCTGTAATGCCAACATCAGACGAGGTTCTCCAAGTTGATGTGAGTTTCTTTCGTTTCTGTTTACATTTCCTACCCCGCAGAACCACTTCTGACAATCACTTAAGAGCGACATCAGCGATGCAGACGCCACATCCTCAATCAACGACCGCACGACAATCGTCTCCTCGATCAGAAACTACAAATACGAAAACGGGCGCCGCTACCACTCCTTCCGAGATGGCGAATACCTGCTCCCCAACGACGACCGCGAACAAGACCGGCTGGACCTGAGCCACCATATCTTCAAACTGATCCTAAACGGCGACCTGTACCGCGCGCCCATCGACAACCCACAGAGCGTACTCGACATCGGCACGGGCACAGGCCTATGGGCGATTGATTTCGCCGAGCAGTTCCCCAGCGCAGAGGTACTCGGAATCGACCTGAGCCCAATCCAACCAACATGGTTCCCGCCCAACTGCCGCTTCGAGATCGAAGATGCCGAGAGCGACTGGCTGTACGGGCAGCAGAGCATGGACTATGTGCATGCGCGCGCCATGTCTGGGTCGATACGCGACTGGCCCGCGCTTTTTGGGCAGGCGATGCAGTGTCTGCAGCCCGGTGGCTGGCTCGAGGTGCAAGAGTATGAGACCGTGGCGCAGTCCGACGATGGCTCGTTTGTCCATGCCGAGAATTTCAACCTGTGGCAGTCGAAGCTCAACGAGGCTACGCAGATCTTTGGCAAGGGGTTCATGGAGTCTTCGCAACACAAGGAGCGGATGGAGGAGGCTGGCTTTGTCAATGTGACGGACGATATATACAAGGTAAAATACCTTTCTTTTTTTTTCTTGCTGGAAACAAGTTCCATAAACTAATAATTCGGCAGGTCCCCATGGGCCCGTGGCCCAAAGACAAACGCATGAAAGAACTCGGCAAATTCCAGCAGTACCAAATGCTCGAAGCCATCGAGCCCTTCTCGCTGGCCATCTTCACTCGCATCTTGAAATGGACCCCGGAGCAGACACGCGACCTGATGGAGAAGGTCAAGGCCGATCTGTGCAACCCAAGGGTTCACATGTACTCTCGATTTCACTACATATACGGTCAAAAGCCGGACAATTGATCTTTGTCTTCTTTGTTATAAACCGCTTTCCGGGAGGATATTTGATTCTACTCTGAATAGTCATTCACTGCATGGTTTATGGGGGGAAACCGGAGGTGTTTTGCTTTGCTGTATATACTATTAGTACTTTTTGTGATGACCTAATGAATGCTGCCGCTGATCAAACAAGACCATTGAAATATACAGAAAACTAAATAACGAAATAAATGTGGATCACCTGTCAACCGAGTCAGTCATTCTCCTTGTTTTGCAGGCAAATACTACGTAATATGGAAAGATTGCAGATCCGGCATCCAACCGGACCCAGTCGATGATAAGCTCACCGCCTCATGCTTACCCGCCTTTATTTTTGTCCCCAACCGGCAGAAAAAATAATAATAAAATAATCCTAGTTTCTCCACCAGCCAAACTTCCCAATCAAACAAAAGATATCTCCTCACAATGGGCGACAAAAAACGCAAGCGCGAGGAAGCCGCTGCGGCAGCCGACCAAAAACCTAAGCGAGTCAAGAACAAGGCCAAGTACGAGCCCAAGGGCAACAAAGCGCGCAAGAATGCTGCTGCGGCGGGTCAGGGAGCCAATGCCATTCCTGTCAAGCCTAGGGAACCTGCTGCAGCAGCAGCAGAGGAAAGCAATGGAAGTGAGGACCAAGAGCCCAAGGATTTCTTCGTGATTGATACGACGCCAATGGACCAGGCCGAGGTGGAGGAGAAGCTGAAGTCGAAAAACGACAAGAAGAAGGAGAGAGCGGCTAAGAAGGAGGAAGAAAAAGAGAACGTAGAGGCCAATGGAGACGCACAAAAGGAGGAAATCCCAGTAGCACGAGGTGGGAAAGTTGGCCGCAAGACACAATTGCAATTGCCTTCGAAAAAGGAGAGACGAGAGGCCAAGCAGGACAGACAAGCGCTCCGAAAGGCCGATAAGAAGGAGAATAAGCGGTTGAAGAATGAAGAGAATCAGAAGAAGGGAAAGAAGGCAAAGAAGGAGAAGGAAAAGGAAAAAGAGGAAGCTTCGGATTCTTCTTCCGACTCTTCGTCCGACTCCGACTCTGACTCTGAAACCGAAAAGAAAAAGACTCCCAAGGCCAAGGACACCAAAGCCAAGAAAGACACCACTGCCCCTGCTGAAGCTTCCCAAGAAGAGCAACCCACCGGCAAAGCAGCCCGCTTCATCGTCTTTGTCGGTACGTCTCCATTCTCCCAGCCCCCAAATATATATGTATATACTAACAAATACAGGAAACCTCCCCTTCACCGCCACCACCGAATCCGTCACCGCGCACTTTTCCAAAATCAATCCCGTCTCGGTACGCGTCGCAACCGACAAGAAGAAAACCACCCAGTGCCGTGGTTTTGGCTTCGTCGAGTTTGAGCAGTTTGACCGTATGCAGACGTGTCTGAAACTGTATCATCATTCGTCGTTTGATGACGGGAAGAGTCCGGCGAGGAAGATTAATGTTGAACTCACGTAAGTTTTTTATTCTTAAAAAAATAGAGAGAGAGAGAGAAGGCAAGCTGATTTTTTATGATAGTGCCGGCGGTGGCGGAAAGTCCAGCGCACGCAAAAACAAAATCAAGCAAAAGAACGAAAAACTCGCAGAGGAGCGCGCCAAGATTGCCAAAGAAAACAGCAAAAAGAAGCAGCAGCAACCGCAAAATGGCGCGAGCGAAGAGGCCGCCCAACCGGAGAACGAGCAGTTTGCCGGTGTTCACCCGAGTCGGTTGAATAGGATGGCATAGACCGTTGGATGAGAGATATCTACTTTGTAAATATGAAAAGTCGGAGTTTGTTTTTGCTATTCTCGGTTATCTCTGTCGATACTACTTGGTAACTCACCTATTTATGCATAATGAATCTACAAGTTCCATCAAAGTAGAATAACAGTGACAACCCATTTCAGGACTGGATCGCTCCTTGAATTCAAAGATGTATGTCTACCTGCTGGTACACAGCTGCGCGCTTTGCTCCAAAAGAAGAAAAAAGAGAGAAATAAGGCCAACAATCAAGAGATGAAAAGATGAAAACAACTGTACGTGAGAAAATTCCAGAAAATAAAATAGCCAAACAAAAAAGAAAATCATGACACTCGGACCAAATGAAGACGAGAGGATTATCGAACTCGCAAGCCTCGACGCCTCCCAAAGTGAACAAATCGGTATATGTATTATTGACGAAGAATTGAAAACGATCTCGGGGGTGGATTAGATACGTGGGTTAGATGTGTTCTGTCTTTTTTACATAATGAGACATTTTCTGGCCCTGCCTTTGGCTTGCGGACGGGGATTGAGCACGGCTCTGTGAGTGGCTTGTTAGCAAGTAGCACATAGCAAATACGACACTCAGTCTTTACATACCGAATAGCCTCGTCAAACACGCTCTTCAAGTTTCGTTGCGTCAGAGCAGAACACTCCAGGTACTTGTGGGCCTTGATTTCCTTTGCAACAGCGAGCGCCTGCTCGTACGACACGGGCTCCATCTTCTTCGAGCGAAGGGTGTCGGTGGTAGCGCGGTCTTCCCGCAAGTCCAGTTTGGTGCCGACCAGGATGATGGGGACGCCCGGCGCGTGGTGCTCAATCTCGGGATACCATTTGGCCTTGACGTTGTCGAAGGAGGGCGGGCTGACAATTGAGAAACAAATCAAGAACACGTCGGTTTGTGGGTAGGAAAGGGGTCGGAGGCGATCGTAGTCTTCCTGTCCGGCGGTATCCCAAAGTCCCAGACTGATAGGTCGGCCGTCAACCATGACACTGGCGGAGTAGTTGTCGAAACTAACAAGATTTAGTGTGCAAGCAGAGAAAGCTTGGGGCTGAGACTGACACTGTGGGGATGTATTCCCCGGGAAAGGCGTTGGTGGTGTACGAAATTAGAAGACATGTCTGCGACGCTTAGCAACCTTGGAAGTGAGAGCAGGTCATGGTCATACCTTGCCGACAGCACCGTCACCCGTCACCACGCACTGTTCCCATTAGCTTGTCGAAATCGCAGTCGAATGCCAGGCATCATACCTTGAGTGACTGAGTAGCAGGGCCAGATGCCATTTTGACTGCTGCTGTATGGGTCGTTGACGCTATCAAACGCTTTCAAATCGGAACGGCGAAAGAGGGGTGATATCGAAGGAGGTGGACAAAACAGAGGCAGAGGTCGGCAGTTGAGTGCTGGCAAGGGGGATTTGACCTGGGACGCGGTCAGAATCGCAGCAAAAACAAATGCAAGCAATTTGCAAAGGCGAAGAGGCGGTCTCACCTAAATAGCAGCAAGCAAGACACAGGGGCGGACAGGGTCGGGGCGGTCGTAGAACGGGGCAATCAAGGCCGAATTGGACGCTGCCAGTGAAGGAGACTGCACGAGAGGCGGCGATTAGTCGGGATAGTGTTCTTTGGGATGCAATTTCGTAGCCGCGACAAAGAGCGAGCGAGTGGTTTTATTTTTTGCAGTCTGAACTAGCAAAGGCGGGGGGGGGAAAGGGAAGTGGACGGTGAGGAGTGCTGCTGCTTGCTCCTTCCTGCTGCTGCACACAAGGGCGGGCGAAGCGACCCACCGCAAACTAGTCTCAGTCAACAACCACGAACCTGGACAATGTTTCACGCTTTCTCTCTCTCTCTCTAACGGTCGATGTTTTGCGCAGTCTGTCGCGGTTGGGATTCACGCATGGCACACGAGGAGAAGCCGGCCGATTGCTTTTATTGCACAGGCCATGCCAGCTAATTAGTTAATCACTAGATGCGACGGTAGCAGGACGCCAGAGAGCACGCTCAACGACGGTTCAGGGGCTTCCCGGAAACTCGACCAAACTCAGGCTAGGACTGAGGACTCCCCTGGTTTACTGTTTTGCTACGGAGTACGTGGGAGGTCGTTTACATCTCGTCACTGAGGATGAGGACTGGCTCGAATTTCAGACTGCGGCATGCTCCTCTGGCCTGTCACATCGCTAACACCATCATCACTAGAATGATCAGCCCGGCAGACCAGAGTCAGTCTGTGGCAGTCGGCTCGTTGACTGGGCGGACCCAGCTTCGAGGGCGACGGCTAGTGACTAGCCTAGTAGCCCTTGAGCCGGCAGAAGCTCTGATTAGAGCTGTGTCGGTCGACTCTGGAGTGCTGTAATCTGTGGCTAATAATAACGAGCTGTTCGGGCGACTTAATTACATGGTTCTTTTTCGCCGGCGCCAGTGGAGCTTCGAGCTTGGACTGTGCTTGGTGGGGATTTGCTTTCTATTCGCCCTCGGACTCGGAGAACCAGCAAAGAGCCAAGGCTTTAGACTCGCTTTAGCTAGCTTTGGCTGACTTTCCGGCTAGCTTGCACGGGCTAGCTTTGAGTCTTGACCCGTTGTTGAGCGGACTCGCACGTACTTGCGATTGCTACTGACGATTGGAGTTAGGATGGCAGCTTTATCGTACGAGTCGTTGATCCAGTCTTCCGCTGTTAACAATCTCGCCTGCGCATTGCAACAATCCACTCATCACCTCGATCTGACGATTTCGTATTCATCCTGTCTGTGACACATATGGTGGCAATGGTGGCTCGAGCTCTCCATGTATCACATCTGACACGCCACCAACTGATTGACGTCTGATGAGCCGCAGTTGTCGACAACATTCCCGAATCAACGACGTGTCAGTGAGACGGGCGCCTATGCACTCTGAAAGAGGCTATCCTGGCCATTGGAGCACCATGCCAGAGCCTAGGAAAGCCCAAATATGGCGGCGCTAACTGGGCTTATGCATCTGAGGGAAGAATATATAGTGATGACCTGCTGCTCATGGGAGATGTTATAGTGCCGACCGTTATTGCCTTCCATATCCGTAAATGCCCTGAAAGTGAGAGGAAGGGTTTACCTTCGTGGGCAGGGAATGCCCTTGTCAAAAAAACCTTATCTATGGTTGTTGCTGTTAGCTAAACTTCTTGCTTTTCGCCGCTTTTTTCCACGCTCTCTTCTCATTGCTCTTCTGCAACTATCAGTCTGAGACATAGTGCTGCCAGTTTTGGTCCGTCTTCACTGGCTCTTTCCCCTTTAACCCTAACTTTACTGCTCCATATGCCCTCTTTTATTTGTTATTCATCGCTGCATTTGCATGGTTGCTGTGCCTACGCACATCTATAGAGTCCGCTTCTGATTGGCTGTTCTCCTGTATGTCTTCGTGTTCGACGACACCGCCGTTACTTTCTTTGGTCCGCTAAGAATGCGGTTTCGGGTTTTCCCCTCCATATTTGTGCGCTACTTGCTCCTTCTGCTACTAGATCCTCTATTAGTTTTCTATACTGTTTTATCTTCGCCTTTGCCTTCTCCACCCGCCCTTATGTTTCCGTCCGAATGTGCTACACGCCAATGATACGGTAGGGGGCCGCGTTCCCGATCATCTATGCGAAGATGTCCTTCAACTATTTCCGAAATTCTTTTCCTTCTTCCCAACCGCCTTCACGCGGAGGTCGCCCTTCTCGCGCTGTGCATTCTGCCTCCCCGTTTCCTATAGTGTTGTCCCCCTCCCAACCGTCTCGATATACTACCCCCTTTCCTCCACCTCCGTACTATTCATCTACAAATCCCCATTCTGTTACAGTACAGGCTGCTTCCCCTTCCGTTGCAGTCCTGCCTCCTTCCAACCCCTCCCTGCGATCTTTTCCTTTTCCTCCGCCCCAATACAATCCAATCCCAAATAGCGACAGTCATATTTAATGGGCAGCTCACTCAATTTCAGACTGCAGAAGACTCCGTTCCTGGGGGCCACCCAACAACCGACGCTATTATAAATGATCTCGCCGAGATTTTCCTTGGTCTTTTCGTCCCCTGGGAAAAATTGCCGGATCTCTTCCGTCGACATGCCAGTCGACCAAATATTTACTCTCATGTGTGGGCCTTGATCAAGCCAACACTCACTCCATATAACCAAGAATTTGCTGCAAACATTGAGCTTCTTCGAAAGTCCAAGGAAGACTGCCAGGTTGATCATCTAGATCGTGCTGATCTTGGATCGGACAATGAAGAGAATGTCGATAGTATCATCGCTCCTGAAGATGAGAGGTTCACTGCCGAGACTCTGATTGCCGCCTTCTACACTGTTGCCAAGATCTGGAGCCGCGATTGCTTCATCGCTTCAAAGCGCGCACCGATATTGGCCGATCTCCACCGAGCGCCGGTTCCTGCGCAGATGAACCTGGTTCCCAAGGCTATACAATCCTGCCACTCTCGTCAACCCTCAGATTTAATTTTTCTTCCATACACCACCCTGCGCGATTGGAAAGATCGCCTCGCCCTTCATAAGAAACCCTTTCAAGATGACTGTCCACGCCAATCTCTTGGCTCGTCTGCGCATTTGCAAGACTTTGATCTAGATGATGGAGATGGCGTACTCCAACCTGTACCAGTCTCGCCAGTGATATCATCTTAAATGGTACGCCCACACGACGTGCTCCGCTCGGAGACAATCCTACTCCCGAGTCTCTAATTTCATTGGTCAGTGAGAATATCGCGCTGAATTCGAAACAAACACTTGTGATGCGCAAGTTGCTATCTGAAATTCTTGCGTGGGTCGACCGTCCATATGACTCTTCACAGCGCAAGCAACTCCTATGTATAGCGGGTGAGGGTGGTACAGGCAAAACCCAAATACCTAAGGCCATTGAAGCCGCGCTAGATGTTCTCGGTCGAAAACATGAGCTCATCCTCACGGCCCCAACGGGTGCTGCTGCAGATAACCTAGGTGGTAATACATATCATACTTCCCTAGGCATCAATCTTTCCTATAAAGCAGCAGTCACTTCCCGCGTCAGAAACCTGTGGGCACGAAAGACTATCTTGGTGATTGGCGAAATGAGCATGATTGATCTGAAAAGGTTAAGCGTCATCAATGATCAATGCAAAGTCGCTCGATCACTCCCCCGATCGTCTCCCGACCTTTTTGGTGGCCTTCCGATAGTGATTCTCATGGGCGATTTCTTTCAATTTCCTCCCGTTCGTGGTCCACCCATGTGGAAGAATCCGAGATATGGCAACGATGAAGATGCCGCTGGTCGGCTGATCTGGCATCGATTTCAAAACGTCATCATCCTAGATGAGCAAATGAGACAGTTGGAAGATCCCTCATTTTGTGACTTCCTGCCGCGCACAAGAAGTGCAACTTTGACCGAAGACGACGCCACCCGCCTTAATTCCAGAGTCATCCACTCACTTGCAGATCCTGTTTCGGAGGGTGCCACTGTCATAGTCAAATTAAACGCCCTTCGGCATCCAGCTAATCGCATCCGGATCGAGAATTTTGCTCGAAAACGGTCTCAGAGAATTTACCTATTCGCCGCTGTTCACTCGAGAACCAAGTCAACTGGTCCTACGAATCTTCGACTGCAAGCTCGTGACTTGCTGCTCCAGCCTGATCACATTGCGCAGATTCCATTCCCTGGCATTCTTTTTTATACTCAAGATATGCCAACTGTGATGCTCACAAATGCCTGCACCCCGCTCGGCCAGGTAAATGGTGCCACAGGCACTACAGTAGGCGTTTTTCTGGACCCTGCTGGAAAGTCTTGACCTTAGCTTCGAAAATGCACAACTGAATAATTCTTGCAGCTGAACTCTTCGACATAGATGACCTGTATGTGTTTTGCACTAGACCGCCTGCTTCCGTTATATTCAAACCAGATAAACCAGTGGCAGCCAATTTCGACCAACTTCCAACTTCCGTAATGCCGATATTTCCCATTGAGCGGTCCATCTCCATTAAGGGCTTGTCAGTAAGGAGGAAGTAAATACCAATCTGCCCCGCATTTTGCCTCACCGTTTATAAAGTGCAAGGTTCAACTCTTTCTTCCGCGATACTGGATCTGAAGAACGATTCTGCCCGGCGAGGGCAAGATTCTCATCGAAAGTACTGCTCGATTTACGTTCAGCTTTCCAGACTGCGGTCTTTTCGAGGCCTCCATTTACTCCAAAAGGTCACGACTGACGATCTTCGCTTCTCGCCTGACCCAGATCTGCTCGTGGAGATGGAGAGATTGCGCGATCTACAAGCAAGAACACTCGCTGGTTGGGGTCTTTCCATCTGATTTGTCCGTCTTTGTTTTCATAATGCATTTACACGTACTGCTTGCTCTGAAACGAACATAGTGAGAGAAGGGGTTTGCCTTTGTACGCAAGGAGTACCCTTGTTGTCAAAAACTTTATCTATGAGGTTGCTGTTAGTCAAATTCTAGCTTCTAACTTGCTATTTCTGTCCACAACATTCGTCTTATTGCTGTTCACGCCCACTTCTTAATGCTGTTCTGCAACTTTCAATCCTAGGTTATGTACTGGCTGTTTTCCACCTTATTCACTGGCTCTTTCGTCTTCATATCTAATGTTGGTGACCTGTACGTCATCTTTTATTCGCTATGCCTCTCTTTGCTTACATACATGCTTTTCCTACGCACTTCTCTAAGGCCTTCTTCTGCTTGGCTTAGTGCCTGTACGTCTTTACGTCTTCATGTTCAACTACACCGCCGCTGCTTTTCCCTTCTCTGCTACATATGCACTTCCGGCCTTTTCCTTCCAAAAGCCACACATAAATGACCCCAGAGACCGTGTAGTGCAATACCTGAATGTACACGATCATGAACATATTTTGTAGGAGCCCTCAGCGGTAGAACAAGGCTGACTCCTTAGCATCTTGTGGCGGGCCTGTGCCACCTTAAGAGATACAATTAGCCTTGTGTAGGATTAAATATACTCCATTTTGATTATTCTACACCCGCCTCTGAGAATAGGTTTGATTTTTTACTTAAAGGACAATAATCCAATGGTTCTTCTATGCACAAATAGAAAATCTGAATATAAAGAAGGAAGACTTAGAAGCAAATAAACAATCAAGGCCGGTAATAAAATATCAGCCAAGGTCACTGACACTGACCTACCTCCTCACGGTCGACATCTCGTGAAAGCGTCTCCTAGCCTCAATAGCGGCAGGAATATTCAATTCATCCAATCTGTAACGCCCGGAGCACAGATGATAAAATATATATCCGTAAATAAACCGATTAATATGCCCAACCATGACAGGATTATTTGATAATATGCTGCGTAGTTTCCGTATTTCCTCAATTGTTTCATGTCGAAGTTGATGCAGTGACTGAAAAGAGGTGAACCCATGAACTTTAGCATGGTTCTGGATGAAGCCCGGACAGTCCCCAATCTGGCGCTCCTCCTTGTAAAAGGACAGGAGATCATTCACGTAGCCCAAAAATAACATAATGCTCGGAATAGCTGCGAGGTATTCTTCTAAGTCTCGCTCCTCCGGATTGGTGTCCTCTGGAAAACAAAAAAATGCGAAAGGCTCAGCGACCCCTGTTTTAGCCCTAAAAAAACATAGATAGTCGGAAGCATCTGCTGATAAGTTCAAATGTTTATCTTGGCTTTGTTCAATTACGGCAGCTGAGACAAACTCCATGGAACCCTTGGCAATCATGTCGCCGCCGAATTGTCCAAATAGCTGCTTCTGGCGGCCCAGAAGCTTCGTGAAGCCGCGGAGTAACTCATGCGGGTGAGGTTGCCCTAAAATTAACTGACTGACGTAATTTTTTAAGTCGGGTAGAATATCACTTGTAAGGTCATCAATAGTGATAACATACGAAGCGTATAGGGCAATGGCTTCTTGAACTTCATGCGAGACAAATGGATAAGTACAGCTGGTAATTTTGGTCGCCGTATTGATGCACGTTTCGATTTGCATTATAAATCCCCGTGAAATGCCATGGGATTCTAGACATTTCTCAACACGACTCTTCAATCCCACGTCAAACTCGAAGTTTGGAGGTTGGAATGAGATGTCGCTTAGAAAGCCGTTCACAACGTCTTCGTAATTCATTTTCGATATGGTACTGCCAGGGCTGATATTCCCCGAAACAAAGATGGGATCTTGTCCAGGCCGCTTCAAGAGGGCAGCCACTATAGCCATCAAGAAAAGGATAAGCACACTAAATGGTAAACAATTCTTCAGGATGTTGATAATGTAGGAGATCCAGTCCCAGTCTTGACCAGCTCTCAGAGCATACAGAAGCCTTCCGGTAAAAGAATCCTGCTTTCCAGATCAGCTATACAATCTTGATGTGCATGTATTGGCATTCTACTATTTACCATGCTTTCCTGAACGAGGAGATGTTGCGAAATTTTGTTATCTGGCAGGATATCATGGCAAGACAGGGGATGGGAGATGTCCAATATGTTATACTCCCATAGGAGATTTCGTCTGAAGCAATAAGGTATCGATGCGCTGGCTACAACTTCCGTCCGTTATCCTGTATAACAAATTGTCAAGTTTTTTGAATTTTATGGTCCCATTTCTGGTCAATGCGTTGCTGTTCTTGAGTTAGTGTCAATGGATGGTTTGTTTGACCTATAACCGTTATGGCTATAGCTAATGTTTGCTTGCCACCGTGGGATTTTCAGGTTGATTCTGAAGCGTGGTATACATGGCACATCGGTGATAGATTCCTTATCGAGACTGTCGTGCATCGTTCCTTCATTATAGGCCTAGCTCGTATCGTAATTTCTGGACACAATCACCGCATTTTTACTACCTCTTTCACCAAACGGATACCAGCAACAAACTAACAGTGTTTTCTAAAAATACATAAATTCTTGTGTTACCACACATCGTTACCACGTGTGCGTCTTGTGTTACCTCATATCCGTCTTATGTTACCTCATATCCGTCTTGTGTTACCTCATATGCATCTCCGTCTTGTGTTACCACGTTTTGATCCCATCCCAAAATCCTTACACGCGTCTTGATTAGGCAGACTTATTCGGCTCTTTCCAAAAGTAGCAACGCGCCTTGTCCATGAAAATACCTGTCACTATGATAAGGAACGGTTTTGTTCACTTTTCTTCTTGCTTTTGACCACAGTGGACATTGAGAAAACGAGCATTTCTCTAATTATGGTTTGGGATCCAACTACGAAAGATCGATTGGCAGAAATGTGGCCAACTTTGCCAGATGGCCTGTTGAGCGTCTACCTATTCCTCACAATTGTAATTCTCTTGCTTTTCACGATACGAACCTTCATTGCCGCAGGAAATAATCATTTGAATTTACCTGCTGGACCCAAGCCTCTCCCAATAATCGGTAATATCCATCAAATGCTGAATCAACGGCCCATTGAAATCATGCAGAAGTGGCATCAGGAGTATGGCACAATGGTCAGTTTTCGATATGGCCAGCAGTTGGCCATCAGCGTGGGCTCCCTTGATATCGCCCACGACCTGATGAGCAAGCGAGGCGCCATCTACAGCTCACGTCCTCGGTTTATTATTGCATCTCGCATGACCAGCGGACTGAACTCAGCAATTATGCCATATGGCAAGAAATGGCAGAATCAGCACCGTATCATGAATTCCTTGCTTGATTCTAGTGCAGTCAATCGATACCGAGCTCTCGAAGACATGGAAAGCAAGCAAATACTCACGGAGCTTTTGGCTACGAGTGAATTTGAGAGTAGCATATCTCGTTATGCTGGTAGTATCGTTATGACACTGGGGTACGGTATCCGCTTGGAACACGCAGACAACGAAATTCCCGCGAAACTTTTACAGATCAACGAACATCCATTCGATGCCATTGGCAATAGTTATTATCGGGTGGTAGAGTTATTCCCTATCCTAGATCGTCTTCCTGGCTTTTTAGCCCCTTGGAAGCGGCTCTCTGGCCGTGTCGAACGAGAAACAACTGAATTTCACATGAAACACCTGGAAATAGCCAAGGCAGCGTCAACGTGGAGCTGGGTCCAGGATGCTTTGCAATCAAAGGCCGGGTCACAAGTTTCGTCCAACGAACTTGCCTATGTAATTGGAACGCTGGAGCAAGCCGGTTTTGAAGCCATTCTTACAGTGCTACGGTTACTGATCAAGGCTGTTGTTCTGCACCCGCATTGCTTGGAGAAAGCTCAGCGAGAGCTGGATCGAGTTGTTGGGCCGAGCCGGCTTCCGTCGTTCGATGACTTCCCTCAATTGCCATATATTGATGCAATGATCAATGAAGCCATGCGCTGGCAACCGCCGACCCCGTTTGCAATCCCCCATGCCACGACCGAGGACGACGAATATATGGGTTACCATATACCGAAAGGTACAGTAATCATTCCGAATATCTGGGTTATGTCTTTCAACCCGGAGACATTCCCAGATCCGCATGAATTCAAACCGGAGAGGTGGATCCAGAACCCAGGCCTTGAACACAGTCCGTTTGGCTTTGGCCGAAGAATCTGTCCAGGGAGGCACCTAGGGTGGAGTAGCATATTTATCGTCATGGCCAGGCTGATGTGGGCATATGATATCACTCATGTGTTTAGAAATGGGAAGAGAGTTGACATCGATCCATGGGATATCAAACTCACGTTCACTGCCTCGTCCCGACCATTCGAAGCCTCATTCCAAGTCCGAAGCCCAGAAAAGCAGGATATTATAGAAAAAGAGTGGAACAATGTATGTAAGGATACCGTTCAGATCCTAGAGGAAATTCGGTCAAAAAAAGCTGTGTGAGATTGTGTCAGATTGTGTGCCATCAGGGAGCCCTCCTTTGTTCAACAATATGATTGCATCTTGTTTCTTGTGTTCTTACATGACTTTGTCGGGATTAGAGAATAGTATTGATAATTAGCTGGATTTTATCAATTATATGCGATATAATCATTTAAATAGAGATTCCTATAGAAGACTAGTATTTTAGGCTAATGGTTGAGAAGAGTTCTTCCAACGCGACGCCACTCACAAATGGAGATAGGTCGCAACAGGGGCGCAAATACTATTCCCTTTGCGTCTAGCTCTCCAAACTGCGATCATTCCAATGTCTCCATCTCCTATCTACCTGGGGTCTTGATTCCCATCCAGACGATTTCGTGTTCATCCTGTCTGTGACACATATGGTGGCAATGGCGGCTCGAGCTCTCCATGTATCACATCTGACACGCCACCGACTGATTGACGTCTGATGAGCCGCAGTTGTCGACAACATCCTCGCCAACATACTTTCAGTCAAAGTTCCGTACAACATGTCTCGTGATTCTGACTAAGGCATCTATTTTTGTCTCATATTTTATATTTGTTACAACCGTCCATCGACAACGCCTTGCCCTCGTAGCTTGCTCTCACAGCTTGCTCTCATAACCTGCAACATAAGGTCCAACCTTGATATCCAACGGCGCAGCTAGAAAGCCCTGCACCTGTCCCACAAAACTCTTGAAATGGGCCGTAGCACCGTGAGCCTTTTGAGCATCTTTACTGGCGTATCTACTGTCAGTTAGTATATGTCATTAACATTTTCTTTTTGGACGTAATTCGTACTTCTCAATCATAACCAACTGATCCTGGCCCTTGCTGTTCTTCGTCTGGAAAGCATAGTATCGTAGCACGCCCGGCTCGGCTTGTTGGACGGTTGCAGTGAGGGGTTTGAGAGCTTCCAGGACCTGCAATAATAATAATATTTGAGTCATCGCATTGATGAAACGAGTGAAAACCGATGTTTTACCTCGTTGATTTTCCCGTCCTTGACGGTAAACGTGGCTACCAGATGCAGGGGTTTGTCGGCCATTATTATTGTTCTGAAATAAAAATTTTTTTGTTAGCTATAAACCGAAGAAGCAAAAGAAAAGAGGACGAAGCCAGTGTTATAAATACTACGGAGTCAAGAGTTGCTTACTACATACGTATGTATGGTATGACTGTTGGGATCTGATGTCAATTGGTCCGTTTGTAAGCAGCCTTTTCTCAAAATGTTAATAATAAACCAACACGGAGACTTTTTTGAGAAATATTATGCCGAGCTAGTACTTACTAAAAGCAACTAGTTAACTATTTTGTGATTGGTATACGAGGAAGAAAAAAGAAGGATCTTTTCTTGATTAGAAATGGTGATGTATTATTATTGATGGCTGTTGGTTGGCGGGGGTTTCCATGTACCGCGGCCCGTCGGCTGTTTCGCGGAGAGTACAGTCAGCATGCTTACTACATGCCAGAATACACCACCAATTGATATCTACACATGCCAACCAAGGACAAAAACTACTAATTACACCCTGTCAAACCAGATATATTCCTTCAGCGCAGACTCCAACCCCATACCCAACCGATCCGGCTTCCCGCTCGCCGCAACATGGAACTCGGCCGCATAATACGCACTGGTCCACCCCGATACGCAGTAATTCGCCAGAAAGAAACTTGCAGAGACGTGGCTCAAATCTACGGCTGTGGGTATTACATGCTCGTCTTCTGCGGTGCAGTCGGCGTGTAGACTGCCCTCGACGAGCGTGAGTGTCAAAGAGCCGTACGCTGGGTGGGTGTATGTTCCTGCAAATGCGTCAAGAGGTAGGGAAAGGGGCACAAAGGAGACGGATTTGAATAGACGCTGGATCGCCTCCGCCGGTTTCTCTGGGTCCTTGGGCTTTTGGGGATATTTCTCATTGGGCGGTGGGATGGGCAGACCCAGAACGCGGTGGATCAGGTCTTGATAGAGGGTTTTCTGCAAAAAAGTGGCGCCCAGATTGGAATTGGACATCATGACAAACCCAAAATTCTTGCTTGGAATGAGGCCGACCAGAATACATGTGCCAGGCCAGCCGCCCGAATGCCAGAAAAACTGCTGGCCCTGGTAATTATCGACAGACCAACCTAGCGCGTACAAATGCGCGCAGTCGAGGTTGTTATGAGTTGCGCTTGCCGGCTGAGCCAGAATCGTGCGCGGCCGGAACACCTCATCATGTCCCTCGCTGGTCATCGGCGTCGACCGGGCAAGCAACGCTTTGATCCATTTCTCATACTCGAGCACGGTAGTGACAATCGCCCCCGTGCCTGTGATCGGTGCATAGTTGATATCCGGCTGAGGGATGTGCTTGCCAGTTTTTTTATCCCACTCGTACCCCCTAACCAGTCTGTCCTTGAGGTTGGGTGTCCTTTTCACCTGTTGGACATCGAAATATGTATCCCCCATACCCAGCGGCTCCCAGATGCGCCGCTTGAGGAAGGAGCCCAGTTTCTCGCCGGTTTTTTGTTCCAGTGCGTAGCTGATGGTGATGAACATGTGGTTATTGTAGTCCCACGTAGTACGCGGGGAGTAAGCTAGCGGCAAGTGACGGAGAGCGCGGACTACGTCTCGAATCGGCTCGTGTGGCTTTGCGAGCTGTATTCTGGGAAAGTGGTCTGGCAGACCAGTGCGGTGGGATAGGGCGTCTTCAAAAGTAGTGTTTGCGGTGGCATGGGGGTCAGCGAGAACAAAATCATCGCGGATTACAGACGACACAGGCGTGTCCCATTTGAGTGGTGTCGCGCTGGACTTTGTGTCCTCGATGACGAGAGCAGTGGCAGCTGCAGTGAAAGCCTTTGTGGTGCTGCACGCCTGGAACAGAGAATCGGTGGTCAGCGGTTTGTCGGGTAGTTCTGCAACTCCGTAGGCCTATCCCATATCATCAGCATGGAACTATATCAGTTTGAAGAAAGTTCAAAGGTAGTATACTTTAGACCACGACTCCCCATCGTGAACAACAGCAACAGCAACACCGGGGACCTTCCATTTCTCCAGTTCCTCTGCAACCACGACGTCCCACCCACGTAGCGCGGCGGCCAGCATTTTCGATAGATTCTTCTCAGGCGTGTCCGGATTTTCACATATCGGTCGAAGGCTCGCTGCACCGAGGGGGGTATTTCAGGCAGCATCGTCTACTGTGACTCGTGAGGGGGCTGGCCTCGGCCTCAGCCTGGGGTTGGTTGTATTTTGGTTGGTTGTGTTTCGGTTGTCGGTGTTGGGGAAGTGGAGATGCGGCACGTCGCGCTGTCACTTTGCTTATTCTCCTTTGTCTGCGAAACAGCTTTGAGGAAACTCCACCAATTGAGACTTATATATGGGGATACGAACCAACATAATTTTCTTGTTACTAAAGAGAGGATAAAATTTCTTGACTTTAAATATGTTCTAGAGAATGTATGTGTCGAATTAGTTAAGAAATTAGAACATAACAGAAAGTGTATTCTTTATGGTGATAGTAATTGATATTAAAGCTTATCATGTATTTTTAGCTTTTAAATAGTAGAATTGTATGGTAGAATTTTCAATATAACTAATATTTATAGTTAGAAGTTAATATATAAGCGATTATATGGTAATACGAAGAAGGGTATCGCATTTCCGACAGCAAATAAATGGTAACGACTCAGTATTTATACCCGGGGTCATTGTTGCGGAAAGCGCCATGCAAGGCTAAGACCAGACATGATTTGTGCGAGTGATTCTTCCCAAAGCCAAGACACAAATTGTAATCAATCTGTGATTGGCTTTCTAGAGAGACAGGAAAGAAACATCAATTGATGCCCTGCTGAAAAGTAAATATCCTTAGGTCGCATAGAGTTAGTCTAGCTCGACACAGAAAAAAGCCGTAATTCTTGTATAGTAATATATAATAATAAAAATTAAAAATTAAAAATTGTATAAATTAAAAATTTAGTTGATATTCACTGCTAGCTGATGGTAGCTTAGATATTATTGTCAAGGTAGCTTTTAATTTTTTTTTTATTCGCTTTAGATTGAATGACTAACTCAGAGACTTTCATCCTCACACTGGTAATTAGGCTTTTTTAGAGTAGGACTTGGGCAGGCCACTAACTAGTGCTATGCTCTGCAACAACTTCAGCGTCACATTGCCGGTTAAGGGCCTACATAGGTTTCGAGCTTTTTTAGTGCTGACGGCGTGCATTCCTTATCGGCTCTGCCGTTGACTGGGGGTTCATTCGGCTGAAAGGTGGATTTCAGGCGCCGGCAAATTAGACTCTTATACCTGTGAACTTCCGATGAAATTTGTGCTGGAAGTTTGCACTGAGGCAATTTTCCAGTCGCACCAAAATGAAGCTGCTTCCACCCCTTTTAGGTTTCGTGTCGGTAACCTTCGCAACAACTGATCCGAATTACACATCTTCGTTCCCTTTTCGCCCTAGAAATGTCACAGGACTTACAGAACTTTATGCATGGGTTGGATCGTTGGTATTTCTCCTCGGTCTCACCATTCAGTATTCTTACTCGTTGTTTGCAGTTACTATAATGCAACAACGACTGTCGAACTTATGCCGCAATTCATGGAACAGAATTCCAGCCCTAGCGAATGCAGTTCTCTCATGAACAAAACGTACACGTCACAATTTGAGTCTTTCCTTGCTATCACTGAACGTAGCCCCCAAAATATCGGTTCCAATCCCGTCAATTTGCTTCTTACCCTCTGGAAGCCAGGCTTTAATTTTTCATCTCTTTCGTTTGAGCCTTCGTCTGGACTCTGCCTGAGTAATACGGCGTGTACAAAGCGAGAGCGAGAGCGGTTGTATGGCGGTTTAGAGTCTGCTGAATGGGTCTTCGAGTCTGCTCCGTAAGAAAAAAATGGTCGAAAGTAAGCAGCTATTATTATTACTGACTCTACACCCTTTAGGTGGACTTTGGCGCCTTCAGATGATAGAGTGGAGGACAATCTCAATTTGACTTCGGCATCGATCCGACCAGGACAATTTAACCTTACAGGAACAGTTGAAGAATATAACAACTCCGTCATCAACCATGACCCAAAATTAACATTGAACATGGAACCATGCAGCAGTGCCCCAGATACCAAACTATTTACAACGTTCTTTGTTAGTGACGAAATCCCAATTGACATCAACTCACATCAAACGGCAGCAACTGTGGGCATAACTTTTGATGCTCAGAGTGCCAACTTGACGGTATCTGGTAACTTCGCCGCTTTTCCCTTCGATTCACCTAGCAGTCCTGTTGTGAGGGGCAAAATCATAATCTCTTTTGCCGGCGTTCTCGACCCTTACCATTCGGACGTTTTGATGAACACAAGTTCTTCCCCTGTTTGGATGAGGACAGTAGGGTTCGCAAATAACTCATTGAACATTGGATTTGGAGAAAGTGGGTCGCGAAGTTCTCTCTACAGCATGAGTTGGCTGCTTCTCGTTGCAACTTTGATCTTGTGCTCATGCCAGCTCGGTATTTAATTGCCATGTTCCGGTGGTCCAATCTACGTTCAACCAAACTTGGTCCTAAGAACTGATTCTTTTCCTTTGATCTTTGATTTCACCTTTTTTCCCTAATCATTAGCCCCTTTACCCTTCCGAAAACCACGCTCATCTCGTGGCCAGCACGAGTGAATAGATCAGCCAACCATAACACATTATATTGGAACGAATATTCAACAATATATACGCGGATTTGGTTCTCTAACACATAGGTCCTAACGACTACTTGCGTGAAGCCGGAAGCGAGCACGATAATAGAGCAAATAAATTGAATCGGACAACGTAGGACCTCCCTCCAGACCTGAAAACTACATCCCATGCGGCCAACTAGCAAAGGAAAGACTTTCCAGAAACAGATCTCTCCCTAGATAGTAAACCCCTGAATCAATTTGAGCCAGGAATGGTTTCCCAGGATGGTCATTCTGGGAAGCGATTGTAGTAGTAGTAGTAGTAGTAGTAGTAGATTCATAGACTGTCCCAGCCGCTTTTCTAATGCAGCTATGCAGCGTACAACTATAAATACAGGTGTTCCCGCTTCTTGCATCCAGAAATCAAGCTATTCCTCTCACGAAGTGCTTCCTCCCTCTGCTCCCAGCAGTTGCAACCCCCTGTACTGATAGTTCTAATAACTGTTATGTAACTTTGACTTGTTAGGCGTTTTTTGGCTCTTCTCTGCTTCTGTTTGACAATATTCACTTGTCTACGGTAAATTGAGCACTGTGGATGGGCTGTTTGGAGGGTCTGTCCGTGTAATGGTTTTGGTTGTAGGTTCTGTGTATTTGGCATGTGCTACATTGAGTGCCGAGGTTACCGTATGCGTGGAACTAGAAGTGTTTGTGGCTTGCTCGATGATGTGTTTCAGGTCAGTGTTGACTTGAGGCTGTGTAGACGTTCTCACCAAGAACGCGTCCGGGACGCGTCTCTTGGAAAAACCGTCTGGTAGGACACAGATTAAATATGAAGTTGTAAAAAATTATGTATGTTTCGAATTGAAGTTCTGAGCTGTTGGTGGTGCTGGTAGTGTTGGTGGTGTTGATGGTGTGGTGGAGTTGTTGTTGATGTCTATTTGTTGAGCAATAAATTGTTCAATTATCTGTTCAAGCTCCGACGCGTTCTTGTCAATCTTGGAACTGTAAACTGTTGTTGGATAGGAAATTGGAGCATCCAGGTCCATTTTCCATCGTGGGTGTACACGAAAAGGGGCGCAACTCCCTTCGCAGTACTGTGGTTGTAATATTTAGTGTTTCGTGAGGATCGGAGACTGATTTCGACGCGTCGGCGTGTTGTAGATAGAGGATGATCGTGTCCTTGAAGATAGGTTCTATGCTGTTGGTGGACGTAGTAATGCTGTTTCAGGCAATTGTGTACTCGTCAATATTGGGTACCATAAACAGTTGTCGGGTAAGAAAATGGGGCATACGTGGAGGGGGCACACCTCCCTCTCCGATACTGTGGCTGTAATATTTGTTGTTTTATGAGGTTCCGAGGTGAGCTTTTAACGTGTTAAAGCGTTGTTAACAGAGAATAATTGTGTCTTGATGTATCAGATGCTATTAGTGGTGATCGCGTTGATGTTGTTTTGGCGACATCTGTCCTTCTATCGCGCCCCTCCGTCGTGTAATCCTCGATCTCCAGTTCCGTAATGACATCGCTCTCACAGGGTTTGTCATATCGTGTGCAGTAGAATTTCAATGCGATAAAAAGTACAGACCAGATCAAGGTAGTTGGAGGATAAGAGGAAAACAATCTTATTATGTTAAAATCAATAATATTAGCGTATATTAAGGGTGGATTAGTGAGTAGTAATACAAACTCTATATAATAGTACATATACGCTAATATAATATTTAAAACTTATCGTTCATTTTTTAATGTCTCTATAAATACTTAAGTATAGTCATATATACCGCAAACTTTCCTGGGTAACAAGGCGAATTAAAGAAGTAGATATTTTGCTTATGATATGCAAAAACCTCAAATTTTGAGCTCTAGCCAGAGCTTACATCAAAGGCAAGGACCAATCAAAGGTATCTATTCCAGGAAATAGTGACTGGTCCCACCCGGTATCTGCACTGAGCTGGTCCATGTCGAAAAAATCCCAAAAGGAGCATTCAAAGGCAAAGAGGTCTGGGTCTTCACCCGCCGGACTGGCCTTTGTCCCTTGTGCTTCATACAGGAAGCAGATAACCTCCCGACTACGTGCCGCTCCGGGACTCCACGCTGTCATTTCATGCAGCATATCGACTGTTTCCTGAATCGCCCTATCCCACTCGGGTCGTGCATCGCTGTCAGGCTCGGAGATGACACTTAATAGAATTACAAGGCACGCCTGGAAGAGATACCAGGCACTATTCCACGCGCAGATTTGGTTTGGAAACCAGTCAAGTTTGACCGTCTCTATAACTTCCTTGGCAATTGAGCGACAGGTCGTTACTAGTGACATTTCAGTTTCATCAGTCTCCTGCTGAGAAGAGAGTTGCAGGCCCGATCTTAGGGCGTAAGGGCGGTATAGAGTAAGACGCAATGTGAGGAATCGCCATCGGAGCAAACCCCGAGCGACTCGGAATCGAGGAGGGCATTCATTTACCCCTATAAACATGGCAGGAAGAGATGCATGCCAACTCATTAGCTCTGAATCCAACTTCTCGATCTCGGCAGGACTGATGAGTGGAAGCTGGACAAGGCGATCTTGAATTCGGGTAGCAATTCTACAAAATAGTTTGCTAGTATTGAGGGAGATGTTTTCAAGGTCTTGTAGCCCTTTGTCCTAGAATGAAATACATACAGTTGGCGCGTTTTCTTGCTAGTACGTGGTTTCAAATGTTTAGGAGTAGTAGTACATACCGAAAGACTTCTTGCCGGCGGCAATGCAATGGCGACTGAGTCTAAATTTCCACGCCAGAAGGATGGTCGACCAAGAGTGGCGGCCCCCCAAGTATCCAAGCAGAATAAGGACAGCCAAGTCCTCGTTCGCGTGTCGATCATGTTGATATCCTCAGGCGTACGATGTCCATTTTGCCGCGGTTGAAATGGTACGCGATGGAGGCCGATTGCTACGGCCATTCTGATGGTGGCACCGAGTATTGCACTCGCCATATTTGGTCTATTTAGATAATGGAGGTAGTAGCCTCCCAGGATGGCGAGGGCCTGGACTGTGTCTATGTGCCCTGAGCCCAGGCAGCGGAAATTCAAATGCTCTGCAGCTCGCTGATAGTATACACTATGTCCATCTTGATCTGACATGGACGAAGCAATATAGCCCATGGCAAGGACCATGTTAAGCAATGCAATCCAGGGGCCTTTGTTCTGATCGGCCACTCCTTCAGCATGGCGTCTGCGAAAATCAGCCTCATCGATCATGGGGGTGATGCCGTGCACATAGGAGAAATAGGCATCAATTAGATGGAGCTCATCGGAACTCGTTTTCGGATTCGGTGGGTTTGGCGGGATAACAGGTTTTGATGGGTGAGACAGCCCTTCTGACTGCTGAGACCTTTTGGAAATGGAACTTCGAATCTGCGGAGAGATATGGGTCATGACCCGAAGAATAGCAGGGACCGACGTCAACCCTAGATAGGAGGATTTGGAGTCGTCAATAAAGAGGGAGAGGCCGTTGACGTCGTCGGCCGCTCGTCTCTTCGGTATTTCTTCATCGGATACCTCATCCCACGTAAAGTCGCGCCCTGGAGGCGGTTCCAGGCAAAACAAGTCACTGGCTGGGGGTTCAGGGTTGTTGTCTGGAGTAGGTGCTGTTTCACCTGTCGGTGCCTTCTGTAGTAGACCCGCAAGCTGATCTCGCGACAGGCCTTCCAGCTCGCTAATTGGCGTGGATGGGAATAAGGTGGAAACCACACTCTGTAACGATCTACATGAATTGGACAGTTCTCTGAATGTGCTAATCATGTGTCAATGTGCCATTTAAGCATATAAATGTATTCCTTTGGTTGAAACCAGCTCACCTCACAGAGGGCGTGCACCGGGTCCTGCGGAGAGGATAATGGCACAGATGAGGCACCTCATACCACACACACTGCTGACAGGGAGCGGTGCGGCCGTCACAGCGAATGCGGCGACGACGACATTCAGCACACGATCGCGTTTGGGAGCGACTGCTTCCCTCGCTCCTCTGCGGGCGTTGCCTTGCACCGTTTTCCGGCGGCATGGCGACACACAAACCCTGCAGGCTAGGAATGGAAGATAAGGGCACGCAGCAAGGGTCTAGAGTCATGCATAATCGTGGAGAAAACTCCGATTGCACATGGGGGCAAAGAGACCATGCCGAGAATTATGGCGTGGCGCTGCAATTGGTTTACCCCGCGAACCGTGGCTAACTTCATGATCCAATTCCTAACTAATTTTTTGCGGTGCAAAATATGCCAATCCAGGCATGGAGACCTTCTATGGCTTCCGGGACTACTTGGGACGTTGAAGATTCAAGAAGCAAATATAAGTTGCTAAAGAGCGAGCGAAAGAACCCGGGCTCCTATAAAATTACAATTTTTAAATTCATTTCAAAGTTTTTCACGGGAAATAAATATCAATAAAATAGCTGCACAACACGATTTCGAGTATAGAAGAGAGCATTGGGTAAGAATCGCTAGGAATATGGCAAATTCCCGAGCCTCGTTATAACAGGCAAAACATTTCAATGCGAGCACGATCCACATGACCGTCGTAGTAAAATCCCACCCCCTATTCTCTAGCCACCTCTTACTCGGTCTTACGGGTACTCGCCTTTCGCGGATTCTTTGCCTCGAAGACTTCGTCGAGTTCCTCTAGTGTGCGACCTGGGAAAGTCAAATTAGCATGCTGCTTAATGCCAGGGGTCCAAGGTTATGTATAACTTTACCTTTGGTCTCAACAAAGAAAAAGTAGATGAAAGTAGCCTCAAAAAGGTCCCAGAAGACGAAAAACACATAGCTAAGAAATTGTTTAGTCATGTTCCTATGCCGCTTGTGAACGGAGTGGTACTCACAACCAGTACTTGATGTTATTTAAGGCGACAGGAGCGGCGTAGGTGTTGACGAAACTAGAGCAACCTAAAGAAAGGCATCAGCCATAAATGGAACATAGTCCGAGAAAAATTATATTCTTACCTGCGGTTATTTGGAAGACCATCATGCCGTTGGCTCTCATATTGTCTATTTAGATTGTTGATTAGCCTCCCTTGTATTTTTCTCTTAGATATGGATTTTTGCTTACTTGATAGTACTTCGGCGGGGTAGATAGGCTGCATGGGTGTGAACGAGAAAGCAAAGACAACGCCGAAGATGTAAATGAAGACGATTGAAGCGTAACTTGAAGGATGGCTGCCGGTGTTGACATAGTCAGCGGCAGTAGCAGCTCTGTGACGGCCGTTGTCAGTTTCTGAATAGGACCAGATTATTCTCCAAGACGCTTACACAATGCTCAGACTGACTGCCATACCGATGCAAGAACCTATAAGCATCTTGCGCCGGCCCCAGACATCGTGGAAGAAAGCTGCGGATTCTGTCAGATATTCTGCGACGAAGTGGATTCAGGACAGATCTGGACAAACCTCCAGTTGTTGCGGCAATCCACCCAGCAACAGCGTAGATAGCATTCATTAGCAGTACAGTATCGGTGCTGGTGATTCCGACGTTCTTGACCAACAGGGGCAAATAGTAAGACGCGATGTTGTTTCCAGAAAATTGACCAAACCAAGCCATAGCGATGGCCAGCATCAATCGATAGCGGGAGGACCGTTTCCGGACAAGAAGGCGGAGATCAAAATAATCGCGTGTCGAACGGATACTGCCCTCCCGCAGAGATTCTCGGATTTCGTTAAGCTCGATATCGACGATGAGGTGACCGGCCTCTCCGTTCGCATGGTACTCGACAATAAATGCTCGAGCCTCGGCTTCGCGGCCCTTGGCTACTAGCCAGCGAGGGCTTTCCGGGATGAAATAACCTCCAACGACGACGAGGCCAGGGCACAATATCTGCAGCCACAGGGGAAGCCGCCACTTGAGGTTGCCATGCAGATGACGGTTGCATCCATAAATCGCTATATTGAGTGTGCATTAGCATACCATTTTTCGAGAAAATGATCAGTTGTAACGGACCAAAGGTAGCGATGATCGACCTGTTTCACAATTTTAGCACTCAGTTGTTGTCAAGGCCGTGAGCCCACATACCCCATATAATACAAAGTGTTGTAAACACCGGCCACCTTTCCTCTGTGCAGCGGTGGGGCGATTTCGACTAGGAGCAAAGGCGCAGCAACGCAAGCGATAGTTGAGAAAAAGCTTAAGAGAAACCGAGCACCGATAAACGAGCCTAGTGACGGGGCGAGCGCGGTGAAGACAGCTGAGCCACAAACACCCAAGCAGCCACCGATGATGCACATTTTCCGTCCCCGCCAGTCACAAATCCAGACAAATAGCGATGCCACCATCTGCGCAACTTGGTAGATGGAGAAGACCAGACCGGTGGAGGCGCTTGATTGCTCTTGATTATAGTAGTCCAGGTACTCTGGTAGGGAGTTGATTGATCCCTAGTTCGTTTGGTTATGGGGAGCCACGTTATTTCTAAGAGGATTGGTGATCCTGCTTACCATCAAGGAGCCATCGTATCCTGTCGCCGGGGATTAGCTATTGGTATTTTGGCGTTCCCGGAGCACTCACCACTCATCGTCGAGCACAAGTAGACTATGGCACACAAGGCATAGAGACGCAGATGGCCTTTCCCGAGAGGATTGGGTGCACCAGAAACACCCAATGTGTCCGCAATGGCCGTTGGTTTGGCTCCATGAGGGCCGTCATGGGCTTCTGCGCCTGCGTCGTCGATCATGAAATGCTCTGGCTTTTCCTCCTCCGTGGCCATCTTGACTGAAGGTCCTCCGCGGGAGTAAAGAAGGTCAATGGGGGAAACAAGGGCAATATTCCAGGGGCTGTTGGGCTGAGTCCTGTATACTTGGGCTGGACGACGACTGCGTCTTTATATCTGGGCGGTGGATGCTTGGCTGTCTCTGTGCCATAGTTCCTGTTACCGAAGGTAGCTTAGGCTAGGCGCCACAAACTTTGTTCCAGCCAGCTGCTGGTTCAAATGCAAATAATAAACCCTATTCCCTCAAAATTCCCGGGGATGTGGAACTGAGGCCACCACGAACCGCCTCTCAAACCATCCGTGCCATGCATCGTGTTTGCTGCAGAACCGCCCGCTCTAGCCATCACGCCCGATTTCACGTCGCGTCTTCAAGTCCTCACATCGCCGAGGGGTCATGGAGGCATGTCTGACAGATACATTCCGGAACCAACCACGCTACTTCCCCGCGTGGAGAAAGTGCCGGGTCTGGAGTAGCCGCTAGCGCGGTGTTGGCTAATGCCGCGTTAGGCTGCATCTTCCCACGGCGTTATGAAACAGCGTGCTAGCGCGTTTGTGCTTGCTTCGAGAAGCCAGCAATCAGGCAATCCGACCTGTTGGCCAGGGCTGGTATAAGAAGGGGGACACCGAGGGGTAGGACCTGTCCCTCTTCTTCCTCTGCCCATTCGTTTCCCAGTCCCAGAACAGAACATGCCTGCCGTCACTCAAACCACCAAACTCGAGTCCGGGTGGAAATTCAAGCGCAGCGACGAGGGTGATGACACCTGGGCGCCTGTTGCGTCCGTGCCTTCGGTTGTCCAGCTGGACCTGATCGCCAATGGCCGGTGAGTCGATGCGCCTCGTGGACGCCGCAATCCGTGTTGCTAACGCATCCCAGGATCCAAGACCCCTTCATTGACCGCAGGGAAATCGACGTGGAATGGGTGGGCGAGCATGCATGGACGTATGCCACCACCTTTCCGACGCCCGCCGCGGCGGAGGGAGCCAAGATCTATCTCGTATTCGAAGGGCTGGATACCTTCGCCGAGGTGAAACTGAACGACAAGGTGATTCTGGAGAGCGAGAACATGTTTCTTAGCCACCGCGTCGATATCAGCGGTGTTGTCAAGCCCTCTGGCGACAACGTCCTGTCAATCGACTTTGACAGCGCCTTGCTTCGTGGCCGCGAAATCGAAAGGAAGCATCCCGAGTATCGGTTTATTGCACACAATGGCGAAGCCGGCAGAGTGGGAGTAAGAAAGGCTCAATACCACTGGGTAAGTCTGGATGTTGCTCCTTGGCCAATGGTTGGAGACTAACCAATGGATGCTGCAGGGTTGGGATTGGGGCCCTATCTTGATGACTTGCGGACCCTGGAGACCTGTCCTCCTCCAGGTTTGCGAGGCGTACGTCAAGGAGACAAAGATCACTTACGATCTCGGAAAAGACTTGACGGCCGCGAAAGGAACCGTTGAAGTTGACTTTGAAGGCCAAGTCAACGAGGTTCGTGTGTTGGTGACACTGGATGGCACTGAGGTTTTCCGCGGATCACACACCACCAAGTCTGGTCCCGCCAAGATCGAGTTCGAGATCAGTAAGTGCCTGCACACTTTACAATCATTATAGTCTCCAAATGCTCATGTTTATTCTAGATCAACCGAGGCTCTGGTATCCTTCCGGCTATGGCAAGCAGCCTCTTTATGACGTTGCAACTGAGCTGGTTAAAAACGGTACAGTCATTGACCAGCAAAGCCGCAAGACTGGGTTCCGCAAGATTGAGTTGATTAGAAACAACGACAAGGCCGGGCAGTCCTTCTACTTCAAAGTTAACAACATTGACGTATTCTGCGGTGGTAGCTGCTGGATCCCCGCCGACAACTTCCTCCCCAGGATCACACCTGCCAAATATCGCCGATGGCTACAGACAATGGTTGAAGGCAACCAGATCATGACTCGGTGAGCCCCCTTGGTCCCCCAAACAATAGCAGACTAACACATATCTTGCTAGTGTCTGGGGTGGTGGAATATACGAAGACGATGCCTTTTACGCGACTTGCGACGAGATCGGTATCCTCGTGTGGCAGGACTTTATGTTTGGGTGAGGAATTGCTCTACATTTAAATCATTAATCCCGACACAGCGCTGACGATCCACTGCGATAGTTGTGGTAGCTACCCAACGTGGCCTGAGCTCCTTGATTCCATTCGTGAGGAAGCCAAGCAAAACGTTCGCCGCTTGCGTGACCATCCATCCATTGCCATCTACGCTGGTAACAACGAAGATTACCAAATCCAGGAACATTATAAGCTGGACTATGATTACGATAATAAAGACGCCGAGTCTTGGCTTCGTGGATCATTCCCAGCCCGATACATTTATGAACATTTGCTCCCGACTATATGCGCCGAGGAAGATCCTTCGATCGCATACTGGCCCAGCTCCCCGTTCTCCAACGGAAAGCATACATCCGATCAGACATGTGGTGATATCCATCAATGGGATGGTACGTCTTTACCTTTGATACTAATGACAATTTAACTGTGCTAACCTGTCCTAGTGTGGCACGGCTCCCAGAAGAAATACCAGGAATACCCAGCCATTGGAGGCCGATTCAACAGTGAATTCGGTATTGCTTGCCTTCCCGACCTCCGCACCATCAAGTATTTCGTGACGAAGGAGTCCGAAATGTATCCCCAATCTCGCACTCTTGATTTCCACAACAAGGCAGATGGTCATGAGCGACGAATTGCCACTTATGTTGTCGAGAACTTCCGGGTTGATCCCACGCTCGAGGTTTGTTTCCTGGTTTTACACACCTTTCTTTTGATAGAAGCTAATAGCTATCTCAGGGCCATGTTTTTCTTACTCAGCTGGCCCAATCCGAAGCCATGGCATTCGCCTATCGCGGCTGGCGTCGTCAATGGGGCCAAGACAGACACTGCGGAGGTGCGCTCGTGTGGCAGCTGGATGATTGCTGGCCATGCTCTTCATGGGCCATTGTCGACTACTTCTATCGCAAGAAGCCTGGTTTCTACACCATCAAGAGAGCACTCCAACCACTAGTGATTGGCGTGCAGCGTGAACACGATGACTGGAGCGTGTGCCATGCCCGCGCACCCAAGACTTCCCCATACAGCGTGTGGGTGGTTAGCGGCTTGACTGTCGACACCCGTGCCGATGTAGAGTTGCGCTTCATCTCTATCGAGACTGGCAGGGACATCGCAACCCCAGTCATCCACAACGACTGCCTCATTACTGCAAACGGCACTACTGAGATAACCAGTGGCGTCATTTCCAATGTTGATGAGGAACCGCATGTTGTCGCCGCCCGCCTTCTCCAGAAGGGAGAGGTTATCTCCCGCGACGTGGACTGGCCACAGCCCCTCAAATACCTCTCTTTCGAAGACCGCGGTGTTAAACTCGAAGTGAAAGAGGGGCAATACACAGTCTCGGCATTGAAGCCTACCAAGTGCTTCGTGGTCGAAGAACAAGACGACATCATCCTTAGCGACAACGGCATCGACCTCATTCCCGGTGAAACTCAAGTCATCCAGGCTACTGGAACTGGCAAGTTGCTACAGACTCCTACTTTCAGATATCTGGGATTCCAGTAATCTATTCGCAACGGCATTGAGAACGCCATGTATATGATTATGACATGCACATGATTTTCTTACTCTTCTGGTTGGTCATTTGGGGTGTGTCTCTATATATATCAACTCTAAAATTATGATGGATATACGAAATATATTAGTCGCAAAATCAGGAATGAAATCTCTTTTCTATATACTAAGAACTTTGATTTATCAATTAATTTCAATGTTATTAGAATACTACGCATATCAACCGAAGCGAAAGAATATCAATATTTGAATTAAGGGAAGCTTTGTTTTGAAGTTTCAAAGTTGAACATGGAATTGATTTGATCAAATCTAGGAATACGACCTGAATGAAAAATCGAGTTAAATTAACAGAGTTAAAGTTCTAAATAATATAGTCTAGAACGTGTATAAAGTGCACTTATTTTAAAATTATATGCGGAGTTTTAGTTATACTGATGTATGTAAGCTGGCAGTGTAGAAGTAAATAAGTTCTTCTAAATTTGGGCAAGGGCACAGCAAATCTCAAATATTCTGTCAAGGTACGGAAGATAAAATTCGTATGGATCAAGTTAGGTAGTGCATATCGATTTCAAGATATTAACAAACTCCGTTCCATAGACTTTCTTCTTGGGGATCATCACTTGATGTGTTATGTGAGTCGCTGAAAATCCACTCTTAATTTCATTCTGTTATCCGAAAAGGTGAAATTTTCGCGTCAAGTTAGGACTGAATGTTATTCCACATGGATCTGACCCTGACTTCCTCGACCCAGTTTTGACCTGGTTCTTCGGATCCTTCCATTAAGATATAATGGAATTGGCGACTCTCGCCCTTTGATAGAAATACCGCATTCTGGTCAAAGTATCCCCCTGCTCCTGCTTGAAGGGTCTGTTCTTCAGACACATTAGGCTCCGACAACCAGACATAGGCAGCAACACCCTTGGTTGCTGTCACGTTCCAAGTCAGGTTACCAGTATACTGGATCTCCAGACCCGGGTCGACGATATTGCCGGAATAGCGTGGAACCCAGAAGTTCTCACTTGAGTACGTAGTTGAATTTGACTTTGCGTTCAGCTTCAACAGTAGGACACTGGTTGTATTGGTGCCGTTGGATGGGAGAATGCAGTCCCACCCTGTCAGCGAACCAAGCCCCATGCTGTCAAGAGCTTGGAGAGAAAATGGGTATGACTTTGATCCCAAGTACTCGCCAGACCATTGGAACCAAGTGGCAGTCACGTCTCCTTCAACTGGTTCCCACGAATCCGAAGCAACCCAAAGGTTGAACGTATTGTTCAGAGGCTCAAACCAGCTACTCACCACGACGGGCTCGTAGGTCTGTTTCGAAACATGTTGCAGGACTTTCCAACGGCCGGTATACTCGATGGAAGCGAGCTGTAGGGTTGTCCATGGTGCGTTCATCTGCCAGAATAGCTGACCCAAGTTGTTTTCTTCCAGGCCAATGCCTCGCCCTGTTCCACTTCATTAGACCAGCATGTAAAAACGGTAGATGGGAATGCATACTGTACGACTCGATTTGATGCTTTATGATTTCGGCTTGGTAAATCTGAGTGGTCCAGGAGAATTGATCAAACTGTTCGATGGGATCGGTCAAATTTGGGTTGATGTAGTATCGCTCAATGGCACCAAGAAGATCGATATAGGTGGCTATGAATTTGAGTTGTTTAAGGGTCTGTTGTCTCCATCATATGATAAGTTGATAGAAACTCACTGTTGCCACCATCATAGCATCTGGCCATCAGCGCCGAGCTGTTGGGTCTGATTTCGCTGTCTGGTAATATCGTGCGGTAGCCTTCGAGTGAGTCGTAGCTCCTGCAATACGATGTGAGTAATCATTCCATGCGCAATGAACCAAGAAGGAGTAGCACGTACAGGGCACCAAATTCGACAGCAAACCGTGTAGCTGGGATTTGGGAATTGTTGAAAACGGAACCATCCTCCCACTTCAGATTGTAGTCTTCCGTTGGCCCATAGTATGGGCTATTGTCTGCATATCGAGGCACCCACACGCCGGTCTCTGGGTCGTACGAAATATATCCCATCGAATTACTCGATTGAAGCCACGATAGCGAGCGAGTATTCTGGTACACAAGCGGCCAAATGGTCTCACCCTCGAGAATTGTGAAATTCTTGAACCATGATTCCCCATAGGTAGCGTTGTTTTCAAGGGCGTTTCTCATGTAGCCATCGAGTTCGTTACCACCACACCAGACTGCAAGTGCTGGATGACGATTCAGACGGCGCATCTGATAAACGACTTCGTGTTTCACATTGTCTAGGAACTCGGGGAAGATAGGGTAGTAATTATCGCTGAACTGAAACTCGGACCACAGCAAAATGCCGACTGCAAGAAGGTTAATCCTGATCTTTTAACAGCCGGGCGATTCAATGAAATATTTAAGACGTCCGACTTACGTTCGTCAGCTGCGTCATAGAATTCGTCTGCATAGTAGTTCCCGGAGGACCACACTCGAAGAAGGTTCATATTTGCCCCGATGGCAGATTGAAACAATCGGCGGATTTGATTGGACGTGATTCTGTGTTCGAAGGGATCCAGAGGCACCAGATTGCTTCCTGAAATAGGAAGTCGTCAGCGGCAGTTATTTCGCAAAACAATAATGCTAGGTGATACCCTACCCTTCGTGTTGAAAACCTGGCCATTGATTTGAAAACTGAAGTGATTGCCCTTGCGGTCGGTATACGGACTGAGATCCAGGACAATCGTTCGGAATCCAGTTGGCTTTGTATATGTTGCTGGTCTACATTTTTCTTGTCCATGGTTGGAATGTTCCGGTAAAGGCGTGAGTGAAATAGTCGCGTTGTATAGAGTTGGGTTACCTTATGCAACTCTTTCAGTTGTTTTTCTTTAAACGGTGGAGCTTGTTAGACTCACCGAATGCCACTGGCCACCAGCGTTCTACTTCTCCTTCTGGGATGGTGAAATCGATAGAAGCACTATTTTCGCTAGAGTTCGATTTCTTGATCACGGCGTGACTGTGATGACCAGCAATACCAACATCAAGCACAACATGAGAGTTTTCGCTTGCTGACAGATAGTCCACACTGATGTTGACCACCCAAGGCGCGGATTGATCAGGAATAGTGTTAGGTCGTTGGCCATCTTTGTAAATATCGATAAATGTATTGGTAACATAAACACCATCGTCTAGACCAACCAAATATGCATTGCGATATATTCCTTGAGGTGCGAAATGAGGGCCCCAGTCCCATCCTATCCAGGTGTCAGCAAAGAATCAAAGGGGAGAGGATGACATAGGTTTGCTCTACCAAAATCAGATTGCACCTAGAAATTAATATTTTAAGCCTTGCAATGGTACTTAAATGCAACGGTTGGCTTACCTTTCGAATATATTCTCTTCCATCTGGATACTCTACGGCATAGTTGGTAAATTCTGTCCATGGCGATCCTGTATAATTCCAGACTTGCAGAGCGTATTGAATCGGGCTTATTATCTCCACAGACAGCTCAATGGCATCGTGACAGTCTTTTATGGCCGACGTTACGTCGAAGGTCCACTGACGGAATTGATTATTGGCGAAGCCGACTGCATGTTTACCAATTCGTACGTTGGCAACAGTGTCAATACCCTCGAAGACGAGATAGACCTTTTTGAAGGTATTCCATTTCTTTCCTTGTGGCGACGTTGGGGGGATTGTGCGAGAGAATGTCCAGTTGTCCAGGGGAACCCAGTTATAGTAGTCAACTAGAAGAGCGTTAGAATATCGCCTTCACACGCATAATAGACAATAGATGGTAGAAGAATCACTACGCACAATTATCAGCAATCAAAAGCGGTGGCCATCCTGAAGCCTCAAGGTCTGTTTGGATCAACCCTGGAACTGTTGCTGGGATTTGCACGCTGCAGTTGCTGTTGCGAACAGACCACAGTCCTCCAATATCCACGTACTCGGCACCCGAAGAAACAGCAGTAAATCCCGACGCAGCCCGGCACACGCAAAGGGCTAGAATAGGGAGGCTACCTGGAAGAACCCGCATGATTGAAGACAAAGATCTCGTGTCGTCGCAGAGGGCTGATCTATGTCCCATGAGTCTGTCCAAAACCATATGCAGTGGGAACCGGCCTCCATATATCTACCCAGCCCTCCTCATCACCCATCTCCGGAATAACAAAAACCTTGTCAATGTTGCTATGAATCCATCGATCATGTTGTCCCCATAAGCGGGAGAGCAGACTACGGCGGTATTTCATAAGCCCGCTCTAGCCGCTTGGAGACCAACCATGTTTGGGAAGTTAGGTCGAGAATTTGGTCCATTTTTGGCCAGCCAAAAGCGCCCCGTGTCACAAAGATATTAGTCTAGTGGGGAAAATGGAGGCTGGAGATGCGGGGGACGTGATCCATTCTGAACTTCGGGTCGTTGAAGTACAGACCAGGTCAAGGTGATTGGAGGATAAGAGGAAAAGAATATCATTATGTTAGAATCAATAATGTTAGCGTAGATTGAGGGTGGATTAGAGAGAGATGATAAGAAATGGCAGCACGAGCTCTATATGATAGCACATAAACGCTAATATAATAGTTAAAATCATTGTTCATTTTTTTAATGCCTCTATAAATACTTGAGTATAATTAAATATATATCATACAACGTATTGTGATGGAAAAGATGACCCTACCGTAATAGGCGAGTATAAAGTGTACAGACTCTCCACCAGTTGCAATGCTACCCCATCCCAAAATCTAGCTGTATTAAATTAATTGACATATAAATCCAGCAATCAATAACCCCCATCCTCAATACTGACTTGCCATAGATCAGGAACCAGTTGCCTAAAAGCAGCGCTTCATATCAATCGCAACAATCTGGCTATCAACACCAACACGCGTCCCATTCGCACCCTCACCCCACCCATCAGTCGAGATATACACGACATCTCGATCATGACTGCCCCGACCAAACACCGCCGCCACAGGACCAATCAACGTCGTATTTCCCCCAGCAATCGTCTGCACATGGCCATCGGGAAAAACACGCACAACCGTGTTTGCCACATTTTCGGCAACCCAGATGTTTCCGCACCCGTCGACTGCAAAGTCATCGGCGTGCGGCACGTTTGCAGAAATCTTGACGGGGGTACTTGTTGGCTGGCCGTCACATGCAATGGGCACTTTGGAGATGTGGCCCTGGCCCGTATTCGAGAAATACAGCACAGTCTCGTCGACAACGTGTACGCCATTCACGCCAAAAGTCACACTCGCGCCCTGGACGGGTTTGAGTAAAGGGTCATCAAAGACGACCTCGTACGCGCCAGTATCCACATGGAAGCGCCAGACCAAACCAAGCGTAGAATCAGCAATGAGAAGCGTGCGCTCTGTCTTGGACAAAACGGTCAAGCCGTTGGGAAGACCCACAAGAGGGACGCTGGCAACCTGGCGAACAGCAGCCTTGCCGTCCTTTGTGTATGCTCGCATGTCGACTTCCCACACGGTAGAGGTATTGGGCAGAAACAGAAACTCGTCGAGGTTGCCCTGCATGCTCTGTGTGTAGAAAACGTCTTCTTCTAGCTCTGTGATGCCGGTGATCAGAGTGCCATTAGTGAATTCCGCAACCACGGGGGGTGCGTCAGAGTTTGGGTTCTCGGGGTCCACGAGAAAGATCTTGCCGGCGCTGATATCGTTGGCAAGGATCTGTCCGTTGCTGCGGACGGCCTGTTTTATTGTTAGTTGTAAATTTAGTTTTTGTGTTTGGGGGGGCGTACCATGTTTTCAATCCAGGACGGTTTGGGAAACTGGTGAACCGTCTTGAGTCCGCAGCCTGGAGCTGTCGGGAGCGACACGACTTGCGCAGCAAAAGCTGCAAAGGCGAGGAAGGAGGGATGCATCTTGTATCAAGGTGAAGTGTTCGGGTTAAATTGATTGTGTTTGTAATCGACCTGTAGACATTCAATGCTGCAGAGGAACCCAGTAGTTACGTTCCCTAGCTGGAAACATATTTCCATTTTGGGACTAGGTCTCCCGTCCTTCACCGCCCTTGGTGCAGTCTCGCAGTGATCATTCTGATAAAACAGACTAGTCCCGATGCGGTAGTGTATGTCCCAATTAGGCAGGTCGCTCTCTACATAATCATCACCGTCACACGACCGAGACTGGTTTGTCGAGCAGATTGCCAGTATGGCCACAATGCTGTCAGTAGATTTGACTGCAAAGGCTTTTCGAGAGCTGCTCGAGGGGTGTTTTTTCATTGCGGAGATCATATAAACAGAATATATTTCTTCATACCTATCAAACAGGGTATCTCATTTTTGTCATGACAGAAAAGAATATGTACAATGCATATGTGTCGTTACATGCCAGGCGCGCCAATAAAAGACTCGGGAATCCCATCAAACACCCAGTTCAGCGAGTCAAACACATCCGAAAAACTAGCCTCGTTCATGAACGCGTTGTCGTCAAAGTTGGTCGAGAGCATCAGGCTGGGGTCGTTGAGCGCGTTTTCCGGCTGGGGCCCGACCACGCCGGCTGTGTTGGGTTGGTTCGATGCTGAGACTATACTAATTAGTATGGAAAGATTTTTTTAAAAAAAAAAGGGAAGAGGGAATACCCTGAGAATCGTCCGTCACTTTCTGCTGCTTAAACCGGCGTCGCCAGCGCCACACTGTATCATATACATGGCTCATGCTCATGCGGCTGCGGATGCCCAGATGAAGAGCATCATCACCCAAATTGCCGGCATTCCACATCTGAGAAATCACGTTGGCCAGTCGCACCGGCCGGTCATTGTCAACCACGCTGATTCGGCGGATCGAGGAAATCGCCCCGTTGAATAAAAACTTGCCGTGGTCAATGTCGATCTGTCGCGCAAACGGGCTTTTGAGTAGTTTCATGAGTGCAAAGGCTGCCGATACAATCATCTGGAGGATGTAGTTTGTGGCGTGGATGAGCAGGTTCCCGGGTGATGTCTCTAATTCCAGAACACGTCCAAGAAAGGTCGTTGTCGCGAGGAAGAGGTTTGTAAGGTCATCGCTCCGCGGGTTCGAGCTGAGAAAGACAAAGTACCGCAAGTGGAGGCTGGCGGCACGTAGATGTATCATATTGATTTCTGCAAATGTCAGCACGAATTTTTTTTTTTAAAAAAAAAAGGAAAACGTACGTGAAATGTTGTCCGTAAAATCCAGCTCCATCTCTCGAAGCTCGTCTTCCAGCACCCCCACTAGCAGCAGTTTCTCCATGCTGATAAACTCCGACGGCTCCGGCCGGCCATTGTACAAACTTCTCGTCACTCGATCACAAAACTTTTCAATGCGCAGCCGCACTTTGAGATCCTCTGGCAGACGATAGTCCGCGGCCTTGAGCGAGGCCGGCTCCAATGCCCAATCGTAAATCGTGCTCGGAGGCTGGCCGTAGCCGGTTGCAACACTACGTCGTCAGTACGCCTGCTATACATCTGTTATTGATGTAAACTCACTTTTGAGCCACAATGTTGCAAAGAAACCACGTCTGGAGTCGGTCCTTTAGCTCCTCCCCTCTGACCTCCATGCGAAAGGTGGTGAATTCCTCTGGCTGAACCGGACGATGCAGGCCTAATTGCATTGCTAGATTCATCATCAGGCCGCTTAGCATAAAAGTTTGATCACTTTTTTGACTGGTCGTCGGCAGGGGCCATGTGCACAGCAGACACAGGGCCTGGACAACGTGGTAATTCTGCGGAACACTGCTAATACTGGCCCACAAAAGACGGCTAAAGGGGCCAGAGAGCGAGACGAGCAGACCGGACTCGTAGGGACACCGGCGGCTGGACACGCAGATGATTGTCCAGGCCAGAATCTCGGACAAGCTAAAGTACTCCTCGGGGTCTTTTGCCGGGTCCAATAGTGGCAGGAATGGGTGGTAGAATTTGAAATATCTTCATCATTAGCATACATATACAACCACGCTACGGAAAACTCACTGCTCAAAGAGCCGGGTAATGCGCGGCTTGGACAAGGAAATATCCTCAAGAGTCCATGTGCTGTTTCCGCGCGAGACAGCAGGCTCGCTAGAGACATGAGGCGGCGGCGCTGGCCGTCTCATGGGCGAGGCCTGCTGGTCGACCGAGACGGACAGAGACTGGGCGCGCGACGATGGAGGCGGAGAATGAGGCGCATAATAGACTTCTCCAGAGGAATCGTTCATCTCGTCTTCATCGGCATTTTCCTCGAGTCCCGACTGAGGAGCCTCGCCAGTGGCCAAGCGGCGACGCAGGTCGGCAATCTCTTTTTCCATCTCGGCATTGCGCCTGCACTTGCATGTTAGCTACGCTCTCAATGCTGTCTACTCATACGCACCGGCGTTTGGAGATGCGCTTAAAAGACGACTCGACCTTGCATTCTATATTGAGCCTCTTGCAGCGCGAGCAGGCGGCAGACGGCGCCTGCACAATGTCACATCGTAGCTACGTACGCGCGTCAGCTTTATCTGTGCGTGCAGACCCTTGGAGTACACAGATGTATATACCTTTTGCTGCTTGCACTCGTTACAGGCGCGGCGACTACCACCTCGGCGCTTCCTGGCTATTGGCTGAGGCTTGTCGTCCAGCGCAGGCGCCAGCATGGGGCGGTTGTCGCCCGCCCTGGCAGCAGCAGCAACAGCCGTGGAACGCATGGAATCGGCGCCGACCAGCTCGTTGATGGCCATTGCCCGTCTGAAATCGGGATTCATGTGGTCTAATATCTGCGGGGGGCCGTAGCCAGCCATGCTGCCTCTGGGTCGCTCGCTCTGGATGGAGAGGTGCGCTTCAGCTTTCTTTCTCCGGCTTTCGGCAGAATGCAGAAAATGCGCGACGAACGGCGGTTTGGGCAGTCGCCATTGGTTGATTAGTCAGCAGCCACTACATGGTACAAAGTGCATAGTGCAGTATACATGCGAGGTGTATAGTTATGGATCTAAGTTTATGTACATTTGCTAGTGTATTTGATTGCAGATCTTAAACATCCAGCATATATACACATGTACATGTATGTGCATGCAGTTTGCTAGTTATGTAGAAGTCACGTGAGTGGCTGTGCGGTGGCTGCCGAGGTGCCCGACCGCCCCAGCTCTACTGAACCTAAACGTGCTGCCTGGACTGCTACGTCAACGCCCGCAGCCACAGCCACAGCTTCACTTCTGTCACTCACATTCTCTCTCCCTCTCGCCAGGGCAAGGATCCAGCTTCCAGCGCCATGGCAGAAGCTTCCTCCCCCGCCGCCTCGTTCGCGGCGCTGTCCTCGCAGGAGCCCGGCCTCTCGTCGCCGCAAACTGGCCCCGTTCGCTCGTCCTCTGAAAACGTTCCCAGCGACGTGGCCGCCCCCAACGATCCGAACAAAGAGCGCATTGAAAAGATCTTGCAGTCCGAGGTATGATGGTGTGGTGTTTTGCGTGTGGAAGACTGTTCGACTGACTTTTTATCATACAGATTGGCGTCAATACTCTGCTAAACCGCCTCAAACAAAGCATTGCCTCGGCGCGAGTACGTACCCCTTTTCCTAGAGCCACAACAAGAACTTGTTGTGTACTAATTTCCGCAGGACTATTCCACCTTTCTCAAGAAGAGATCCGCGCTGGAAGAGGAACACGCCCATGGACTGAAAAAAATCTCCAAAGCCGCCCAAGAAGCCGCCCACCGACTCGACTCTCGCCTGGGCTCGTACGGCCACTCGCAGGATGAAATCTCCCGGATACACGAGCAAATGGCCGACCATGGCCTGCAGTTGGCTGTCTCGCTGTATCAAATGTCCACCGACCTGACCGAACTGGCCGAGAACATTGAACGCAGCCGCAAGCAGTGGAAGGCGACCGGTCTTGCCGCAGAGAAGAAAGTGCAGGACGCCGAGACCTTGGTCGAAAAGGCAAAGGCTAAATACGATACTCTGGCTGAGCAGTACGACCGCGTCAAGACCGGCGACAAGCAGGGAGGCAAGTTTGGGTTGAAGGGACACAAGTCGGCCGTGCAGCAGGAAGAAGAGCTGAGTCGCAAGGTCCAGGCTGCCGACTCTGATTACCAGGCCAAGGTCCAAGCAGCCAAGGCGGCGCGTAGCGAGCTGGTTTCTACCAGTCGACCGCAAACAGTGTCCCAGCTGCGACAATTGATTTTCGAGTGCGACTCCGGTCTCACCCTTCAATTGCAGAAATACGGTAGGCTTTTTCTTTATCTCTATTATTTTAATCTAATGCTGACTGCGCAGCTTCATTCAATGAAAAGTATCTACTCGGAAAAGGCCTGTGTGTCAGCCCATTGAAAGGCGACACCGGCGCAGGCCCCAAGAGCCTTCGAGAAGTCGTCCATGATATCGACAGCGAAGCCGATTTCAACAGACACATCCTCACCTTTGAGGGCAACTCGGGCTCAGTCGCAGCGCCAGAAGTGCAATATATCAAGCACCCTGTGAGTTGTCCGAACTTGAAAGTACTGCTTCAGAACTGACTTGAGTAGACGCTTGCAGGATCAGCTCCCGCGCCCACGCCGGCACCCATATCTACATCTAATCAGAGCACTTCTGCTCCACACCAGCCTCCGCCAATGTCGATTCCGCCATCTTCGCAACCTAGTTTGCCATCGTTGACCTCTCCGCCGTCCGCATCCTCAGGCGGGCCAGGCGCATTGCCACCGATCTCGAGCCCAGACAGTTTCAGCGCTCCCACCAAACACGCGCAATACTCGGCATTCCCCGGTCCTGGAACATCGCGTCCGCAGCAGTCTGGTCCTCCGGGGCCTCCATATCCGACTGGTCCACCCACTGGACCTGGATACCAACCCACACAATCGAGTGCGCCAATGATGCACCCGCCGAATGGTTATCAGAACAATCTGCCTCCGGTCAATCCTGTGTTTGGAATCTCTCTGGAAGATCTTTTCCGGAGAGATGGTACCGCCGTGCCGGTGATTGTATACCAGTGTATCCAGGCCATTGAGATGTTTGGACTTGACATGGAGGGGATTTACCGGCAATCGGGCAGCGCCAACCATATCAACCATATGAAGTCGCTATTCGATAATGGTAGGCTGACCAGAAATTGCGTGACGAGTGAAGGTGCTAATAATGTCTAGATTCTTCCAAGGTTGACTTTACGAACCCCGAGAGCTTTTTCCACGATGTGAACAGTGTTGCGGGTCTGCTGAAACAGTTTTTCCGAGAACTGCCAGATCCGTTGTTTACGCGACAGCATTATACCGATTTTATCAACGCAGCTCGTATGTTTTTTTTTTCCCTTCATTTCTTGTGCCTTTTTGCAGCGAAGCTTACTTGCGACTCTTGTAGGGGTGGACAACGAAGGACAACGCCGTGATAGCCTGCACGCCATCATCAACGGTCTACCCGATCCCAACTACGCGACACTGCGCGCTTTGGTCTTGGTCAGTCTGTTTATTTTGCTGTTTATATTTGTACTGACCCCTGCAGCATCTCAACCGGGTCCAGGAGCACTCGACCAACAACCGCATGAGCGCCGGCAACATTGCCATCTGCTTTGGGTAAGCCTTGATTCTTGATTTTCAGACGACTTTGCTGACGATATAGACCAACTCTGATGGGCGCCTCGGGAGCCAACCTGGTAGACTCGGGCTGGCAGAACCGGGTCATCGAGACTGTGTTGCTTAATACGTTCCAGATCTTTGACGACGACTGATCTATTCGCACTGCTTAATAGTTGTTTTCTCTGCATCTCATGGCTTGCATATGTTGTTGCGCAGGGCAGGAATTGGCCTGCTTTGTTATGTTTTTTTGATGTTGATGTTGATGTTTGATTTCCTTCGTGTCTATACTTGATTTGCATAGTGTATAATAATCAACATGCTATATGCTATCTAAACTCTAATTTTCAACATGAGTAATAAGGGTTAAAGTTGGTTGCATATGACTAAGTTGCGTTAAACTCGATTAGGGCAATCGATGGAGAGGCTAAATCCAATCGACAATTATTAATGAAACATTAAACTTGGATCCGACAGCCGGAACTGTTGCCTAGATGAGAATTTTATGAATTTATCGATAATCGCATGGATTTAATTGTCAATGATGCATGATGGATGATCAATGCCTTCATCTCTAGATTGATTCCGAACCCCCCACCGACTCAAATAGACTTCAGTATTAATTACTACATGAGTTCGTCCGCCGAGGGCTAACAGTCAAGACAATGATCGCGCGCATCTTCGACCGCAGTCAACCACCCTTGGCTCTCAAGTACAGAGCGAGTAACTGGTTCATCGTTCTCACAGTGTCGTGTTCTGTTTTTACTGATGTTGTCCCCCTTTTTTATTCTTCTTGACACCACAAACTGATATATTGGATAGATCTTCCTCTATGGCATTATTGTCCCGGTTATCCCATTTGCCCTGGAAGAAAGGGCGAATGTGAGCGCGGACCGAGGTATGTTTTTCTTCTTTCCGTCAGGTCAATTGACTAACAATTTGGAAACAGTTCAGTACTGGATATCAGTTCTTCTCGCCGTGTATGGTGTTGGTCTGGTGGTTTTTTCTCGTACGATCCCCTTTACCCCCCTTACCCTCCCAAAAGTCCATTCTGATATCCGAGTTCAGCAATATGCGGCTGGTTCTCCGATCGCATCTCTGCGCGCCGCTGGCCTCTTCTGCTCGGCCTAATCGCGCTTCTTGGTGCTACTGTGATGCTCAACGTCGCAACCAGCATGCCCGTTTTTATCGTTGGCCGTTTGCTCCAGGGCATCAGCGCGGCGGTGGTTTGGGTCGTGGGACTTGCGTTGCTGGCTGATACAGTTCCGCGAAAGTCGCTGGGCCAGTATATTGGGTATGTGAGTCTGGGGATGACATTGGGGTTTATGCTGGGCCCGCTTTTGGGAGGCGTGCTGTACAAAAGGGCCGGTTATAATGGGGTGTGGGCGTTGTGTTATGCGTTTATTGGCTTGGATTTTGGGCTGCGGATTGTGTTGGTGGAAAAGAAGGTTGCGAGGAGGTGGGAGGTTGCTGAACAGCAGCTTGAAGCCGAAAATGAAGCTGAAGCTGAAGAGACAGAAGAAACCCCAGATGAAACTGTTGTGCAAACACGAGTCCAGAAACTGACCTCGCGCCTGCCCCCCGTCATAACGCTCCTCGCGTCTCGCCGTCTGCTGGCTGCTCTTTTTGCTGCCATCGTCCAGGCCTCTCTCATCGCCTCCTTTGACTCGGTGCTCCCTCTTTTCGTCAATGAGACCTTTGGCTGGGAATCCCTGCAGTCTGGAATCCTATATCTCACCATCGTGATCCCCACGCTTGCATCCCCGCTCGTCGGCCACTTGAGCGACAAATACGGCGGCCGCTTGTTCTCTTTTGTAGGGTATCTGCTCACCTGCCCGCTGTTCGTGCTGCTGCGTTTCGTGGACCACAACTCTCTTTCGCAAAAAGTGCTGCTTGTTGCTCTGCTCGTGCTGATCGGCTGCGCACTGACACTTGTCTTTCCGCCCATCATGGCGGAAATCACACACGTCGTGATCGCCAAGGAGAAATCAGCAGCAAGTAAATTTGGAAAGGGAGGCGCATATGCGCAGGCGTACGCTCTCTTCAACGTGGCGTTTGCGCTGGGCACGCTCGTGGGCCCGATTTGGGCTGGGCTGATCAAGCAGCGCTATGGATGGAATACGATGACGTGGACGCTGGGGTTGTTGTCGGGCGTGACGGCGCTGCCGTGTCTGATTTGGGTTGATGGGAGTTTGAGGAGGATGGAGAGGGGCGTTTTTAGTCGGAGGGATCAGTCGTGATCTTCGTCATTTCCTTTTTGGGAAATAGGAAGTATATGATGGGACATATTAATGGATACATCAACTGATGGTAGTCCACTGGTGTAAATAGGTGACTAGATGTACATATTCTCCACTCACGATTAATTATTATTTAGAGCAACAATAAAATAATTCAATTGCAAGCAATACCGTCTATCTTTCTCGATGATCTAATTCTCTCACAGAGCAAACATGGCACCAAACTCCACTCCTAACCAGTCTAGAGTAAAAAATTGATAGATTTATCGGACAGCCATCTTCCCCTTTCGAATCTCCTCTCTTGTTTCTTCCCTCCCAGAAGTCCTTGGATCGCTGAGCGCCACGACTGTGTCGGAGTCGTCTTCCCACGTTTCTTCCTCCTCGACTGCGGAATCTAAATGGACGTTATCTTCAGACTCTTCCTCCACAGCATCAAGAACCATATCCACGTTCTGCTCATTCTGGCCAGAAGCTTCTCCCTCCTCTTCATCCCTATGAAGCTCCGTCCTCAGCACAACATTCGCCCAATTCCTCGCCCTGCGCACTTTCTTCTCACGCTCATACTCTACATCCTCCAACGTCGACGGCGACGACGACGCTGTTCCCGACGATCTAGTAGAAGAACTGCTATTTGTGTTTGTCTTTGGCAATCTCAGACTCCCATTAGTGTTGTTGTTGTTGTTGTTGTTGCTGCTGCTATCATCATCAAAGGACTCTTCCAATTCCGCCTCAATATCGCCAATAGCTTCCACATACATATCGTGCATATTATCATGCCACTCATGGCCCGGATCAAGTTCAAGCTTGTCCATACGCGCCGCGCAGTCGAGTTTGGATGTGCGCCAGGACGGTAAACCAGCCATTGTCCGCACGGACTCGATGCGCATGTGGAAATCTGACGGAAATAAATGGAATTTCTGCACTCGCGTTAGCAAAAAATAATATTTAAATATAGGAGGGGCAGGGCATACCCTCGCAGCATACTGCGCATCCTCGCACCATCGAAACATCACACCAACAGACAACACCGCCTTGTTGAGTTTCTTTGTAAACTCTGCGCAATCCGAAATATGATACAGTAATTCGCGGTCTGATTTGGGCGTGAGCCAGCCCATGAAGCGGCGGAATTCGGTGTGCAGGTCTTGGATCTTGATGTTGGAAGAGAGGTTTTTGGGCCAGAGGCGGACGATTCCTATACAAGTCTGTCAACACTACTTCGTCATGTATAAAAGGGGGGGAAAGACTCACGCTTTCCATCCGCGCGCTCGATACGTAGGCGGCGGGTTCCTATGTATAGACCTCGTTTTTTGGCTGCCCCAAGCACGGTCTCGGCGTCGGTGACTTCCTGTTCATTGTCAGTATAAAACATTATAAAACAGGTTTCTGTGATAAGTGAGTGATATATGACGGACATACCATATATTGAACCCACCCCGTAGGCAGCTTCTTCACTCTTTCTTCCCTTTGCGTATTTCCATTCCTCACATTTCCTCCCCTTTTCGCCGTCTCCCCCCATGAAACATTAACCCAGCACGGCCCAAACGGCAAAAACAATCCTCTGAGGCAGTTTTCTAGATACTGCGTGCTGCCTCCTATGGGTAAACTATACACATTTTATTAGCAAAAATTCTCAAAAAACTGTTGCAAGGGCAAACCTTACTCTCCGACAAAAATCTTGGCCTCCGGATCCCCCATCTCCCCCCGCCTTGTAGGGGAAGTCACACGCGGTGCCAAGTGAGGCGGAGAGTTTCTATAGCCATCAGACGCTTTGGGCACGTGTATATGCGGTATGTGGTGTGATGGGGATGGCGGCGGCGGCGGTGGTGCGGCGTAGACTGGTGGAGATGGGGTGTAAGCATGTGTTGGATATGCGTATTGAGGTATGGGATGATTGGGTATGGGGTTTGGTGTATGGGTTGGAGCATAGGCAGGGTAGCCAGGATAGACGGGATAAGGCTGGTGATGGTAGTAATTCACGGGAGCATGGTGGTACATTGGAGGAGGAGGCTGGTAGCCCATCTGATACGCCGGCGCAGCATACCCAGAGTCAAAACCAGGGTTTTGGTAGTGATAATACCCAGAAACAGGACCAGAATTGGGGTCGTATGGAGGGGCAGCAGCATCGGCAGGAGAATAATGAGTAGGACCGTACTCAGGACCGGCAGTATAAGTGGTAGCAGGATCGGCAGTATGATCAGGAGGAGTATTCCCAGGATCATGGCTGTACCCATGACCGGCATCATCACCATTACAACTAGGAGCAAGACTCAAGGCAGGATCAGGCGTATGAGCAGCAGTATCACGAGCAGCGGCGTTATCAGACACAGCGCCAGAAACAGGACCACAGCCATGGCCATCATCACCTTGCACGCAGTCGCTACCATCGCCAGTTTGATTACAACTTGGAATAGCCTCTGAGCTAGTAGGATCAGGAGTGGCAGTAGCACTAGCACTAGCACCAGCAGTAGAACCAGAGTTTGTATCTGGCTGGTCCTTTCTAGGATAAAACTCTGCTTCAGGGTTCATCTTGATGTTGAGCTAGAAGCAAAGACGGCGTTGGAATCCTAGCAAGTTACAGTATCCGATGTAAGTAGTAAGAGCAGTAACAGTAGGAATAGATTAAAATGAGTTGAAAAAGAAAGAAAGAAAGGAAAGAAATCTAGGGTCTGACTTTATGGGGGGAGGGACTGTCAAGCTACTTTTCCTATTTAGGAAATCGTTGTATAACAAGTATATGACCAAAAGTACCAAGCCTGATTTGTGTACCTGATCAGTTCCATAGTTTGGGAGAGCTGCCGCCTATTGTTTACAATGTAGTATAGTAGCAAGGTATCTGCTGGTTGCCTTTGGGAATTAAAAGTGTACCGTGGAAACAGGACCAGGCTCCAGGTGTCGAAAATTTCCTAAAGAGGAAAAGTATCATATTTGTTGCTACTTTAACCCTATATTTCGACAAGGATTGTTGCCTGGGATGTTTTGTTGATGGGTCAACTATATGTGCTTGAGGTCATACTCACATCACCACTCAGGGGTTGCCTACAACATCAAGACATCTGGCAGATCGGATAAATCAGTACCTAGATATACACATGTACATTCAAATCATATATCATCAATCAATAAATCACATCTACACAGGCCACCCTTCCACCTTCTCCTCCGACACAATCCTCATCACAAACATGCCAAAATCATCCACTTCCTCGCGGGTCGCCTTCTTCACCAACTGTATGGGAGCCTCCAGACTCTGACAAAACAACACATCCTTCTGCCACGACTTTGCCCACCACTCCTCCGCCGAGTCAGCCTGCCACAGCCCCTCACGCGTCGTAAACATGAGTCCGCCAGGACACACAGACACGCCATTTCGCAAAAGTCCATAAATACACTGCGTATGCCCCGCGACAAGCCATGTGCGGCGTACGCTCTCCGCCAAAATCCAGGCTTGCCATTCAGACTCGCGTTTCTGAGCCGTGGGCGCTGCTATCGTGCTGCCGCCGTCGGTGATGGTTAGTTGCTGCACATATTGACTAGACAGCAACGCGCATTCGAGCATTTGCATACTCCAGCTTTGCAGCGTCGGGATCAGTTGCTCGGCGAGACTGCGTTGCCTCGCGTCGCTGTCGAGGAGGCGCAGGACTTGATACACGAGGAGTGCCTGCACACGCGCGAGATGCTCGGCCACCACCCCCTTCCCTGCTCCCCAGGACCATTCAGCCGATTCCTGCTCCTCAAGTAACATCTGAACCCGGCTCTCAATAATACTCAACACCATACTGCGATTCCGCTCATTACACGCAAAATACGCCGCGCTCGCCGTGTACGCGTCCTGCACGCATTTCGGCATTTGCCGAGCCCAAAGGTGTCTGTGGATGAAACTGTTGCTTCCATCGTCAACCCACTGCTTCACCCAACGCAAAACTTTTTGCATCGAGTCGTGCAGGAGTGGCATTTGCCAGGTTGGGCGTGGTGTGCTGTTGCGGCGGCCGGCGGCGGTGACAATCCAGGATGTCGGGCTTAGGAAGAATTGGCTGTATTCGTAGCTGGGGTATGGAAATTGAGTTGAAAATGGGCTGCTGGTCATGGATGAGAGTATTGGCAGTATATTCTTCTCGTCTTCTGATGATGACGACGGGGAAGAGAGTATAGAAAGAAAAATATCCTCGGCAGATAAAGGGCCATGATCCGGCGTCGCCACCGACACAGCCGACGAATACTGTTTTCTCTGTTTCTGCCTTTTTTGCGTAATACTGCTGCTGCTTCCGTTAGAAGTAGAATCGTGCAGTCTCGTCGACACATAATAACAGTCCAAGCCCTTTGCAACACACCGCCGGCACGCCGGATGGCGTAGGTCGCATCGTCGTTTCGCTTTTGTGCATGTGGTGCATGCTTTTTGGCGGGTTGTGGATGTTTTACTTCGAGATTCGCTCATTTTCATTTATGCTGCTTGCTGGCTTGAGAGATGGCTCACGATGATGGCTCAAGATGATGTCAAGAGGCAAAAGTGGAGAGTCGAGACGGAAAGAGACGAGGAGCAGTTGATGACAAATTAACTCCACTTACGGATACTAATTACTCAGTAGGAAAGCAAATTCATCAAATATGAATGAATACAAGTGTCAGATGTCGTAATGTAAATAACTAATAATCTAGCCCGCATGCAGAATATGTACAGACCAAAACGCCCCGGCCGACAAATGCACAATGGCGCCAGATAAATGATATAAAATGATAGAAAATCATAACGTCCTCCAATGCAAAACAATTCAACTCCAATGGTACAAAAGAAAAAAAATCAATAATGTCGCACCTTTCTCGCGCCAAAGAAATTCAAATCAACCGCAGTGTCATTTTGCCCAACTACAGGGGCCGCTTCTTCGAGCATCTCCCATGGACGGAGATGATATGCGCCGACAACGCGACCGCGGCTTTGTACACGGAGGCGATTGGCCATGGCATTCGGATCTTCAGAAATCCCCGCCGGTGCAGCGACAACGCCAGTATTGGTTGATGCCGGGTTTGCAGACGGGGTGAGCGCAGAAGACATGGCGCTAGAGGGAGCTGGGGATGACCCAGACTGAGTAGAAGCAGGGATTATGTCGGAAACAGGGCCAAAGAGGTAAAGAAGACGGGGTTCGTTTTGAACATGCAAAAAAGGAGGGCATCGGTCCTTGAGGAAGCGCGCACACTGCACGCGCGCTTCGTCGGGGAGAGTGTCGATAAGAGAAGACGCAATGTCGAGAGCATACGTTTGTATCGTGTTGCCCACGCGCGCTTGTTGTTCGACTGCGGTAATGGAACCCGAGGACGTGCCAGATCGAGAAGTGAGATTGAGCGGGGACAATGCAAGGCAGCAAATAGACACGAGCAGCCGCGACTGGTCGAGGAGCGCATGAGGCCGCTGGAGGGTCGGCGACCACGGTTGGTCAAAGGCCGCACGGTGGATCTTGACCATGCGCAGCATTGCGGTGAACCAGAAGAGAAAACTCTCCTCGCATATGGATATCGTACGTGCGATTTGTTCATGTTCAACACTACTCGGATCAAGGTTGCGACAGGTCATTTGAATCATGATGAGTTTTTGGAGCAGAGTGTTCATCTTCTCGACCAAGACCGGGCCAATAGAGGGCACTCCGCCTTCCGGGATGCTATCTGCAAGTCCGTCGACGATGGAAAGATACACCTTGGCATTGCCATGAATCGTGCTTCTGTCGGCGTCGGACGATCCATCGAGAGAGCTGTCAGATTGTGCCATAGAAAAGAAGCAATTCTCAGCTTTTTGTCGGACCTTAAACTAGTTAGCCTTGTGTTATTAGATATAAAAATGAAAACTCACCTGCTCTACTGCCTCCTGGCTCATCAGCGTTACGAGATCTAGCCAGTGCGTCCGCTCTGCTTGGACATCGGCCACCGCCGACTTGAACATGACGTCCACAATGCTGTTCCTCACGTCGTCACCCGCCTCTGTATTGAAGAGCATCTGCAGTTTCATCTGGCAAAAAGGCAGAGAAAAGTTGTCAGCCATGTTGATGGTCGATTCAGCTTCTGACAGACTGGTTTCATTTCGCGATGTTTCCGAGTCAAGCAGCTGGTCCAACGCGTCACGAGCGATACCGAGCGTGGCAGGGTTGTCTTTTAGCATAACATGAATGTAGTCCTGCGCGTCGTCTCCCGAGTGGCGTACAAGAATCTCTCGAAGCAGCGGTACTGTGCGTTTTGCCCACAATTGTTGAAGGTCAGCATCGTTATTAGCTGGAGCCCGTGTCATAGTAGCGGCAGTATCCTGAATAGCAGTGAAAACCTCGTTTGCATGCTTCGATAAAAATTCCTCTTGTGCTAGTTCAAATCGATAAGACAGAAACTCAGACGCGAAACGGTTCTCAGCGCTAGGTAGGATGAGTCCGAGAAAATCCAATTGAAAATCTGGCAGACCTGAAATCTCCGACTCTTCATGTAGCAGTTTCTTCACCAGCAGCGTAAATGCGGGAAGTGTCACACACCCGATACCAATCAGTGGACCCAAAAACAGAGACAGCTTGGGCCGTGTGGGGGACTTGATGGTATCACCGATCCACTGGACCAACAAAAGATCAAACTGCTTCGGGTTGAACGATCTGAGCTGTACTAGATGGCGACATGTCGTTTCGGTAGTGAGGCCTCTTTTGCCCTCGTGAGAAGTTGTTAACTGCTGGATCAACTTCTGAAATACGATGACCAAGGTGCTCTCGTCCATGCTATTTCCAGACGACAAAAACTGGTCCATATCGTCGTTGAATGAAGGGTTGGCGTCGTTCAAATTCTCTGCCATGTGGTCCGAAACAGGAGAACAAGCGGCCACCGCAAGCTTACGGTCGCCTCGCGAGAGTTCTTGTCGAAGCAAAATGATCGAATTGAGCTCGTTAGGGAGGCGGTGGCCGACTTCAACCAACGAATATGCCAGATCGTAAAGAGGTTCTCCATACTGTTTCACGCGAAGAAAGGCCCCATAAAGGTTCCTAAACAAGTCGTTCAACGCTCCAATGACGGTAAAGCAGCTAAAGTGGCGGTTGAGCGTGTCGACAGCCGAGACAAGTACGCGGACATCGTCGGAATTCGAGGCATCGATAAGAACGTCAGCAAGCATGGCAATATCTCCATACTCTTCAAGCGTTGATCTGATCACAAAAAATTCCTCGTGAGTTAGTGACGACGTTTCCACTCCGCTCTCGTAACCTTTGACGCCATGGTGAGGACCATCACCGTAGTGCTCGGATACAGCTCCGCGGATCCATTGGCCGATCTCAGCTTTGACAGTCCATGTGAGATGAGAATAGTCAACCTCACAGTCCATCGTATCACCATCGTCGGTTTCAAAAATTTCTGGCAGTCGCTGCTTCAGATCAGATCTGATAGCCGGGGCCAGTTCCTTCTCCGACGCACAGAGTCCCGCGCGATTCATAAGCATATCTCGAAGATTTCGCAAATGGCGAGGCAATCGATTGACGGGGATATGCGACAAAAGCTCAATGTCGACAGGAATGAAACTGTTTTCTGAACTATTCCTCCGGTATTGCTCAACCGCACCCCTCGCAACCAACCACTGTAGGTATCGGCTCACGGAAAATGTTTGAGATCGAATCAGCTCCACGATGACATGGTGTATGTTGGTCATTTGGATCGTGTTGTTGCCGCGGGCTTTCATAATAAATGAGAAAATGTAGCCATCAATGTCCAGCCCTAACCGTTTCCACTTCCGCAACAGCCGAACAGCAATGTACACTCGGACCAATCCGTGACGGAAACGACTGCCTGCCCATTCCAAAGTTTCATGGACCAAAGCCTCGCGGTCCTTCATAGCATCAAGACACGCATGTGATAAAGCAGGTATATCATACGTAGAAAGCGAAGCGTCCAAGAGTTTGATGATCTGTTGGTGTGGAGATCGTTGTATAGACTGACGGCAGTCCTTGTGTTTTTTAACGCGAATATTCCGAGTGGTAATAGACTCGAGTATCGCCTTTTCAGTAGTATCCTCCAAGTTCAAGGAAGACAACACAAGATCCCGGTATTGATCCCACGATCGTGGCAGAACCAAAGAAGACGAACACTCCCGGCAGAGTCGACGCACCAGTGAAGCCAGTCGGTCGATAAGAGGCTGATACGTTGTCCTTGGTTCAGAAGTATGTGCTTGGCGGAGTTTCTCAAGTAGAGCTTCGGCCATTCGCCGGCCTCTTTTCCGAAACCGTGCCAAACTGTCCCAGTAAACCCCTAGCATCAAAAGCCACACAGGCGTAGAATCCAGAGTGGAATTTTCAAGTGACGACAGATACCAATCCAAAAAGCAGTCTTGATCAAGAAGGCTCTCAAAAAATAAACGAGCAGCGAGTCGCACACTAGTCAAGTTAGAAATCAAGTCAGCAATGAATGTCATCAGAGGGAGCGAGCTGGTCTTACGCATAAGTGATTTTTTGCCTCCAGCCTTCTTTCCCACAGGCTTGAATGACTCCTTCAATAAACAGCTGCACACTGGCAGTCCACTCGCGAACCCATTTGACCTCGAGGCCCTGAGAGAGAGGGCCACTGGTTCCTTTTCTTTTGAAAGCGCGAATCTCATTCGCACCGACACACTTAGCCAGCCAGATAGCCCTTCCGATAGGAACACCCTTGCTGAGACACTGGTCAAGTAGCACTTTGCCTCGGATGCCGTGGGGGATGGTCCGGCTTAATCGCCGCAAATTCACTGATGGGTTTGCCAGATCCCGTAGCCAGGTTTCTCGTTTATTGTCTGTTAGGGTGACCCGAGGTGGCGGTTTGAACGTTGAAGTTGACGCAATCTTGTTATGGGCTTGTCGTTTCTCCAACGCAGCTGCAAAGACAGAGGACAAGAGCTGCAAGCTGGACCGGTTTTTCAATTGGCTCGATAGTTTGCAAGTCGGGGCCTGGACATCACAGTTCGAAGGCGGCTGCTTGTCGTAGTATCCATTTTTGACGGCATGATCGGTTAGGTTGTCTTCGGGGTGGTTTCCGTATTGGCTCCAGGGGAAGTAATCAGCCACTTCTACAACCTCAATTAGTGAATGCATTCCAATATCAAGGGAGTTCCACTTACTATCTGCAGTGAGCGCCGGTGCAATGGTTGGAGCTTCTGACTGGTACGGGGTTGTTTGAACTTGGCGGTCAAAAATGCCGGCTTGCGCAGGAGCGGCCACGTTTGCCGCCTGAGCCGAAGCAGTCTTCCAAGGTCGCGCAGGAAACGGGGGCGGAGACGGCGGTTTTGACGTCTGCGAGCCTCCAGAAGTAGCGTTTCCTGTAAACACGCTACCGCCATATGTTTCCGTCACCAGGTCTTGAAACGAGTATGCTGGTCGGCCACGGCCAGAGACCGCGGTGGGTCTTGCGATTCCGCCATTTGCCGCCGCTGCACTCTTTGTTGCAGTTGGTGTAGCAGTTGCCGGACCTCCTAGATTTGAGACGGATGTGTCCAGCCTGGGCTTCTTGTGCAGGTGTTCGGTGTCCGGGAGGGCGGCGGCCTCGTTTGCGGCCAGGTCGATGACTGACTGTTGGACCAGAGACAGAGGCGCAGTGGCCATGGATGGCTTGTCCAGGCGAGGCGCGGCCAGATCGGCTGGCCGCGCTGCGCTGGGAGCACGGGAATGGTGTGCCCAGTTCTGGACGCCGGCGGAAGGATGTGGTATCATGGCATGGACAGCGGAGACATGGCGTTGGTCGCGCGCGAGATCAGAACATGGAGAGGTCGTTATTCACAGTCGCTGTCTCAATTGACAATGATATCGTCGATATGGAGGTGGCTCGACTGGGAGGAGAGCGAGGCGTGCGGAGTTGAGATGAAGTGAGGACGGACGACGCTATGATAGTGCGATATCACACGAAGGCAGCACACGGCCGAACAGATGCAACGGCCAATCACGATGGTATGCGAGAGCGTATATAGAGAGAGAGAGAGAGGTAGAGATATACGGGTGGTGCAACGGCGAGTATAGACGAAGTATTACCAGGACGACAGCAGACGGCGGTAAATAGGGACGAGGACGGTTAGAACAGAGCACGCTGTGGCAGGCGCAGGCCGGCTCGGCGGCACGCTGCGAGCAAGACCTGCCGAGCCCCGTATCCGTGACCGGGTCACCGTAATTACGGGTACGTACAGAGACACTGGTCAGTGGTGAGTCGTGACGGAGTCTGAGTGGCGCCGCGGAACGCAACGGATAGGCCGATTGGCAGGCCGTACGGTACGGTACGGTACGGTCTTGAATTACGTAACGCCGACTCGTTGAATGTGGTTTACCCGTGTAATTTAATCGTTGTGTTCTGGAAACTTTTCCGTCTTTATGAACCAGCCATGTTGTTAAATTGCTACATTCTCCAGTACATAATTAATAATAATTACAATGTACACATACAAGTCACTCCCTGCTTATCGGGGCCAAAGCCGGTGGCCTGACAGGCCGCTAGCCACGGCCGGCGATAAGCACTGACGATGATATCTCCCGCCGGTCATCGGGCTGGAGTGCATATTAGTATTGGCAATTGCCACTTCTCTCCATGCCCGGCGAAAGACCGGTGGCGATTCCTTGCTGTTATCAGGCCATTCCGGGACCACTGACCACTATTCTTATTTTACCTTTGTCAAGAATTCAATATACGTATTCCTCTGATTCAATAGTCGGTCTGTTTCGGGAGATCGGCAGACTCAAATTTGCATCTGCCATGTATCTACGTACCACGTATTTACTATTCATCTGCCTGACAACAATGCCCTAATCACGACGGCGATAACTAATCAGCGGATACTCCGTCCTCTCCGGAGTACGGATACTAGTCGGGTACTGCATCATGAGAGAGGCCCACCCAGATCTCGTTGTGGGGAGCGAACGCCAAGTAGATCGCCGAGCATGGCATGATGCAGATAGAAAAAGAGCAGTCCACTGGTCGTGTGCAGGCCTGCAGCTCGTCTCGGTCAGCGAGCCTTGCCTTTGCAGACGAGCCCATAACAATAATAACAATAATATGCAGGCTGGCTGTGCACCTGCAGACTTGGTTGTTCTGGCCGCGACGCATTGGCCGGCACGCTCACATGGATGCATATATCACCTTTGTTACTATTATTACTGATTAATTTCGGCGTGTATTATTCATTTCCCCTTCACCGAAGGACGCACCCCACAAGAGTTGTTATTAAGTAGCCCCGTCTTGATCCGAATAGGCACTTATTAGTAAACATGGCTATTTTAATATTAGCATTTATTACCGTTCAGATCCGAGGTGCCGGTTCTGACAGTATCCGGAGTCCGTACGACAGCGTAGTAATTAATTATTCTGTTGTATGATAGATCACAGAACACTGCGTCGCCCCACGCCAAGCCCTTGTTCGCTCAGACTGAGTAATTATATGTATGATATTATATAATATATCCGTACGATGTCGGTATCCTGCACCATTGTCACCTCACCCCCAGCACTGGGGGCATCTCTGCCAATGCCAGTCTTGGCCCGAGGTAGAGTTACTACGTATGTACCATACAAACCTACCGATGGCATCCGAAACCTTTTTTTTTTTTGCAGACCGACACTTTAAGATTTTAATTACGCAACTTGCAAGACTGGTAATTAAGACTCGGAGAAAAGATTCCTCCTTGTTTTGTTCGTCCGACGCACGTCCCTTACCCAGTGCACCCTGATCACCGACTCTTGCAGCAATGTCTTGGTTATCTGTTTCTGTTGATCAGCTAGTCAGACAATGAACGTGTCCTTGCCCAAAGAGTAATTGATTAATGCGTCTTGTATACCGTTAGTGATCGTCGCGTGCACAGTTGGTGCGAGTCAGACGACAGCTGTAGCCAAGCACCGAACACAGGCCGGGATGGCGGCTGTTGGCCTGATTAGCGACGTATACAGAGACACATACAAGCAGTATTTATTATTATTATATCTTCACTCTATGTAACTGTACTCTCAAGAATGGAAAGCCTAAGCGATGACAAACAGCCAATACACCGCCCGTGATTGGCCCATCTGAGGCACGGGAGACTCGAGCCCAAACTAGCTGTTTTCAGTTAGCGTGGCACGTGTCCCATCGCAAGTGACTGTTAGGAGCTTCCGGAGAAGTCGCCCATTGCTATCAACGTCGAGACAGTTATCATTGTGCTCGCCATACTTTATCAGCTACAATGGCGTCAAAAAAGGATATGCGCCGCGCGGATCTGGGTAAGATTGTTCTGGTAACAAAGAGAATCGAGCTGACTTTGTTCCGTCTGCAGTGATTCCGTACGTCGATCCGCCAAAGGACAAGAGTGAAACGGACATGGGAGGTACGCAGGAAACAATTCGCAAATATTTGTGGCATAGTGGTTGATTTTGAGGACAGGTGCCATGTCGACGACGCTTCCAATGGCTGCGGTGAGTGCAGGCTGCATTTCCGGTTCGTCGGGATTCATCACTGATCAGGGTCCATAGATGTTCACCCGGAATCGGTAAGTCAAGGATATCAATTTATCGACTTGGAGTATACTGATAAGCGCTACGTCGCAAGATTGATTGGATGGTACGTTCGCATATCTACAAAACAACACGACCAGATGAAACTAACGCTGGACAGGGTCTCGGTGGTTATTTCGCTCCAAAACTGGCTCGCAGAGACCCCAGAACAGGCCAAATCCGCATCGACACCCTCTTACATGTCTGTTTTCATGTCGCGTACGTCTGGTCCTGTCCCACGCTTCTTCATCTATCAGTATACTAACCATCGTTGGGATAGTGATGGCCATGGGTGTTGTACGTTTTCCTCCCCCGGGGCTGCCCGCAAGACCTTGGCCACTATCTAACAATTCCTCAGACATACATGCCACTCTTTTTCCCTCCTCCCGGCGCCCGTGGAAGCACTACAGCAGCTGCCCCCCCTCCGTCTCCGTCTCCATGAGTCTAAACGAAAGATTACTATTCCAACTTGAAACTTCAGGCTGGCGTTGGGCGGTTGGACTTGATGCATTACTTGGGATAATAATACAGTGTATATCAATAATTCAAAAGTCTATCAAATTCGTTTCCGGACCATTGGGCAGGTCGTGCATAACATAGCGCATAGCGGCGAGGCGCAGTTCTCGTTTGACTGGCCAACAGCAAATAGCAAACAGCAAACACCAGTAGCTGCTGGCGCACACACCCAGAGTCCCAACACACTGCAGATGCTACCTGCAGGCGTAGACCAAACAGATAGCAAACAGTAAATGCGACAGCAAAGACACAGGGACACACCCCGGGTGGGCCCCCTGCCGCCAATCACGGCGGTCGCCACCGGCTGAGTCATCGGCACCCCCCGCGGTCGCAGGACAGTATTTAACGAACTCTCCTTCTTCCCTCTCGTCCTCCACCACCACATCTTCCAGAACGGCTCTCTTGCTTCTCCCAATCCCAACTCACCTGCATCGAACCGCGTTTCTCCAGAGACTTCGATTCTCGCCCTTCCGCTCTATTTCCCATATACCCTTTTTCTAGAGAGGTTCTCAGAAAAGGCAGAGTTTATGTCCATCGAAAACCTCAAGACCTTCGGTGAGTGTTCCCCCCCCTGACGAGCAAGAAAAAAGAGCGCCACCACGATCGACGTGATTTCTATCAGACGACATCTCTGCATATCTGTATCTGCATATCTGCATATTGATATGTAATACTCACGTCGCTCGTGATCGATCAGTTGTGGTCGCGGAGAGCGGGGTAGAATTTTAGCCTGGTTGATCTGAAACTGACCATGTGCCTCAACAGACCCCTTCGCCGAAGCCGACGAAGACACCGGTGAGACGAAGCAGTCTCAGAATTACATTCATATACGAATCCAACGTGAGTAAAAAAAAATAAATCGTTGTTCGTCCTAGCTAACGTATAGCAGAGCGCAATGGTCGTAAGACATTGACCACCGTGCAGGGTCTTCCAAAGAAGTTTGATCAGAAGAAAATTCTCAAGGTCATCAAGAAGAAGTTTGCTTGCAATGGCACCATTGTCAACGACACTGAAATGGGGGAGGTGATTCAGCTGCAGGGCGATCAGCGTAAAGATGTTCAGGAATTCCTAGTCGACAAGAAAGAGGGCCTGGAACTCGATGCCAAGAGCATCAAGGTACGTCTACTCCTACTATCTATTTCATTTCTTTTCTAACTCCCGTCCAGGTCCACGGGTTCTAAACTCAAAATGCCGTGTCGTTTCGGTCCTCTCGGCAAGTCATCGACTTGCCCGTGCGAGTTGTATTCTTGAGTTACAAACCACAGGTTCTGTCGACCTGTGCGTGCGTCGTCGTCGTCGTTACTGAACGAATGACCTGCATGGCCAAGAATATTTTTTCGCTCTCGACCGGGTTTCTTTTTAACAGGACGAGGGAGAAACTGGAACACGGCTTTTTAGATACCCACTAGACAAACCTTTTCCTTGCTTCTTGTCTCGACTTTACTTGTGTTGATTGTTGTTTTCTATTCTTATGTGGCAAGCCGTCTTGCTAGTTACCCTGTATTGCAGTTTTACTGCTCATACGGTCGTTCCCGGAATAAGATACAATCACTATACATTGATCACTCTTGGTAAATTTACTTTGTAATAGATAAAAAACACCGGAACTTAATAAAAAAACGAAATTCACAACTCCGCCACCGCCGTCCCCGTCGCCGCCGCAGTCACTGCAGTCGCCGAAGAAGTAATCCAATCCAAAACCCTCTGGCCTATGACAAAAGCCGGCACCTGCGGCTCATTATCACGCGTGAGATGCATCTGCAGCAATAACAACGACATGCTAATATAACTCGCGACTGAGAGCACGCTCAGCGACGCTGTGGTTTCGCGTTTGATCATCGCGTGGTTTTGCGTTGCGTGGTAGAGGAATGTCAGCGTCTGGGGGTTCGTTAGTATGAGTACTGTTGGAAGGGATTGGGAGGGGAGGTACGGTGGTTATGGATATCCAGGCAGGTAGTAACATGCGAGGATCGACCGAGGCACCTGATAAAAAGAGCACGGAGGAGGTGAGATAGGCGAATAGCCCGTTGGTTGCGAGCAGGCGGATGAGCACTGCTGGGGGGCTGTAATTGAGGAGCCTTTTGAGCAATCAGTATTAAGCATAACTATGTTTCTGTGGAACGACTCACCAGCGAGACATCATGCAATCCATGAAGAAATACGACAGATACGCCGACGCACAGCACTACCCCTGTCAGTATGCCTCCTGTTAGATAGAATGTATGGGTATACACACCCACATAATCGCCAACGCAACCTCCGTCACCCGAAACCGCCTCTCAACATCCCAATCCGCAGCTGCGCTACCCACGATAATCGCAACCCATCCTTCTCGCCACATGCCCGGCCGTATACGCAACAGCTCTGCCAGAAACGTAAACGCGCAGCGCAGCCCCCACCACAGCGCGGGCACGACGCTGAGTGCGCGGCAGACGACCAAAGGTAAATACCATTTGCGGTCTACGCCGAGGATCACGGCGACGCGGGGATGGAGTTTGGAGGGGGTTTCTTCTTCGGTTTCTTCGGCGGTGTCTTCGTTGCCGACATGACCAGGGTCAGGGAGACTGGTGTCGGTGGCGAGGGGTGTTAATTTTTCGTTCGCGACGAGTGAAGCGCGTCGGGAAAGTGCTGGTGAAGGGGGGACAATCGTCGAGGTGGGCGAGGAGGTATCGTTATCATCATCATCATCGTCGTCATGGTCATTAGTTGTCGCTGCTGCTGCTGCTGCGGCCAGCCCATTCATAGACGCCGCATACGCGAATGGCGCATCCAACGCAGCGCGCTGCTTCATTCCCACAGTCGCTGGGTTGTGCGAATCCGTTAAGAACGCTGGCCGTTGTTGTTGTCGCTGTGACTCTCGCCGGGCGGATGACGACGGAGGGGCGCGTGTGGCATCGCGGCGGGTGGAAGCCAGACTTTGCTCCCTACGGCATTCGCTGCCGTGGGTTTTTTTTTGGAGGTTGGGTTCGGCTTTGGGAATGGGATTGGGAACTGGCTGTGGTGTAGTGGTGTAGCTGTTGAGTGCAATATTCGTGGGGAGATTATACGCAGGGGATGGCGGAGAGTGGTAACAAGTAGCGTGACGGAACCAACCAACTACACATGTCTGGGCCAATGATGACACACCGAGTTCTACAGTCGATATAATATACAGTATAGGCCATAATTTGCGCACTAAAAATAGCATGGTATGTATTGAACGATATGTTTGAGTTTCTTATCTTGTTACGTAGATGGCAGATCATTCGTTCACGCACTACATGTATTTATGTGATGCCTATGTACTCCACTTCGGCGGAATAACCGGCCGAGTATATCCTCGTTAGCTCGACAACAGTCTTCTTCTATAATATCCATTCCCCTCTTATATGTGTGTTGACGACGTCAGTATACTGCGCGTTCGCCGTACCAGTTGACGGCATGATGCAATTGTTTCTGCGTAGCAAAGTATCTCCCTGAGAAGAATCCATATCTACCCCTTGAAGGACTTTTCAAAGGTACGTAAACCTCCAAAGACCGCTGTCTAAAGCCAAAGCTCTAGATATTTTTAGAATTTTTTACACAACCCAAATAGGGCATGTCTAGGCGATTGAGGCCTATAAGAAGGCCTATATTTATCGTTCTGCTCCAGATCCAAAAGCTCGCGTTCCCGATGGCGGAATGATTCCTATGATGGCAATTTGGAATAAAAATTGACCATCTAACCAGTACTCAGGGAGCCTTTAACGTTTTACTGGGTGTGGTTTTCAATAGTATCTCTGCGTAGGTAACATGATGGACATCATCTTTGAATAACAACATACCAGCAACCTCTGAACTTCCACCGGGCACTACTAAATGGATACATTCTTCTAAACCCCATTTTTCCAATGTTGTCACTCTGGCCAATATATTTTGGAGGCGACCTAAAAATAATGATAAGAGCTTAATGAGATATGTAGGATCCTTGGACAGGTTGGCGAGTAAGTGTCACCATGAACAAATCGCATCCGAACTCCCTAATTCCTATAGTTACCAACAGAGACGAAACTCAAAGAACTACATCTTGCTCAATTGATCTCTTTGGATTTTGCCAGTCCTGCATGGGCAAAAATGTCGTTGAAACCACTTCCTCTCGAAATACTCTTACTCATATGCGGTGACTTGGACACGGCAGGTCTCAATGCGTTGACTCAAACATGCGGCTTCATGTTTAGTTTGCTAGGCGATTTTTTGTATCAACGAACCGTCAAAAGCGGCGAATACAAATCCAAGTTCAAATTCGTGTATGCAGTGATTTATCGGCAAGCGAATGCGGTTTCCAAGTTTTTAAAAGCTGGGGTCTCGATGAGTGCATTTAAAGACTATACCCGCACTGCTGATTTCAATCAATATTGCGTTAGTGTTGAAAAGAGACGCTTTATAACAAACCAAGTTCAAGTTCATCCACTTTTGGCTGCTGCTTACTTTGGTAATATTGATGTGACAAAGGTGTTACTTGATGAAGGCAATGTGAACATTGATTTCTACGATGTAGTTGGTCGCACTGCACTGCATTATGCTATAGAGACCGATAATCCTGATATGATCAAACTTCTGCTGGAGCAAGGAGCAAGGATGGGAGATCACCCTGAAAAACAAGCTGTGGAGGCACCTTTCGTTCACGCCGCGCAAGTTGGTAATAGAAATGCTGTTGAGCTGATGTTCGATATACTTCAGCTTCGAAATCGAGATAACCAACTTGAGTGGAGTGGACCAGAGAAGGCGATCCGCGCCAAACGTTTGTGTGAAGTGGCGTGTTATCGAGCATGCAAAGAAAAACATTATGATATTGTTGATTTCCTTCTCTATCGAGGGGTTGATGTTAACCTTTATGTTGACCAACGCGGCCTACTTTATTGGCCAACAATTGACTGCGATTTTTCAAAAATTAAATTACTATTGCGACACGGAGTAAGAATGGAGCGAGAGAGAGGCTGCGGAATTGTGACTTTGCTGTTCAACTGTGGTAGCTGGCGTGGAACAAAAAAAAGCACTGGAGTGGACATTGTCCTTTATCTTCTGCGGTCCGGTTGCAACGTTGCAAATGGTGGCATACATGCTTGTGCTTTGTGGCGTATAACACAATACAGCGGATCAAAAGGACATAAGGATTACCTGACACCTCCCCAACGGGAGGAGGTTATGATTCTCCTTCTCGAGAAGGGCTTCGACACGAAAAGATGCCAGCATGGCTGCTTCGCGAGAAAAGGCCAGACGTCATTGGTAAACAAAATGCGTCGACGTGAATCAACCTTGGTGGAGTATGTGGAGGACCAAGAGCTCCGATATGACAGGGCTGATGGAACTAACATATTATAAATACCAGCAATTGATATCTGGCAGCTGGTCATAATCACTTGTCATGGCGAGATCCGTGTTTGCTTTTTCGGTTCTAAGGTTGTTTTGTCGTAACACTTGCTTGTTTTTACTGGTCTACTTAATTAATTTGGTCTTGATTTGTTCTCTCCTCGTTCTACTGAAAACAGTATCCCTGAGCGTCTTAGGTTCGTGCCGATCAGGGGATTAATTGCAGGTCAAGGAGCTGCTGTGGTTGAACGAATGGGACATATTATTGGAAGAAGAAGAAGAAGAAGAGAGTAAAAAACAGAAATCCACACTACTCGCTCTTGACAAGTCGGACGACCATCCCCTGTTTTCCCCCCTCGACCACGCCCTGCATCCCGTCTACGCCATTCTCCGCCATCATCCCCTTCTCCCCATCTATTCTCTCATCCATATTCCTCTCAATTTCGTCGGCCTCCTGGCAGAGGGTGTTCGCCTTGGCCCTCTTTCTTTTCGTCTCTTCTTCTTCCTTGTCGGCAGCCGCCCGGAGGCGAGCCGCTTCCGTGCGCTACCATTGGAAACATATCAATCAGCATCCATCCACCTGAGCCTGGATTGTAATCCCTTACCAGCCCTTCTGGGGTTTTGAAGGCCAGCTTTTTGACCTTCTTGGCTTCCTCTCTTTTTTTGGCGATGCGGAATTTCCGCGGGCCCGCGACAGTCGTCGCTGCTGTGAAAGTGATGTGGGCGCCCGCGCTCACAACAAAATTGTTCACATTCTACCGACTATTAGCCAATGTAACAAAACATAGAAGGCATGTAATACTCACTTGCGGCGGCATTATTGTGGAAGTCTAGCTTTCATCATTTCTTCTGGTTAGCTGACACCCACTCATCAAAGCTGTAATCTTGAACACGAGGACTCAGTACTTACTTGAGGGGTCGGGTCGAGGTAAAGGGACAATATCGGAAAATGTTTGTAGAATCCAAAGCTTCAAGTCAAAAATTTTTGGCCGGATTTCTGCGTGCTTTATATACTCAAGATTTCTACGTTAACGGCCAGTACCAATAGAATACATGTATGAATAGAGAGACTGCAATTAAAGGCTATTCAACATAATCTAGAGGTGTTGCTATCAATGGATTACTTATACTTTCATTGTCACCAACAATACAAATATCAACCAAGGGTAGTTGTTATCGGCCTTATTGTTCTGAGAATGTATTCAATAATCGAATCAAAAAGCTAATTGACACCCGCACAATGGATCTACCGACAATTGACAAACAAAAACATCACCCGACTTTTGTGACAAAAGGAATGCAAAGCTGGCAGTTCTATTGATTGTATTCTACTACGACATTAATCAGAAGACATCAATGCGTTTAAGCTAGCCAGTTCTCCATGAGGATCGACAATTGAAGTACCAGCATTAAGGATATGACCTCAATGGGGCGTTGACCAGTTTAGTAGCTATTCTGCTACCTTACCCCTTGACTTTGGTTGATGTGAATCCGAGGTTTATATTTCACCGGACGTAATAGTGCTAAGCATGAATAATACGTGGATTATTTATAGATTTAATGGCCAAGGTCCAAGAAGTCACCGAAATCCTCGAGTCAAAAACAGCATATTGTATGTGAACGTCCAATAGAATTGGTAAAAAAGAAATCCAGCTTTTCACTTGCATTAATTACAACCAGGGCAAGTATCTAGGGCTGTCTGTCTCTTGCTATATTGTGTGTTTCTACTTACCCTTTTTTTTTTGGCTAAACCCTGCAGAGAATAGTCGACGGGCTACTGGAGAAGATAAAAGCTCAAATACAAACTAGCATGTCAGCCTATGCCTGAGGCCGATAAAGCTCGATACTAAGCTATCTCAACTTCGAGAGGCGCTTTGCAGTACCAAAACCAGACACGGTAGCTATCATACCAATTTTTGTAAAAGTTTAAAAACCCTGTATTCATTATCTTCTCTCAGAGTTGAGCTCTCCTTGTATTGTTCAAGAATAAGTTGAATACGCCTTCTACAATGACCATTGATTCTTTCTCTCTCCTATTCACTCTATCGAGTCACAAGTCTGCGCCCAGCTCGTCCATTGGAAGTGGCTGGTCCCACAGAACAATAAAATGAATTATTTTAATTTGCCCACAGACAAGCCTCAATTCAAATGGCTCATAATTGGCAAATGGAGGGAGGTGCTCAGAGTCTTAATTGGAGGGCACTGGTCACATTGTTTCCTGAATTGCGCCGCAATATCGCTGCCAGTGTTTTGATATATTTTCTCCCCTTCTCCTCTTACTTTCTTTTCTGCCTCTCTTCCGTTTCTCTGCAAAGTCGAAATTGACCTCTCTCAAGATTCGCACAACACTGAAGAAACTCACACTTCTTTCAAAGTTTGACCTCAGTTTTCTTGTCCAGATTCCTGTAGCATCTCTGCTACCCGATATGGCAGCTCCAGTTCGAGCAGATTACTTGCAAAACGCGGTAGTGGCCAAGTATGTGGCGGAGACATTCGCAAACCAAAACCCGTTACAGGCAAGTATCGACACCATTTGGCAAAAGATTCTGGATTTTTACTTCAAGACCGAGGACAACTTCATCACCGAAACTCAGGCTTATCCTGATGCGGGTCGGGATCGTACCAAGTCGAATGTTGCCGTGACTACTATAGACGACGGGAAGTTGAAAAGGGTACTCATTCTTGAGGCTAAACGCTTTCCAAAGAACAGAGGCTCGTTATGGTACGAGGACACGAACAAGAGATCATGGGTCGGGCCCAAAGACCAACTTCAGGGTTACATGTTGAAAGCAAGGGCTTATTGCTCTCGACGCGCGTGGAACCACACAATGTATGGCATCGTAGCAGTTGGAGATCGAGTACGTTTCTTTTGTCTGCAGCATGGATCAAATGCTCTGCAGATATACACATCCCCAGTACTATCTCCACAGCAACAACAGATGACCTCATTCTCCGTGATCGATCACAGCTTGTTGATTGAAAGAATTTTGAAGGATATTGCTACTGATATCAGCAACAACAGAGTCTGAAGGCTTGGGACCATGCACGCCAACACAGGAGAAGTTGCGGTGTTGAGCCCAACTTATGTGTAGTTTACTTGAGCGAAGCGGGGGTTGCTGTTTCACTTGAAACTCAACAGTTTCGTAATCGTCGTGGTCGGGATAGGCCATAATCCCCCCCCTCCTTCGGGGGCATTCTGTCTTCGGCATGACCGAAGGCAGAGAGTCCTTGAAGATTGGGGAGATATTATCGATGCTGACGTTTTGGTTTATAGCTCCAGCATAAGTATACATGAAATGGCGCCTAATACTTCCGTTCATCCACAACAATTCAACGGCGACCTGCGGACTCAACTCGGCGTATCAGCAGAAACAAACACCTCCTACCCTTTCTACCACCAAACTTCCCCAAAGAAACGCAACCATAATAGCAAACAAGTCGTCTAGTCAACTTACTCAAGATGCTTATCAACTTCAGCTTCATGGTAAATAACTACAAACTTTCCAGGAGCTTGTCCGCAAGTGACGACGAGTTTTCTTGCGGCGACATCTCAAGAGGATTGAGGATCGGCATCTCTCCAAGTCGAATGCAGTCGCCACTACTCTGGACAAAAATAATTCCTGAGGCTAAACGCTTTTCACGGAAGAGCAGTAAGAAATGGGGAAACAGCTTGAAGGCTACATGTTGAGGCAGCTCTATTGATCGAATATTTTTCTACAATCTCGCAAAGAGAACGGAATGGTAATCTGCCAATACGTAATAAGGGTGTCTCTTTCTCTCTGGCTATTTTCACAAGAGTCTTTGCCTCAAGCTCCTGGGGCATATCAAATCCGTCCAATTCTTGAGATAGCTGCGTTGATCCTGCCAATTCAGACCGATCTGTTTTGCTCTGCAGTTCCTGGATCCGGACACCTCCACTTCCTAGCTGATAGGGTTTCACTGACCCAGTCGTCATTTGCTGATTCTGCTTCTGTTTCCGAAATTAAATTTTATAAAATATAATTTTATATTTAGTGTTTAGAGATCTAGTTATGTTGATTTTTAACTTTTTTTTAATTAAACATTTTTATAAGGCTATGCTACCATATTAGTAACTACGTATTTTTAGTAAATTGGCCCCATCTGGTTCATGATTAGTTCGACTTGTCGGTTGACAGGTTTCTTCTCGGAGGCCAGATCAAACAATGCTCCCTTCCTCATACCACCTTGAAAGTGTGCTCAGAACTGAATCTATACCCTGTTTAAACCAAACGTCAACATGGCTCACGGTCCAGTTGGGGACTTTGACGTGAGTGGCAAAGTTGTCGCCATCACTGGCGGAGCTTCTGGTATGAGGCGTCCTTCGACCTCGGGTATGAGCGGCGGCAACCGTTAACAGCAACCAGGCATCGGCCTCGAGCTCGCTAAGTTAGTACTCGCAAAAGACGCCAAAGTCCTTATAGCCGACTTACGACTCACTCCGGAAGCCGAGTCCCTCGTCGACGGGAAGACCGTGATCTACCTCAAGACGGATGTCGCTAAGTGGTCGGAGCTAGAGAACATCGTTACTGTATCTCAGGATGTGTTCGGCGATGTTCCTGACGTCTACGTCGCCGGTGCTGCGGTGTTTGAGCCGGTATGGCTATGCAGCTCTTTCGCCTTCCAAGACTGATGACGCATAGACCTGGTCGAATTTCTGGGACGACACAGAGACGGAGTCGTACGGCTCTGTCCAGATCAACGTCAACCACCCTCTGAAACTCACGCGGATCGCATTACGGGCCCTACTTTCACGGAACAAGCTCGGAGTTGTTTTGATTGTAGCTTCGGTAGCAGGATACCAGGGGAATTTTGGAGCGACCATGTACTGCGCAACCAAACATGCCTTGGTTGGATTCACGCGATCGATCGGCCAACTGGACAGCCACGAGGGCGTCAAAGTGGTTACTATTTGCCCCGGGTTCGCACCCTCTGTTTTCTATCTATATATTGCCTATATATCTGAACATAGCGTACTGACTGGTTAGGATCGTGGACACACCGCTCTGGGACACCAAGCCAGCCCTCAGGAAACAATTCGGGTACCATCCCAAGCTTGCCATCTCAGCGCGGGCAGTTGCAGAGGCAGAGCTGGAGTTGATTGAAAGTGGGAAATACAAGGGCGGAACAGTCTATGAGATTTCGGCTCTTGGAGGGAGGAAAATACCAACTTTCTTCATCACTCCCCCGGGGCACGACCCGAAGAATCCGAAGCAGGGATATACGCCCGAGAGAGACGACAAAGGTGCAAATGACCCGATCTGGAATGTTCTGGCGGCAGAGAGAAACTCGAAGTTGTAGGTCTCCTTTTCCCTTCGCAAAGATTTTTAATATTTCGAATAGCAGATGATCGATTACCTTGTTTGTGTACTTCTCTGTCTGCATGGTCGGCTTTCGGGTCGTGGGTAATAAATTTAATATTTCTTATAAATAATTCAGTGACACAAGCACTCCATCAAATCTTGAAAAAGTAGAAATAGGAGATCCATTCATAGTAATCATTCTATTAATATCGTTCATTCGACCAGTTGATTTTAAAAAATAAATCTTTATACACAAAAGGCGGTGTGCATATCCTCACGTGACCGTATTCTGCCGGAGTCTGGAGAAAGTCTGCGCAAGACGAGCCAAACCAAACCAAACCAAACCAAACCAAACATCATCGCAGCCTTTGTCGGGCTCGACGGCAGCAGCAGCAGCAACTTGGCCATGGCCCTCTCCCTCGGACGCACCGGCCCTTTAACGCGGCACATCCACATCAACCGCACCGCAACCAAAATATACGCCGCCGACAATTCGCATCAACGATGGTTTTCCCAAAGCTTGGCTCCCCAGGCCAAAACAGTGCAAGAGTTCATGGCCGCCAAGCGGCCACCGGAAAGGAGTCTGAAGCTCCGGGCTAAGGACATGTCGCTGGATACTATGCCTACAGATCTGGGCTTGCTGCCGGGCACGTTTATCAAGCCTGAGGGGAAGGATATGCCGTCCTTTTTCCGCGAGCCGAAAGACAGGCTGCGCATGGAGTGGGTGTGGCTGAAGAATTGGGCTCAGAATGTTGCTGGGTATGTATCCTCTGTTTTATTCTCTCTGGCTATATTGACTGGATGACTGGGTAGAACGGTTGCGTACCACAAATACTTTTTCAAAGGCCTCCCTCTGGAACTCAAGGCCCGACGAACAGTGGGCATGGAACTTCACAAAACGATGTGCACAGAATTCGCACGGTTAGCATTTTCTCTGACATTCAAGTCTCAATAAACTGACAAAGATACAGTGGCAACCAAGACATCCTCAAAGAAATTTGCTGCACCGGACTCGCCGCCAACCTCATCCGCCGCAGCCGCAAACGCGGACCCGGCGAAAAAGTGTCGTGGAATCTACTCAAATACAACCGCACCCTGTCGACCTGGTTCACGGGCGCTCGCGTAATTTCAGACCGCTCAACACAGATCCCTGAGCTCCCCGAGTCCGGTGTCCGGCAGGTCGTTATCCGAATCACCAGCAAGCAAAGCACATCGTCGTATTCGGAAAGATATGACAAGGCTGCGAAACAGTACACCATTATTCCTACACCAGAAAAGGAGCAGGATTGTACAGAGTACGTGGTAATCCAAAAACTTCGTCTTCAAGGAAAAGAAAAGCCGTGGCAGATTTGGGGGTATGCGACGCCGACCACAGTAGAAGATCTGGATAGTCCGTTCTTTTCGAGTGAGCTTTCGATGAGAGAGCGGTTGGAGAGTATGCAGGATATAATGCAGGGCGGCAAGAAGTAGTCTTGTTTATACTGTTGATGTATATTATTGTAAAACACATTTCTTGAGCATGGCAGCGAATCACATACTCTTTTCGGATCAATTTGAGGATCAATTGACATGTAAGCCTTTCGTCCAGCGGCTGTTCATGTTCATATGTACTGCGGGTTTCTTGATATCTACAGCCGTCGTGATAAACCGTCAACTTGTATATTACAGGTATAATTACAACTTTCCCTTCCCAAAAACGCCATGCCTCCCAACCCCATCCCTAAACCTCGCCGCCCCCTGCACACTCTCCTCCAAAACCACCCCCTTCCCATTCTCAAACTCAAACGCCAACGCATCCTGCAACCCCTCTGCCTCATACGCCGCATAATACACACTCCTCCTATCCCCATTCATACACCTTTCCGGAAATTTCAATAGCTGCTCCGCCAGCCCCATGGCCTCCTGCACCGCTTTCCCATTTGGAACAACCCTATTCGCGAGACCCATACCCAACGCTTCCCGCGCGTCTACGGGTCGCCCCGTAAGGATCATATCCAGGGCGCGCCCCAGGCCGATTATGCGTTGGAGACGCACTGTGCCACCGTCGATTAAGGGCACGCCGAATCGTCGACAGAATACGCCCAGCACGGAATCTTCTTCGACGATGCGCAGGTCTGCGAGGAGGGCTAGCTCGAGACCGCCGGCGACAGCGTGCCCGGATATGGCGGCGATGGTGGGTTTGGAGAGCGTCAGGCGTGATGGGCCCATGGGAGCGGGGTTGGAGGTGGTGACAGGGTGCATTGGGTTTGAGTTTGATTCAGAGGAAGAGGAAATCCTCGAGACTTCTTGTAGATCTGCGCCGGCACAAAAAGTGCCTTCAGCGCCGTAGAAGACGCATACTTTTTGCGTCTTGTCATTCTCGAACGAGACGAATGCGGCGTGCAGTTTATGCGCTGTCGGCCCGTCGACGGCGTTGCGCCGATGCGGACGGTTTATGCATATTGTCGTGATGCCGGAGGGCAGTTTTTGGACAAGGACTGAGTTCTCTGGTGGCATTGTGAGGGTTGTTGTTCTGTTGTTTTGAGGAAGATGGAGATGGAGATAAAATGCGGGGACCCCACAGTATGGCTGGGCCGAGGCTTTTTTTTTCTCTTCGATAACCCTAACTAATCCTATGTGCTCATTTCAATGTTTCTCTCCATCTACAAGTAGGGTATTTCTTTAATGTGAATTCGTATAATTTTCGAGCACCCTTTTCTTTTCATTTCTTTTCTGAAGAGTTTCGAAGCCTCCACCCAGGATTTCACGTCCAACATGTATCATTCCCTCATCTTTCTGCTAAATTTCACCAGGGCTTTCACTATAAAATCATCTTTTTTATTAGGCAATGCAAGCAGCAGATTTCGAACTTCTGATCCATGGGACAAGACCTGGATACAACGCATATTTTGTTTGAGCAGCTAGAAACATATCTCATTTGCATCGACAATTGGGTGTAATGGTACTGGCGGACCGGGAACTGGGACCTTTTTCTTGGGTTGACTTTGGCTATATAAAGTGTTTTTAGAATAAAGCGTTAGATGAATTGACGACAAGAGTGCAGTGTACTCACAAGGCGTATTTTTGGATATTATACCAAACACGACAGATGGAAGATTTCTGCGTCATCTCGTGCTCTTGGAGTGGCTTCATCGAGCCAAGAAGTAGATTATTAAATAAACCGTCCTTGCCTTCGATATTCCACTGTGCCCAAAATTCGAATAATCTCGGATAAAAGCCTGCAGAAGCCCAATCAACAAGGCAGATACCGCCATCCGGTTGCCAAATGATATTTCTTGGGGCAATGTCAAGATGGCAAAGGACCAGATCACAGTTCTGGAAAGACACCTTTCCTTCACCCGGGAATAGCCTACTATTGAACCAGGCTTCCATCTTCTCTAGACTGCCGAAGGTCAAGTCGTCTTGAGTTTCTGGCCAGAGTAGACCACGACAAGGGCCCCCACCAAGACTCCCAGGAATTTTTCCGTTGATTGTGCTGAAATAATCAAGAATGCGCGCGAGTCGTTTGATGTGCTTGGGTTCTAGCGGGTTTACCACTTTACCTTGGACGTAGTCCATCATGATATAACCGCGGCCACAGCTGTCGGCGAAGAAGCGATGAACGCGAGGAACTCGGACGATATTATGATCAATAATGTTATAAGCCTTTTGTTGATTTATAGCTTCGTGTCTGGAAAGCCCCGGTCCAAATTTGATAACAGTCCGCTCGGAAACCCTGACGATCAAGTTCCCTTCGGGAATTCCGCCAATAATTCGGTCATGTGGTGCAGACAGACAGTATGTAATGAGCTCAGAATCTGGGGATTCGCAAGAAACCATGGCTCTCTACTGAATTTCCAGATGGCAGATAGTCAAGGACTGAGAACACTAGTTATTTCATGTCTTGACAAGCTGTTAATCAGTGAGGCGACCTGGCGGGAATCCACGCATTTAAAGACTGGTGCAGTGGAAATGTTTACTAAAACAGCCAAGTGTGGATAACTGGCCAATGAAAGGAAATTGTCCGAATCGTGAACGATTAAGATGATCGACGCAGAAACAGAAAACATTTGGTATTCATTTTCAAGATACTCGAATACTTCTCATAAAAACCGCTGGAGAGCGAAGCGTACTAATGTGCTCAGAATCTTTGAAATATCATGTTTTCGCTACATCGGGTGAGAGGACACTTTGCTGTTTCGAGTGCGAAGACATTGACTTTTCAAAATGTAAATGAAAATCATATTTGGGGTTCCTTTCCCGGCCTATGTAGATGTTTGTAGGACAATGGACGGCCTGACGGCAACAAGATATTTACTGCCAAAGAATGAACTATTTATTATGTCAGGTGAATAGTTGACTCGACAAAGGATATACAGTTGACAGCACTGATAAATATAGTGCTAGCTACTATCAACATTGAACTTGTTACCTGCGTTGGAATATAGTTAACCGATTTTAGAGGCTTTTTGACCCTAAAACAAATAATCCATATTTACTCCATATATCAGTTTTTATAGAGGTGATCATAGTTATTGGAAATTTACCAATATTTATATTAAAAAAAAGAAGAAGAAACTAAATTTTATTAATTATGTTGTGTAGGAACCCATGTAACCCAACAATCCTCGTTGAGCCGGTGCGCACCTCGATGGCACGGCCATTTTTTATTTCAATAGTAGGTAGTACTACTAGGAATGCGCTTTAAACGACGTAGCCGTCACTCAAACTGTGAGTCAGACGCTAATAAAACTTTGGCCCTATGAGGGTGACTTACTTGATGGTGTGATTCAAGTAGTTCATCCCGGAGAGTCATTCCTCGCATATTTACCTATCATCGGCCAATGTGGATGTGTGCTGTTATCTAGAGTAAACTGACTGCGCCGCAATCTAACTCCGTTCGTACGTGGTAATCACGTCTGGAAACAGGCTTCCTTTCTTTGTCTGCGCTGCTTTGTCTATTTGGCGGCGCTGGTTGTGCCCAAGTTCGACATCTTGTTTTCCAAGACTCACGAACCACAATAATAATCTCAATTATACTTTTCAAAGCTCCAAGCACATATTTCTTTCTATCTAAAACCATGGCTTCAGTCTCGGTTCTCAAACAAAATGTTGTGCCTGGCTTACACGTCCTATCAACCTTAGCTGATTTACAACGGTCATCTAACTTGTTGGTGCTGTTATCTATCGACTACTTAACCTCTACTAAGAACTATTTTAGGTACAATCCGCTTCCATCCGATGAAGTGCAGCCACCCCTTCTTCCTGGTCATTCTCAGGCCCTCCAAAAGATTTTGGTACGCCACAAAGTCCAGGACAAATTCGGCATCCATCTCATCCATGGCCATTTTGAAATTCCAAATGACCAGGTGATGATTGGGAGTTACTTGGAGAATCCCACGGGATGCTGGACAAAGCCTATACCTATCTAAGAGGTTGATATCGCCAATATACACGGCCATATTTTCTAGCTGTCTACGGATGGAAAACTCGTCGCCTACGAGTACCAGGAAGGCCGGCCTATCGATGTTAGCGGAGTCGATCCGTCTTTCTTTGATGAAATCTTTGGCTACCTCGTTGAAAACAATCTGACTGACATATTCGGTCTCCAAGCATTGTACCATGAGCCGTTATCGCCAATGGTAGAGCTTGTACTGGGAAATGCCGGCACCGTGATGCTCGATGAGGCGCAGGCCCAGTATGGAAAGATCTACAGAACCACTGGATGGTGTGTTGGTCACGATAGTAAGGGTGAGGAATTGAAAGACGGCGACAAGCATGCTGAGACTACAAAGGGTACTCACAGAGTCTTTTTTGACAAGGAAGAAATACTTCTCTAGGTTGTAGGCGGCTATCGCCTTCTTCTTATTTCAATAAATTTACCTTATTGACCGAGAATTCAGCGTTTTAACGCAATACCTTCTTTTTTCTGTCTCGAAATGCCCAATTTTTCAAATGTTAATATTACCAACGTACTCTACCACCAAATAGCTATATTTCTTGCTCAATCTTCTAAACGGTGTAAGAATGCGTCCAAATATCTAATAGAAGAATCTTGCTCAGTAACAGGCCGTTCACGAACCCCGTCTTCCCAAGTGAATCCATAACGAAGAACCAAGCCAACCCGTTCTGCAGTTTTCATCGCTTGTTTATCGTCGTCGGAAATCGTTGCCACGTTTTCATGGAATGTATCCCAGAAAAGCCCTTCTAGTGCGGAAGAATTTTCATAATAATGCCAACCTGTTGAGTCCATATAACCGAGAAAATTCTGAAACCCCCACAGAGACATTCCAAATGGCAAAATTTTTGCTTCGGCCCAATCAATCACCCCGGTGATGCCGCCTTTTACAGGATTGACGATGATATTCATCTCACACAGATCACCGTGACTTAGAACCAACGGATAAGCGGATGTAAACATTATTGGAAGTTCCTCGCGTAACTTAGAAATAACGCGGGTGAAACGCGAAGGAAGTTGACGTAAAAGCAAGTCAATTCTGCCTTGAAGGTCGGCCAAAGAGTAATCAGAGCGATAAGGCTCCGCAAGTCGGTTTGTCCATGAAGTGGCAAAAAATCTAGAGAAGTCAACTGCAGTCTCACAGCATACCAGCATTGACTACTTACCTTGCAAAATCCGATACTGTTTGTTCCTGCCATGATTTACGATGGAGTGATCCCGAAGGCGCTTCAATATAAGTTATTCCGGGAACCTTGTCCATTAGGTAGACAGTAAGCGATCCTATAACGCCTTTATTGACACAGGCAGGGACAATGCTGCCGTAGATTTCTCGTGCGAGATCTATAGTTTTTGTATCCAAGAGAGACTCGCAGACACGGAATTGCACAAGGAGGCTCCCAGCCGCCAAAGTGTAACTGAATGCACCTTGAATCTGAACCGGCTCCACGGCTTGTCCAGTAAGCTCAGTAGCCCTGCGGTCACACTCCTCCCGCGTAATGTTGCAGCCAGAAAAGAATTCATTGATTATATCATCTAGTGAATAATAAGCCATGGTGGCTGGAATCTGGCAGAGGGAGGGAGGGAGAGAGAGAGAGAGAAAGGAAACGTAGAGGGGCCTTTGTTTTGGCGGTGACGCTGCAGCCCTCCCCAATGACAGACAACTGCATGCCAATTGATCGCCCGCCGTACGTACCGCGCCAGTCAACCGGGGAGAGGCAGAGTTGCTATTAATATAATAAAGTAGAGGCGATAACCAGGAGAAGAACAAAGGGCCCAATTGCCTGTTGGTAGAGCAAATTGTTGAGGAAAAGTACGGTCGATATAAGTGACATTCCCCGCTTGTCAACAAGGGTATTATCGTTTCCGATATTCTGCTCCTATTACTGATTGTTCGACTGAAACCCCTTGGTAACTACTTGAATGCAGCTCGCATATTTTCGGGTCAACTTAAGAAGATCAGCCAGTTTCCTGTGCCTTCAGAACACCAAGATCATAAGCCATAGAATCAGTGCTGGATCTGACAGGGTTCAATGGTGGGTCACATTTGAACTTTTAACACCTCCTGAATATTAGGAATATCTGCCATTAAGGCGTGTTCATTAACGTGTTCATTTTTATGAACCTATGTACGTTCAGGGTTTGGCAGTAAATCTGAAATGCAATGCTCTCATTAGAAGTAACCATAAACCAACACCCCAAAAACCAACCTCGAACAAAAACCCAAAGCAGACAAAAAAAAAATTAAGACCTCCTCAACCGATGACACCCCGCTCTATGCCCGCCATAATACCAATCCCAATTCAAACACCCATCGCTGCAGTACCACATCTTTTCGCAGCCCGCACACACTATCAGCTTCTCCTGTTCATCCTCTGTGCGCACACAAGCAGCACAATACCGCACATCCCTGGCCCTGCCATCCATCGGATGCTTGCGCTTGCGCGGCCCAATATGCTTTGCCCACACAGCCAGATCCGTATCCAGACTCGAGGGTCCAAAGGCGGTTGGGAAGGGAAGAGTCAAGGCGGCGCGGACTGCGTGGCGTGGTGTGAGGCAAGAGAAGAGCTGGCTGTTGCCGATGTTGTAGTTTTTAGTCTCAGAGGAGTTGAAAGCGTGAGGGTATGCGCATGAGCAGAATATGCCTGGTTCCATGTTCTCGGTCGACAGCGGGATTTGTGAGTTATTCAGATACTCGCAGGACGAAGTATGAGGCCATGTGCGGCAGCGTTCGACAAAAGCAGGTAGAGTGTGTTTCCACATCAGCAGTTCATCGTCACTGACGAACAGCTGCCTGAAATAGCAAGGTTCCGTGCCGTCGAGCCAGGGACGCAGGTATGGCAGACTGCACTTGTTGAGATGCACCACGGTGCAGTCCAAAACAATGGTTTTGTTTGACAGGTCCAGACGCATAGCGGACGGGCAGATCAGAAATACGCGGCCTTCTTTGCTGTTGCTAATCAGCCATGGTGTCTGGCTGTCCTGGTTGTAGGTGAACCCTTGGAAGATATGAAACAAAGTGTTCTTGAAACTGACGCGCACATCGCAGTAAGTCATGCGATCTTTTAGAGACAAACTATGGTTTGCCACTTCCTCCTTGTATGACAGCGTCGCCGTGACATGTCTCTCAACCCATCCAAACTCATGCTTACGCGACACGTCCAAAACGGGCAGTTTGTCGAGATTGATATAGTGCAGATTCTGCAATATCGGCTTCCCCTGGTCCAGAAACAGCGGAAACAGACTGTTTGGTTGCTGGAACAGCCATTCCACCGTTGGCATATAGCACGAGCGTTTTATTTTTCCAAAAACCGGTCGCAGCGAGTCACATTCGACACGCGTGTTCGTCACAGGCATGGGCAGAAACAAGTCCACAATACCCTTTGGACAGCCGAGCCATCCGGGAATCCGCATGATGTGCTGAAACGCAGAAACGGATTGGACTCGAATAGGGTGCTCGCTGAGTAGCGTTCGTGCTGGGATTTCGACAAGGATGTCGAGGTCTGGTGAGGGGTTACCGTCTCCTGTAAACACTCTCTCGCCAAAGTACGGCTGAAACTGAATAGGGGCGCTCTGGTAGTTGGCGGCGCGAGCAGAAAGAGAAGAAAACCACATTGGGTCAGAAATATGCGGCCGATTTTGGGTTAGAAAAATATTTTTTCCATCCAGCCTCTCGCTAAACACAATCAGGTCCTCGCCAAACTCTTTTCTCAATGCGTTCCCGGTATCTCCTCCATCTGTAATGGAAAACGCCGCCTCGAATTGCAGGAGTGGATGCTCGAGTAGTTTCCATGTTGGGATCATGGCCGAGGCAATCAGGTCGCTGGTTCCCTCCCAGTCTCTGCCATTTTGGTCTGAGGAAACCGTAACGGTGTATGTCTCGGTATAGCGTTTCCCGGCAGTGTGGACGCGGCCAAATGCCAGTTGCATGCTCTGGAAGCAATCATACGTGGATTTAACATGATTATTAGGCGTACAGAGACACACCCGCGCAACAAGACTGGTCAACGAGAAACTGCTCTCCAAAAGAACCAACTTTTCCCGCGGAATCACCATCGTCATGCAAATGGCAGATGGGATATGGTTCCACTCAGACAACAGTCCCGTATGCCATTGGTTAATATGCGAGAGAACCCCGGTATACCGCGTGCTTGTGTGTACACCTTGCAGATGCAGATGCAAAAACAAATCCTCCTTGTACCGCAAGTCCACGGTGCAGTCTGCCATAACAAGAGCGAGCAGTTCTTCAACAACCACGCCCCAGTCTGACACCTGCACAGCCTTTCGAATAGCGCCTACAGCAGCCACAAAGCTGGCGCGAGAGCACTGCTGGTATCTATGGCGTCTGGGTGCCCGGGCTTTTTCATTCTCGTCGCCAAACATCTCAATGTACATCATTGCCATGAGCCGGGCGAGTTCTTGGTTTTCCATTCTGAGTTTGTTGCCAGCGCCCATGGGCCTCCATTCAATAGCCGTGCGGCAGTATATTGACCTCCCCTTGAAGACGCTTTTGGGCAGGTGTTGGAGATTCTGCTCTGGGAAAACAGGTGCATTCCCGGTCTGCGTCCAGTAGTGCATACATCCCAGCCCAAACACCGACGACATGGCGGCAAAATGACCACCCAAGATGTCGACGCCGCTTTCGGGGCCTGGCCCATCACGAATAATTGCGGTTTCAACACGGAGTGTGGATGTGTGGGTTTCCTTGAGCAGGGGTGAAGCGGCAGAAATGAGATTCAGACAGCCAACGTGGTCGGCCAGGTTAGAGGTATCAATGACATCAAATGCCATGGGATCTCCCTGTTTCACATTGTCCAGGACCAACGGATCAAACCCCCAGGTACTGCGATACCAGCCAGAGGTATTGCTCATCCCAATCGACGCACGACAGTGCAAGGAATGACAAAACGCCGTAGCCTCTGCGTTGACGACACGAATAGTAACATTGCGGACTTTCTTGCGAAACACCTCTGCATACTCTGTAAACTGGGATACGGCGATATCATAAAGCATGTCAATGTCATCCGACATGACCGGCTTGAGAGGCGAGTCTTCTGTCAGCGGCGTAAAGAGCGTTGCCAAGTGCATTGAGCGATATGGGTCTGTGCCATGGTGTATCACGAGCGAGGGCTGGCGCGTTACAAACATGGGATTCATGTGCACGCATTCCCCCCCGACGCGAGCCATTGATGGTGGATCGCTGACCCTGGTGACGCCGCGGTGCCAGTAGTATGTGTACCGTAGGGCCGTGACCTCGGGGGAGTACTCTGCCATGGGCGCAAAGGCCTTGATGCCGTGGTACGATTTGCCATCACCAACGTAGTGAGCTTGGAGCTCCTGCGCCGTGGCGATGTTTTGTCGAAGACTGCTCTGTAGCTGCAAAAACTCGGCGCGAGTTGAAGGGCCAGTGGAATATATGTCCCACATCTGCCGACAGCCCTCGAGGGTCTTGGAGTCCATGAATTTGATGTACTTTCCACAACTGCTCGACTCCCATTTCTCGAGGGACTGGGCAAAATAGCATAGACGTGTGGCGTGCCAACGGAGGATATGGAGGGTGTCTTCTTCGAGCATCATGTCGTAGTATATGTTAAATATTCGCTTCTCAATGCCGGGGTCGCTTCGGACCATGAGGAGGGTGTATAGCATGATGTTTCGCGCTGTCGTCTGTCAGAATGATTTTGTCAGTGAGATGCTAGGTACTAACCGAGGATCTCACACTCGAGGTCACAGCATGTAAAGTCGAGACGTCGCTTATCTGTTTGTGTCAGTGGCCAGTTTGATATAAGAGAGGCGACAGCACTTACTCGTACTCAGGTCTGAGTATACTGTGAACAGAACGTTTCGCACATCCCCACAACCCAGCATGAGGATGGAGGCGTCGGCGTCAGGCGGTAATGTCTGGGTCAAACATACGGGCGTTGTGTTGCCCACTGGATGGAACCAGGAGAGCTTCTGGAGGTGGGCTGGTCCCAGCATTGTGTTTGTTTCTGAGGAGATTGTTTGTTAGTAAGATAGAGATGTCACGATACTAGAGTCGAATTGATGATGATTCGAGCGAATCGAGCCAACGCTGTCGAGATGGTTCTGCTTCTGCCAGTGATGCGAGGGGCAAGTTGAAAGAGAAGACAGTAATCGAGGAGGATGTGAAGGATGCTAGATGAACTCACGATAGAGGGACATTAGTGATGGGCCTGGCGGGTCTGATGGTGAAGGAGCATGTGATGGTGAGGAGGATGAGGGGTGATGGAGAGACATGACAGATGGAGCAGGAGAAAAACAAGGAAAACAAGGAAAGAGACGAAAAGCAGAGCCAAAAAATGCAGGTTCAAGCGGAGATATCCTTTGTTTTTGTTAGGGTTATGTTGGTTTGCACGTGAAGCTTGAGCGGTCCTGATATAGCGCGTGAGATGGTTGCCCAGTAAACAGGACAAAGAGTTTGGGTGGAAATTTGGTCAATTGATTGTCCGCATGTGTTGTTTGCTAATACGAAGGATTCCATACCCATTCTGGGTCTGCATCTCCAATTCTATCTATATTCTCCATATTCCTTCTCCAGAGCCTGCTGCACCGACCTCACCAGGCTGTCTGTACTCTCCAGTCCAGCGAGTACATGGACGCTATAGCTTCGTCGTGTCTGTACATCCTCCCCAGGAAAAACACCCGAGTCCTCAAGAACAACAGATGTCGCACGAGCATTCGAACGACCTTCAATTTCCATCTTCAACGCCGTACAAAAACCAACTGCACTGTCCTTCTCCTCGAACTCGACGCCCACAAGACAACCATACCCAGGAAAAGCCTTGCTCGTCTGGTCTCTCATGTAGAGCTCAACGCCAGGAATGAGTTTTGAGTAATTGACTCGACTTACACTGCTTTTGCCCGTTTTGTCTCTCAAAAGCGTGGCGACAGCCTCTGCGTTTTGATTAGAGATGGCTGAGCGGCGCAGGTAATCACGGCTGCTGTGCTCCAGGTCTACGATATCGCCAGCAAATACTTCGTTACGCCAGTCTCGTTCCATGAGCGGTTTCAAATGTCGGTATGCAGCGTTGCTGTCGGGGTTGAGGACAATACTTCCTCCTTGGATATCTGAATGGGTAAAACCGCCAGCCAGGTTTGAGACGAGCACATCGGCGATACTCGTGACATCAACACCCGCAAAATTCGGGTCATTGACAACCAGAACAAATCCATATGTGTCTGCGAGACTTCGAAGGCTCTCAAAAGCAGAAGCAGAAGCAATCTCGACGTAGACAGCTTGCACCCTGCGATCTGCCGCTGCTTCGGCGATGCACAGTGCTTTTAGGTCTGCCAGGTCATTGTCGTCGCCAGTGGTAAAGTGCGTTAGTGGCGCACCGTTTACAGCCAGGATATCAAGCATTGGTTGCGACACTCTGCCAAAGGAAACTGATATGTATTCATGATCGTTGGAGACGGTAAGATAGTTGTGCAGCCTGTACAGCGCAGCTTTCCCCGTAGAAAAGAGATAAACATCGCCTACGCCAATTGCAGGAATAACTCTGTCGCCAGTCAGAGGCCGTTTGGGCGAGATCAAAGTCGCAGGTGCCTTTGACGCTGGGACGCGCTTGACCAGCGAGACTATGCGTTCTTTGATAGTGAGTGAGCGCGGGATTTGGAGTAGATACGATGGTTTCGATGCCACGATGCCGTATTCTAGGGACAAGTCCAGGGATAGAGAATCCTTAACATGCGGCTGTAAATACTCGGCGAGATTCTGGGAAATGCTCACGCCGGTGATGTGTGCATAATCGACTGCAGCAAGGCCACAGGGTGGAAAAAAGACGCCGTACAGGCGTACGCAGTAGATGTCGATTTTTTTGAAGGTCATGTTCTGTGATTCCACCTGTTTCTGTCGACTGGCGAATTCTTTGACTTCAACCAGAGCATCAGGGTCGACAAAGAGGAGGCCAGAAAAGAGGTTGGGGAGAGCCAGTTGCTCGACCAGGGCATCGACCAGCTAAGTCGTTAGTCCATTTACTAAGTAGTGTGGATTTCAACGTACTCTCCGGATGGGACATTTTGATTCTTTCCGACTGCGTAGATGCAGCGCCATATCAGCTGAAGCATGCACAACAGCCATGGCGAGTGGAAATGGCTGGATCTGAGTCTGGCGAGAGACATGTTGAGCGTTTGTTTGAGCGAACAAAGAACAAAGGCATTGTCAGGCGGTCAGCACTACATATATTTTCTCTATCCTCTACTCTATGTCTTCACGCGAGTACGTAGTATGTAAAGAGCGGATGAGTAAGAAGATCAATTGTGGGGTCGTCAACATTATTTCAACCTCACCTCTACACCACTCTGTCAGCACACATTCAAATACCTGTTAAAAAATGGGATTCTGGCGCAGAATGGCATCAAACAAAAAACACCCCGAGTACAGCCTCACCCAATCCCAAAAAGACCACTTCCTCGCCCACGGCTTCGTGCGGCTCCCCAACTGCTTCACACGCGAAAAAGCCGCAGAATGGACCGCAGATATGTGGACGCGCCTAGGCTTTTTGGAGCATGACAAATCCACCTGGACATCTGAGCGCATCCACATGCCCTACCACCGCACAGAGCACGTCAAGACCTTTGCACCGCGGGCCTGGGCGGGTATTTGTGAACTGCTTGGTGGTGAAGAGCGTGTTGCGGAGGAGTCTGCAACCTGGTCAGACGCTCTGATTGTGAATCTGGGCAGCAAGGAATGGGAGGGTAAGGAATGGCCGGCCCCAAAGGAATTGTATGGGTGGCATGTTGATGGGGACTTTTTTGTGCATTTTTTGGACTCGAGAGAGCAGGGGTTGTTGGTGATTCCGCTGTTTTCGGATATCGTGGCGCATGCGGGCGGCACGGTGGTGAGTCCGGATGCTATTTCGCTGCTGGCGAAGCATTTGGTGAGTTTTTTTTTCTTCTTCTTTTATTTGCAACTCATGCAGCTTACACAACTTAGCATGACCACCCCGAAGGCGTCTCCCCAGGCATGATCCCCCGCGGCCAGACTGCGCCAGCCAACGGCCCTGGCTTCTACAATTCACTAATCCAGCAATGCAACGAATTCCATGAAATGACAGGCAACACCGGGGATGTCATTCTCATGCACCCACTCATGATGCACTCTGCGTCCGTTAACAGCTTGCGCATCCCGCGCATCATCACTAACCCGCCGGTCTCCCTCAAGGAGCCGTTTAATTTTGATCGCAGCGACCCAAAACAGTATAGCCTGGTCGAACGAAAAACGCTGCAGGCACTCGGGGTTGATAGACTAAAAGGGTGGAAGATTACTGGGGACAGAGAGTACATTGTGCCAGAACGTCTGCGTGGGCAGGAGGAGATGAAGAAGAAAGAGCTGGAGAGGTTGAGGAGTTAGTTTTGATGAAGTCATTTACATTTTTCTATGTCTTGGTCTGGCTTTCTTCAGGTAGAAACGGATTTTTTGGGCGGAGGGCAGATGGCATCGTAAAAGGAGGGTATTCAGGTAGTTGAAGCGAATCCGGCAACTCTGGAGAAAACGTCGACGCCGCAGGGGGAGAAGAAGATGATGATGGCTTTTCAGGAGTATGAACTTTCTCCTGATCCAAAGCTTCACTCCTCCCAACCCCCAGATTGCGCCACTCTCGCAGAAACCCTTCTGTACACACGCCCAGCATCTCCTTGTCCAAAACAATATCCGTCTCGCCCAGTCTCTTTTCTCGGCCCAACAGTGCGTCAAGCTCCAAAACAAGCACGTCGCCTGAGACTTCGGTTGCCTGGTTATTAGCCTTTTTAACGCCAGTACACACATTCACGATAAGTGTTTGAACAAGACGTTTTTTGAACGGTAGGTCTGCGGTGTACATCCATTTCTCGATGATAGTTTCCTCCTGCGCGTGGTCAAAGAACAGCAAAAGCACAATTTTGGTGGCGCCCTGGCTTTGAGTGAACCACCAGTCAACAGCATAGTGCATATACCACCTGGACGCAGGGTTGTAATAGGCCGGTCCTGTCTCAATGACTAGTGTAGGCCATGGATTGCCATTGACATCTGCAAAAGTGCTGGCACGAGACACAAACATGCGCTCACAGCTGCGCATCGATTTGATATCCTCGTCGAGATACGGCGACGAGCAAACGCCCTCTGTCTCGCGACTCTTCAGCGCCAGAAACTCGTATTCCGAGCCCAAAATATTCATGCTCGAAAGCTGCTCGCTCAGAAAATCACGTATCTTGCCGAGTGCATGCCCTTCAACGCCTTCATCAGAATCATCATAGCGCAGCAACTCCCTCGCAAACGACTCGATATAGCGTGTTTCCACACTAATATGCAACACCAAAAACTTTTGAGCATCGAGATACAAGAACCGACAATGCGGCACAATCTCTACAGCCCAAGTTTTTTCTTTCAGTGTATCTGGCGGCACGGATCTCATCACCACGAGCCTTTCTTCCACTGCTTTGTCTTTGACCGCTACGATATATGCGATGAGCATTGCGAAAAAGTGGTCGTTGTTGCGAAATATGCCTGTAACAAAGCCATCGGGCTTTTGGTTGTTGATGAGTAGCGTGCGTATCGCGATGGGGAAGGCCTCGATAAAGACTCGTCCTGCAAACAGGTCCATCAGGCGGAGTTGGAGTTGACGATGGAAGCGGGCGAGTTCGCGGTATGGGTATCGAGATATTTGTAACTTGTCATTGTAGTGTGGGTTTTGTTTGATGAGGCGGCGTAGAGGATGGGTCAGGGTTTCGTTGTGGATGTATTCGGCTGCTTGGGACTTCTTGGGTCTGAGGGTGGACAGGGACATGTTGATGAGATGGAGTTGGTGTTTGTGACAACATTGAACCGGTGGTAGACAAATAAATGGAGTAATAAATAGTCGGCATAACCAACAAACTTTGACAATGGCAATTTCCTGTACAAAGAATATTATACTACCAAATGCTATTCTTACAATCTCAATCGACTATTTATTGCTCCCACTCTCCCTTGAGCCCCGCCAGTCCTTTTGTCTTGGTTTTGGTCTCTTTCTCTTTTGTTTCCTTTTTCTGCCCCTTTTCTGAGCCCTTCTTCGCTGGCTCTATAACAGTCTGATCAATCTCGCGCGCGTTCTCGCCGCAGATGCGTCTCTCTTCCTCAATTTCAGCCTCGCTCATCCCATTAGTCGCCCAGATACTATGCACCCGAAGATCAAAAGGTCCTTCAATTCGATCAATCAGGCCAATACCCACAGACTTGATCTTGTTCTTGATAATCGAATGCTGCGGCTCCATAATCTCGCCATAGTTCGTGCGCACAAACGCTTTGAACGGCAAAAACACCGTTTCCCAGCCCGATTCTCCGCTAGTGCTACCCGAATATCCGGAAATAATCGTCTCAGCTGGTGGAACGTCTGACAACGACGGCGGGATGCCACCGGGATATATCGTGTCCTGCACATCCGAAACCTCGGACGCCTCGGCGGCAGCAGCCAACGGACTCGAGAATTCGGGTTGGTCTGCCTGAGCCACCCGATGGTGTTTCGTGTACAGGCGATGCTGATGAATATCCGTATTCACAATCGACTCGGTCTGGATATTGATCATGTACCTGCGCCCATCACTCTTGACGCGCAGCGCCAGATACGCATAGGGGTCGACATCCCAGTACAAGCGCCCAAACAACCATACCCCGCGATCCCGATTCCGGAACGCAGCGTAGCCCGTGCGCTCGACGCGCCAGTTGTTGGGCAGTTTTGTCGATATGTTGCCGTGGAAGCGCGTGTGTGCTGGGTCTGTGGCCGTGGCGGGGATGTAGTCCAGCTCGGCAGTACTGAAACCGCCGACGGCGCGGTCGGCCATGGTTTTGCATGCGGCAGTAGTAGCTTCATCTTCAAAGTCGAGGAGTTTGTATGGCTTTGTGGGGACGGAGAGGGTTTCGAGGTTTGTTACTGCGAGAGTTAGCAGCAAGCAAACAAGAGGGAGAGGGAGAGGTACTGATGCGCGTCAGCCGGCCGAGCTCGGCGGTACTACGTTTGAAAAAGCCCGGCGGCCTGGCCGCGAGGCAGCGTGCTGTGGGGATCATGATATAGCTGTCATGTCAGATGAACTGTAGTTGTAGAGGTTGAGTTGCGGATGACGGAGCCGAGGAGTATCGGTGGCGCGACTGCGCTAAGATAAGATAAGATTGATATCATTTTCTCAGACTATCTTTTTTTTTAAAAAAAAAAAACCAACTTTTTCTATAAAGATTATAAATTCTTTTTATTGAAATTTATTTTTATATAATTAATAGCGGTATACGGTTTCCTCTGTGATCCGTAATTAATCTTGTAGATGTTTCCTTGCATAAGTTTGCTTCACTGCATGAGACAAATATTGCTTTTGGCAGAGATGAACTAGTAATTTATCCAAAACCATACTCTGTACTCTCCAGTGTCAACAAATTACACAATGCGGTTTAGTGTCCCAGTTCAAGTACAGACAACTGTATCAATAACCACAACTTCATACTGCTCTATAAAACCATAGCCTCGACATATCCAACCGCAATTTCGTCGCTCTCCCACTCACCAGAATAAAAAAATATATATCCCTTTCTCGTCCTTCTTAGCCACTTATTCATTTGTAATTGAATCGAGTGCTATGGATGGAATGAATCTGGTCGCCTTTTAGGTATAACAGCCATTCATGATCGTCCCCGCTTGCGACTTTCGTCATCTTCTTGCTCGTGTGGTCGTTTAGAGTGTTGGTTAATCACGGTAATAGCAAGTGCCAACCGGAACATCCGAAACACGAGGCGGAGACTTGGTAACCAACAGCGCCGACCAAATTCGTTTCTGAAAGGTTTCGAAGGGTTTGAACGGGATTTGCCTGTGTTCGATGGTAGGGAAGTTGGCTTTTATTGTGGTAGCAGTCGGGTTGTCAAGCATCGCCAGTACGTCGGAGGTGACTTGAGCCTCGTAAATATGGATGGATTCTCTATCCATAGGGCTTGCCACGAGAAGACGGGACTTTGGATGTGTGAGCCAGGATAATAGAAAAAATCTAGGTCAAGCTTCGATCAACACAAACCACTTACCAAATGACTTGTTCGCATTTGGGGCTCCAAAATACAACGACGCTTTTGGAGTTGGGCAAGTGGCAGTAAAACGCAGACAAAGTAGGGGTCCTCTTTCCATTCTTTTGGAGTGAGCCGAGCTAGCTTTTTCCTGTAAAGTTGCTGAACAGCGGTATTATCTCCTCCGCGGTGATGTTGACGAGGTTAAAATTTGTGCCAACGAAGGCCACTAACGTTTGCGTAATTCAGATAGCCAACCACTGGCAGTGGCTGATCGTTGCGATAGAAGACAGTGTAGTGTGGTCCATGAACAGGCCGACCGGCAAAGACAAAGCCAGGCCCTTTGCTATTCCCCCGTACGATGTCAGGAATGTATGAAAAAAGATTGCTCCTGGGGAGACTTCAGTTGTATCTCACCTGTGTTTGTTCAAGATGCTACTATTGGATAGGAGGATGTTTGTAAGAGCGTTCAGCTTTCCTTGGAGCGAGAAACTGGTGGCAAGAGACCGCGCTTCCAACTCCCCCTCATTAGGTAACCGGTCGTCTTGGGGGTGCTCTATCTGGGAGACATTGTCAAGATGTTGTATTTCCACATGTTGAAACCGACATCCCGTCAGCTCCAGATGGCGGGAGGTCCAGAATAGCGGGTGCACCAAGAGCTCGCGATGATGCGGACGAGCTCAGCGAGAACCACCACCCCACCGTCGCTGGCCGACATGTTGGAACGGTGAAGCGAGGGCAGGGCTGTCTCGCAAGTGTAGTAAGCAAGCTATGTAGGTGCACCAATAGAAATCATACTCGTATAATTTTGGTATTACGCCGTCCGCACCGATGGCGCGAGTTGTGACTGAGACAACATAGCGGGGTCTGCAAAGTGGTGCCTTAAAATGTCGAGATAGTACTGCTCAGTACACATGCAAAGAAATATTAATAAATATCTTGAATCCCATAGCTTTGACCTACAATATTATTAGAATGCCCCTTTCTCCCGAGGACATTGTCAGAAATTACCTGGACGATGGAAGCTCCCTAGAACGGGTGAAACACCTCAAGTCGAGCCTCAAGATGGTCATCGTCGAGCCCAACCCTGCGTGGCCACAACGATTCCTGGACACCAAAGCCCGCATTGAAACCGTGCTGGGCGCGACCGCGGTGGGCATTTTTCATGCAGGATCAACCAGTGTTGCAGGTCTGCCGGCAAAGGATGTTATTGACATGGATCTGGTGGTAAAGGACATCAAAGACGAAAACTCTTACGTTGATGCTCTCGAGTCTTTGGGCTTCCGATTCCTCTTCCGTGAGCCGGGCTGGCATCAACATCGCTTTTTTGTGGATGAGGGAGACCGTCCTGGCTCATATCCCATCATTCTCCACGTCTTTGGGCCGGATTGCCCCGAGGTCGCGAGGCACAAGATTTTCCGTGACTGGCTGGCAAATTCACCAGAGGACTTGCAGCTCTATGCCAAAGTTAAACGCGAAGCTGCTGCAGCGTCCGAGGCAGCAGGTGAATCAATGCAAGAATACACTGTACGAAAGGAGAAGGTAGTACGAGAGATCTTGAACAGGGCATTTCGCGCCCTGGGATACATTGAGTGATATTCCATCACCAAGCTGTCCAGCCTAGTCCCTGCGTTGGCTGTATATCAACATAAAATACGATACAAAATGCATTTAAAATCAGTTGACGCTAGACAAGAAAGAATAAATACTGAAATAAACCAGTATCGAATTGGATATACCATAGATTGACTGCCCAAGAGCTAGGGTTAAACTATCTCTTCATCTACCTGAAATAACATGTCGGTACGAAATCATCAACAATCCGCCCGTGATCAGCATTCAACTCTGCTCCAAAGGGCCACGCTCACAGCGTGCCCAAGATCAGTCGTCCGTCGATTTCTTCGATCTTGTCTAGCTGAGCTTGGCTACCACTTGTTGGCAACACAAGGATGACCCGGGAATTGATGTTTCTTTTGAAGATGGTTCTTCACTAAAGAAAATCACAACAGAACACAAGAAACAACTTGCTGGTCATAAGGGGCGAGCTCCATAGCTAGAGCATCTTGAAAAAGACCACAAGAAAGTACGAACGTGCCAATATGCTGGGCCAGGGGGCGCAGGCTCGTCGGCATCGGCGTTTGCATCGGCAGGGATGTCATTGGCAACGGCCATCTGGTCCATCTCATTGAAATACCTGTTGTGAACCTGTTAGTACCAATCCTTGCCCTGACTACCAGGAGGACGCTTACCGCTCCCAGTTGACACTGTTCCAATTCATACGACTGCCTCCCAAATGGGTCAGCATCTTCGTGGCCCACGCACACTTCGATTTCCTGCGTTCGCTACCTCAGGTTCTGATTGCCCCGGTGTTGGCAACGATGTACATTGCCGTTTGAGCACGCGAGAACATCACGTTGGGGCGGTTTGTCCTCCGCATGAACTTGGGGCCCTTGGTGTTGGGGAGACTGACGATGGTGACAACAAACTCTTCACCCTGGAAGCCATCGACCTTTTGTACGCGAATCCTGTTGTAGTCGATCCCCGTATCCTGACTTGACAGTTCGTTCACGGCGGTAAGAAGTCGACGGAAGTCGGCCTCGTACGGAGAGAGGATGACCAGTTGCTGAGGCTGCACGACATTGGTACTCAAAAGCAGCCGCGTAAGGAGCTTGACTGCTTCCACATGGGCGAGATTGATGGTGGACTTAGTCGGACCCTCGACGGCCTCAATGCTATCCGCCACGTTGACAAGCACCACCGGACTGGCGACCTCGAGCACAAGGCATAGGGAGCCTAGCACGAGGGGGCACCAGCAGTGAAAGAATCTATTCGAAGAGCTGTCGTTCATTCAAGGCCGCGGGCTGCTTTGCAGCATCCAGGTAGCGTAGATAGCCACTGGTATCAATGTTCTTTTTGGCGACGATTTTTTTCGCAAACATACGCGTTTTTGTCGTCTTGTGAGACGACCATTATAGCCAAGGATAACTGTGACACAGAAGTAAATTGTAGAAAAGCGAACTGTCGTAGCAGAGAAAAGATTGCTCGAGGAGAAAAACTGTCCGTTGGAGGCAATCCCACCAAAGGCATCAACCTTGACATCTTCCCAGTCTCGCTGGTATTAGTCGACAACCTCTCCCATTGCGGAGGAATTCAGAATGTCTAGAAGACCACGGTGAGGAGCGGTATTTCTTCATCGCTACTGTTCGAGAACGTAAAACACTTTTGTCCTCTATCTCGAGAAGAGGCCAACCCGCGTCGTCTGGTTCCTTCCAATCATCAAAGATGATTTGCTTCGAACGGTAATATTGAAAATAACCATCTGTACGGAGTATGCCATGTCGTAATCGGCGTGGAAAACGGGCATCTCTGTACAGCTTTGTTGCGTCGGTGATATGAGAGCGCATTCAGGTTGTCGATCTTAAGAACTCCCCAGATGAATCACTCTCCGCCATACGATTTGTCGATCATCTTCTGGTGACGATGTACCATCTGGTGGATACCACGATGCTTTGGAAATAATCGACATGCCGTTTGGAAGTAGTTGCCGTTGAGCTTCTTCACCATATCCAGCCGCTTTTGCCAGTTGTTGTTGGCGTCTGCGGGAAGGAGCCTTGCCAGATGTGAAATAAGAAGCGCTTTAAGTCACCAGGGTTGTTTACTTTACCTCAGTGTGTGGGAGGTTATTGAAATTGATGACTTGGGTATAAAATAGCACCCATTGGCCGTGCTGTAGCTCCTATTTCAAAAAGCGGTCCCGGGGTCAGTTTGAGCGGAGCGATCTTGCTGCTGGACAATAGGTCGATAGGGTCATGGCTGTTCTCGTATTCTAACGGTTCAATGTCGCCTGAAATCAGCTTTCTGACGATCTCCCTAGATCACGGCCATAATAACGGGTGGATCCGCATGGTGAAATTCTTCGACGGACTCTTCATGCGAGAAGCAACCTCCATTAGAGAAATTTCGAAGCATCTCGCTGCTATCTCGACATTGCAGTCTGAATCTTGTGTCAGGGCATCCTTTTCCCTGGCTCTAAGGCCCTTTTCACGGAATGGGCCCGTACTTCTCAGCTCAACTACTAAGCTGTGGCTGCAAGGCGTATCGGGTGCCTCGAGAAGAGGTAGCCACAGTGCTCCTCAGTAAGCGAACAGCGCCCACCGGAATCGGCGAGTTTTTGAGCAAGCATATCATCGTAGCCAGCCGTGTTGATTGTGGAGGTGTCTTCCTCCTATAGACATTGGGAGTATCCTGTATTACGCACATATTATGATTAGTAAATGGAAAAAGGAGTCAGAACAGTTTGCTTTTTGTAACGACTCACAGTTGTCTGAAAAGCGATCGCGAAGTGACCGAATAGTTTGTGAAGATATCCTTCCAGACAAACTCTATTGAAGACGTTATCTGCTTGCAAAGAGGCGGTGCACAGCAGGAATATTTCCCACATTTCTTTCCGGCAGTCGATATTCCAGATTCTCGTCTAGATTTGGCGGGCTTCGGCTAGGTCGCCATCTCTAGAAGCACTCTTGTATTCTGCCGTCAATTCCATTCGAGAATCGCTATCGTAGTCAGTGTAGAATATGGAATAATACGGATAGACGGTACAGGCCATACGGTCTAAACGTTTTACCATGTTTTTCACATCGTAATGGTCAGAAAGAAGCATGGTGGTTAATTTCACGAAGTAGTTTTGCAGAATCACAGACTTTAAAGTATTTGTCTTCACCCGAGTGAAGCCGCTGATATTCTTCCTCTCGCAGACGCTCATATTCGGCATATATTTTCTCTCTGATGGAGGGAGCGTAATCCTGGGGGTCGACCCAATCAAGGTAGTGGGCGAACTCGGGGTGTTCAAAATGAGTTTTTAACGCCATTTTCTGCACACCACTTCCAGTGTTAGTATATACGGTACATAGTCCATGATGGGAGCGAACTGACCAAATGTATGGTGCGAGCTGGTTCAGAAGTGAGGGCCAGAAGAGGGTTGTGAACCGAAGCGAAGACGGTTCAGCGATAATAATGACTTGATCACTGTGCGTACGGCAGAGGGGCGGTTCGAAAGTGAGGGCCAGGTCGTCGGGTAATCTCCCTTCACTATGTCGAGCCGGATCTAGCAAGTCTTATCTCGAATTAATACATATCAGTCATCGTTATGTAGAGATGATCTTACTCCAGGAGACATCTGACCAGATCGCGTATGCAAACGGTACGATGTGTGCGGCCTTGAGGGTTCCCCGGTTGATGATGCCGTCCAGGCTTTCTATTCTTTCCCAGAGCACCCTGTCCATTGTGTCTATTACAACGTATCGCCGGGACAGGTCGGCGAGGGCGTGGGCGTGGGTGGCATATAAAAGCACGCAATCGACCGAGCTTTCGCTCACGAACGACCGGCTCTTCTTGCCGGTCTTTTCATCGTACTGGTGCAGGTCATCGTAGATCAACGCTGGTAGTTTGACCAAGTTTGCAGCAGAGAAGATTTTGTCCGCTTTGACGTCGTTGCCCTTGACAATGACGTGAATTTCTTTGATTCTCTTGAGCTGCTCTGGAAGGGCGCCTTTTCGCAATTGTTTGGCTATGTCTAGATAATGTAGGTAGCCTTTTGTGTCGATGTTCTGCTTTGCGATGATTTTTTCGCGTATGTACGCATTTTTCTTATCTTGCGATACAACCATCGTGGCTGAGGATGGTGTATTACCGACACAGACTGAGGCACAGAGGAATGTTATAGCTGCAAGATTTTAATGATGCCGCTGCTGGAAAGCGAAAAACGTAACGGCAGTAGAGAAAGTTGTCAAAATGGTCCAAGAAAGTTGCAGCCTGGAGACTGATGAAACGCGCCACATGGGGAAATGACGAGCTACGCAAAATGGCTAAGGAGCTACTCCCCCTGGAAACAGCTTTGTCTCTTCGAACACGAGCCCGATGCGAAATGACTTTGGTTCCTCATGTCCTACGCGATAGGGCTTGGTGCGAACCCGATACGCAAGGGCTTCTGGTCTGTGGCCCAGACACCCAAAATAAGGAAGAAGAGCATTGTTGGTGTTGTTGGTGTTGCTTGCTGCAAATAGTTCTGCAGGGATTTCCCAGGCCTTTCAAAGGGGAATCCATTCTTAGAGCTTCAAGAAAAATCAGAGTTCCCTTCTAAGGAAGTAAAACCCTTGACTGAACAAGGCGGCGTTCTTTTTGGAGTCATGAATCAATTGCGTATGGAAATAGTCCATGGTCCAAATAATTCTTGTGCTCATCACTTCTAAAATCACGTTGGCAAAAAAATATTCAACTTGATTCTCTTTGAAATTACCCATTGTGGCATTTTGAGCCAAATTGATCTGTGCCTCTCTCAATCCACGATGGATTGTTTTGTCTTCGGAATCGTCATAAACCTGTATTGTGAAATAGTCTGACGGGCTGATTTTGTACCGGCCGTTGTCGGTTGTCTCTTTTCAGGATGATTCTCGCGGGAGGCCTCCTGAAGTATTTGTTGGAAATAGCAGTCGGAATGCTTTAGAAGAGACTTTTTTTCTATCGAGCCACCGTTTCCGCGTTCCTTTGTCGTTTTTCATGCGGAGAATCCGTAACGAGAAACTGCTTTCACTATTCCAAGTCAGTTATGTTCGTTTGGAACCAGTAATTCAGACTCACTGGTCACGTAATTCAAAACCAAATTCTTCGTTGGGAATCTCGCACATAATATAACTAGTCTTCCATGTTAGAGAGAAACAGTAATAAGACTACTACAATGCATTTCATAGCATGGAAATGTAAAACTTACTCTCGCCAGTTTCTCTTCAGAACATTTTGAAGATCAGGATGGAGTCTGATGAAGTCTGATCAAGTCCGTAAGGAGATTGTTGAACACAGCAAAGAGATTTTCATCAGTCTCGACGTTGATTATATCCCTGGCAAGGGAATCACAGCCGTCATTGTGTAGATGTTCAATGAACGCTAGGAACACCGTATTGATGAGTCAATTTCTTTTCCGTTGTTCGCATGTCGTCTCCACGTGCTGCTCCTCTCTTTCGAGAGGTAGCTGAAAAGCCCTCCTCCTTGCCATGGACTTGACGGTAACTTTGTAAATTGATAACCATGGGCCCATAGGTCAACCAGACCTAACCCATATAGGGGGCATTTGGCATTCATTGCCCGCATATGTCTCAGCATTTGGCTCTCGGCCGCCCTCCAAGTCATCTTCCTTGTCTCATATTTTGCCGCCTTGCATTGGGTGATCATGAAGTGCGCTTGCACTTCCGGCGTTGGTGTAACTGTGACTGCTACCGATAGAGACGCGATGGGCAACCCACTGATGGGTATTTATATCCACAAAACCCACTTCCTTTCAACAAACACAGTCTTCTAGACGATAGACATACCCCTGCTAGAAGGCGGATCTCACTGCGGAAAACCCACTGGTGCGGATAGAAGGTGTTTTAAAACGTTCTGTATTGTAGTCCTCCATATAAGGTGCCACCAGATCGAGATGATATGGACAAAAAAAAATCCGGGGCGATGAAAGAAGCGTAACCATAGTCCTCTGAGCGATGGACATATTCCTGCGAGGAGGGAAATGAAATAGTGGTTGAGAATAATGTTTGCCACGCCCGTAGTTCCTACTCTCTGGGTCTCTCACTATGTCTCAAACCCGGATCTCTCTCAACGTTTTGTGATAGAGTACCGGATTGCATTGTGAGACTGGGAAGTAATGTTTCAAAATGGCGTTTTTGCCACGTCCTGCTCTCTGGGTCTCTTGCCCTGTCTCGAACCTGGATCTCTCTCGAAAGAGACATGAGACATAGACTGTATGTCATTGACAGATTCTCTGTCTGTCATTTGACCCAAAAAAAGAATGGATAGTATAACAAGAGTTTTCTTAGTCTTCTGGCCGATGGACATAGCCCTGGGAGAAGAGAAAGTAGTGGTTTGAAATGGCGTTTGCCACCCTCTGTGGTTCTGCTCCCAGTGTCTCTTGCCCTATTTTTTGGGAGGGACAGGATTCTTTCGGCCCCTTTACCAAAAAAAAAAAAGAAAGAAAGAAAAGGGTGATATAACAAGGGTTTTCTTGGTCTCTTATACTTTGACAAGCAACCTTGAAACCCCGAAACAAGTTGAGCAGAAGCAGGAGAGGAGAGGTTTGTCATCGTGATGGTATCCGCCTCCATGGAGAGAGAGAAAGAGGAGAGAAAGGATTCAAAGGATTGTCACACGGTCGATGAAAATTTTTTTTCCTTTGTTTGACGAGAAGAGAAGCGGTGTCCATATCGATCAATTGGTGTCGGTGTGACCGGGGCGTCTTCGGAGTCCTGAATAGTTACAATGGATATTTCTTTTTTGGGTAGTTCCATTGATTACTCTATTAGTCTAATCCCGTACCCGTACTTCTCCACATACACGTACATGTGGATATTGATGCTCTGTCTATTTACATATCGTACACCACTTGCAACTTCATAATCAGTCTGCCTCAGCAGCCTTTCTCAAATCCAGACACTTTGCCGCATAATCATTGGCCAGCACCGGATCACCCTTTAAATGCATGACCGTCGCCTTCTTCGCCATCATCTCGCACTGCCCGGGCACATCCTCAATAGCCTCGTACTCGTCATACGCACAGTCGATATACGCACTTGCACGCGTTACGTTTTTGTTTGTTCTCATCGGGCCCATCCCTTTAGTCTTGGAGTCGTTGCCTGCCATGCCCATGTTGGCGTCGACAAGCACCGAGTATGATCGTGCAGTCAGATAACGGTCATCCAGCTCGAGGATCTGCGGCATAATACTCTCCATCATCTCGGCCGCGGGTTCGAATTCGCCGAGACTGAGCAGGACGGTGGCCAGCACGCCAATGGCTTCCCACAAGCCCGGTAGCACGCGAGACCGATAGGCGATGCTGGCGGCGCGCATGGCTAGCGAGAACCCGCGTTGAGGGAGACCGGTTTTGGCGAGGATGCGCGCTTTGAAGCAGAGCAGGCGCACTTGGACGAAAATGTCAAAGTTGTCTTGTTGCATAAAGTGTGCGACTTCTTCGACAATGTCCATGGCTTTTTGGTAGTGGCCCTTGCGCAGGCGGAATTCGATTTCAAGAAGGGAGAGGTGCAGGGCGAGGTCGATGTCGGGGAGTTCCATTTCTTGGAGTTGGCTGAGCAGGTGTTCGGCAGCCACGCAGTCGTCTCTGTTGGGGTTAGTCTATATTTCTGTCTATATACGAAAGACGTACCTATGAATCTGCCGCTGTAGTTTCAAAACACCGCAATAATAAGCCCAGCTCTGGCTGGCTTTGAGCGAGCGCAGGTCCGCTGGCGAGATGTCGTTTATACGAGCCATTGCTCGTTTGTGGCCACCGCCATGTGACAGCTATGTATATTAACCAAAGCAATTCCTTGAAGAAAGTGAAAGGAAACTCACCAGCTGGCTGCTTCGATAAGCTATCTTGAGATAGTCATCCAAAGGTGCCCCTTTGGCATAGCACTCGCGAAAAATCTCGCATTGCAGGAGAGCATTGTGTGTGAGGCCTGGATGTGTTAGCAGAAATTACAAAACTTTCTGTGGTATATACCTATTCTGGAAAAAACAGACGCTTGAAGCAACAGCTGCGGGCCCATTGTCGTCCTCAAATTCCTCGTCACGTTCAAATACGACGACTTGACGATATTCTCAAAGACCGACGCAAGGCTGTCTCCCTGTTCAGAGTTAGTTTAGGAGCAAATATAAAAAAAAAAAAAAAAAAACTCACATTCTGTAGCTCAAGTTTCGCCTCGCTCAGCTGCGTCGTGCTAAGCAGTCCCCAAGACTCGGTTTCCTTAGCTTTGGCCTTCAAAAAAGCCAGCCCTTCCTTCTCACTGCCTAACATGCCAGTGCTCTGCACATCCTTCATTTCCTCGGGAAACGCCTTGCCGAAATGATACAGCCAGCTCATGCAGAAATTCAAACAGTCCATATCATGCGACTCGCGCGCAATGGAAATTGCTTCTTGCATCGCCGACACAGCTTCCGTATAACAGCCAAAATCCGCATGCAAGATAGCCAGATTCAGTAATGCATACTGGTAGAAACTGCGGTCGCGGCCGTGCACCGTGTAATCAAAGTAGCGGTGCAGATTATCAAACGAGGACGGGTAGTCGCCAGACCTCCAGGCGTCCAGAAAGCGGATATAGTGCGACATGCTAGGAACAGTAACGCCGGTTGAAATAATATATTCCAACTGGTCCTTGACCTCATCAGACACGCGACCGCCAAGACGTTGCAGCTCGTCGACTTGGAACGTGAGCAGCTGCTCGACGTCCTTGGTGCTCACGCCGGCGCCGTCGTTGTCCAACTCGCCCTCGATATTGCCGTATACCACCTGACCCAGATAACTGTCTGCGTCCATACCGAGCTCAACAAAGGTATTGTCAACAGCCGACTGCTCACCCGACGGATGCCGCCTCGCCCAAGCTCGATACGTTGGCAGCCGATACTTGATAAACGCGCGCCAGAGCTTGACCGAATCATGAAACTGCAAACGCGTAAACTCGAGCTGGGCCCTCCGCACAAAAGCACCCAGCGGCGACGACCTCCCTAACAGCATGTGCTGGTCACTTATAGCAGAAACAATGCCATTGTCCCTGTCTAAGATCTGCTCCTCGCGCGGCTTCTCGACAATGGCATGGATCTCGGCAAAGAACATCTCGAGCGCGTCGCAGCAGTCCAGCAGCCACATCTTGCGCAACAACAAGTCCCACACGGAGCGGCCGGGGATGGACGAGGCGTGGTAGGCGAGCACCTCCTCGAGCTCGTCCATGGAGACGGCATGGCTCCTGTCGCGGCGAAACGCAGCGGGCGCTCTGTCGACGGCGCCTGCGCGGGGGGGGATAATGTGCGAGACCAGGAACGAGAGGACGGCAACGGCGGACTTGTTGGGCACGATGCCCTCGGTGTACAGCGAGACGAGACAGAGCAGGGCGACCTTGGAGGGCGTCAGGTAGCGGCTCATTTTGTGTTTGTTTTGTTGTTTCAACTTTTTTGTCGATTGTATTCGTGTCTTATTGCCTTGCCGGGGCCCATGCCGATTGACTAGTAGTACCAGCGGAATCCCAGACCAAGAGCAACAATGAAACGGCGTCAGGGAAGATCCATGAGGATCAATTAATGGCGACGAGGATCCATGAATTGACGATCAACAAAGCCGGCGGACGCGCAGTCGGGGCAGGCGGCGCTAGCCCGATCGCCGATAACTGCGTCTGAGGGAAACCCCCGCCAACTGCTGCTCCCGGTAGCGGCTCCCCGCAACCATACAAGAAGAAAAAAAAAAATCCCCGGCTCGAGGATCTTCCTTACCCCTCAAAACGCCCACGCTCGCTCACTGTATTCAGCCAGCTCCCGCACTCTCTCAGCTACAGTCCTGGCAATGGCGCAGGCACTCACTCAAACCAATCTGGAGGGGGCATTGCGCCTGGTCGCCCGCGGCAAAGTGCGCGATCTGTACGAGATTGACGATCAGACGCTGCTGTTTGTTGCGACTGACCGCATCTCGGCCTACGACGTGATCATGGAGAATGTACGTCCATTAGACCCTTTTTTTTCAGCGCAATACTGATTTGTTATATAGGGCATCCCAGACAAGGGCAAACTGCTCACCCTCTGCACAAAAACCTGGTTCGACATCCTCCAGAAGGCACGCCCGACCCTCCGCACGCATTTCATCACGCTGGACCTACCGCCACAAATCCCCGAGTCGCAGCGCGCCGCCTTACAAGACCGCAGCATGCAGGTGCGCAAGTACAAGATCTTCCCGCTCGAGGCCATTGTGCGTGGCTACATTACGGGGTCCGCATGGGCCGAATACCAGAAATCGGGCACGGTGCATGGTATCAAGGTAGCCCCGAATCTGCAGGAGAGCCAGGCGTTTCCCGATGGGCCGATATACACGCCGAGCACGAAAGCGGAGCAGGGCGAGCATGATGAGAATATTCATCCTGACCAGGGTAAAGTTTTCTTTCTTTTTGGGGACTATAAAGAATTGCTGCTAACTGCAAGACAAGCCGCCAAAATCGTCGGCAAGGACTACGCAAAACGCATCTCCAAACTCGCCATCAGCCTGTACGAAGCCGCACACGCCTACGCCTACGAGCGCGGGCTGATCATCGCCGACACAAAATTCGAGTTTGGTCTGGACGAGGCAACAGATGAAATCGTGCTGGTCGATGAAGTGCTCACCCCGGACTCGTCTCGTTTCTGGCTGCGCGAGAAATACGTGCTGGGACAGAGCCAGGATAGCTTCGATAAGCAGTATCTGCGCGATTGGTTGACGAGGAGCGGGCTCAAGGGGAAACCTGGGGTTAGCATGGATGAAGAGGTAGCCCAGAAGACGGCCGAAAAGTACAAGGAGGCGTGGCAAATGATTACGGGCGGTGTCTAATTGTCTTTTTTCTTTCTTTCTTTGGTTTTGGGGTTTAAAAAGCTCGACTGTATTATGATGTGATTGATATGAATAGGTAATCTATTGCTGTGGTGACTGGACTGGACTGACTGGTGTAATGATAATACATATGATAGTACATGGTGAAACTGGACTCTTTCTCCCTCTCTATACCCCATGAATCTATACAAGCTGAACAAGAAAAGAACTCGTGTATAGTAAGTAAAATGAAACCCCCTTTTTGTAAAGTGTTTACTTGCGCCTCTTCATCGTCTTCTCGCACATCTCAATCAAGCCATTCTTAGCTTCACTGTCCGGAAAGATCTGAATCGCAGAAACAGCCTTGTCCGCATATTCCTGCGCCAACAAGCGCGTCTGCTCGACGCCGTCGCTCTGGTGTACGAGTTGGCGGGCCTATATTACCTAATTTAGCAATTGAACCACCAAAGGAAAATAAAAACTCACCCGCTCAACATCCCCATCCTGCGCAAACTTCCTGCCCACCAGCGCGCCCAGCTCCGGATTGTGCTTCCACGCAAACAGCAACGGCGCCGTAGCCAGCCCCAACTCCAAGTCTGCGCCCGCCGGCTTGCCGAATTGCGTAGAGCTAACAGTGTAATCCAGCATATCGTCCACCAGCTGAAACGCCAGTCCCAAATTGCGACCATACGAGTACGCAGCCTCCACCGTCTCCGGTGTGTTATTATCCCCCAGCAGCGCGGCAGCGCGGCACGATTTGCTGATCAGACTCGCTGTTTTGAGGTACGTCTTTTGCAGATAGTACGTAATCGTCTCGTCCGTGAAAACCGGATACGACTCGTCCAAAGCCGTGTTTTTCAGCTGCATAAACTCGCCCTCGACAAGGTTCGCAATAACCGTAGCCAGCAACTCAATAACCTCTGGGTTCCGCAGGCGTGCCAGAGCCACAGAGGCCCTGCCCAATAGGAAATCGCCAGCCAGGACAGCCATTTTGTTTCCGAATTGCGTGTTTGCCGAGTTTGACGAGCGGCGCGTGACGGCGTTGTCGATGACATCGTCGTGCAGCAGCGAGGCTGTGTGGATCAACTCTGTAATCTCGGCGAGTCGGCGCTGGGCGGGCAGGATATTGGGGTCTTCGCCAAACATGCCTTCGAGTTCGGCGGCGGGCGCGGTCAATGGGCTGGTATCTGGGTTTGCATCGGCCAGAACCAAAGGGGAGCTAATCGGCTGGCTGATATTATACGACGTTGTTGACTGGTTGTGAGAATTATTATTGCTGCTGCTGCAAGCAGCAGTCGCCTGAGACATCAACAGCACCAGCAACGGCCGCACATGTTTTCCTTCACTCCAGGTATAGTACTTTGCCACTTTGTCCAGCATCGGATGGCCCGACCCCAGCAATTTGCGTATATTGTTGCTCAGAAACTTGAGCTCCTTGCCCACAATGCGCAGCGGGTCGACCGAGACGCCCGGCGGAGCTTTGGGGAATCCTCCCTTAGAAAACAAATTCTGGGCGGCGGACACGGCAGCGCCAATGGGCGAGACATTTCGTCGGCGGGTTGGGTGGTATTTTCGGGTTTGAGTGAGAGTGAGAGTCAGAGTGAGAGTGTCAAGGGCGTTGTCCTGCAGGCATTGAGGGCATATCGTCGTCGTCGTCGTCGTCGTCGTCGTCGTCAATGCTGTAGGCCGACGTGACAGAAGCAGCTGGGAGGCGCGGACTGTTCGAGCTCCCATTCTTTGCATTCAGAAACAAGAAAATAAATCTAGTAGTAAAACATTGAATAAGTAAAAAAGAGGAAAGAGATGGGAGAGATGGTAGATCAAGGTTGGACAAACAGTGACGAGGTGAGGTCCGACTTTTTACGAGTTTTGGCCAGCCGGCCCGGCATCCGCTAAGTTCTAACAAGCTGGTCTCCACGACCCACCCATTAATAAATAGGAATACATGTCTAGTATTTTTACGAGTTACCAACAGAGTAATGAAATACGACGCGTGATAGTGCACTCTATCCTGCGTGATAATGATTGCAAAACTAGATAGAAACACAGTAGGAAATCCGCAGTATACATGTAGCCGGTGTAACAGTCACACAGACCATCGCTCTATCCATCTCCTAAATACCATCAAAGTCTCCACCGGCATCGTCTTCGTCCATGTCGCCATCCTGGATCTCCTTGGCAAGCTCGCGCTCGCGCTCCCGTGCCTCTTGCGCGTTCTTCAGCTCCAGACGGTGTTGGTTCATCGGGAAACGCATGGCCTGATCTATTAGTATATATGTGACGTAAAATCCAAAGGAAGAAATACCTTGACGCTCTCGTCGTGAAGACTCAAGCAAGCCTGGATACGCGCATGGAATGCCTCGCCGGGCTCGCTGGTCAAGTAAATGTCGCCGGCCTCCTTGCTCTTCATGTACCCCTTCTCATGGTCGAGAGTAGCATCAATCACTCCATCCCGGATAGCCTTGGCAACTATATACTCGGCAGACTCCTCGCTATGAAGGCCAAGGCGAAGGCAAATATCACGCAGAGATATCCTCGAGTATGCGATGGACATGACACGGATACCAGTCTTGATGACGTTCTGTCGCAGCCGCAAAATCAGAGTGTAGGTACCGTCCTTTCGGAAGGTAGCTCCGTGCACATTGACAATGTTCAAGAACCCATCCAGATCACCAGTGCTGACAGCACGCACCAGAAGGAAATACGGGTGCAGGGCCTTTTCCAAGGATGGCTGGCGGAAGACGGAGCGGTCAGGGATATCGCCCATTAGCAAATCGACAATAACTAGAAGCTTCATAGACACTTGGTAGAAGCCACCAGCACTATGGCTAGTTGGCGACTTGCGGGTGGCTCCAGTCAAATGCTCGTGAGCTTCACTGTAGCGCAGCTGGATGGCACGGATACGACCCAGATAGTACAAGTATCGGGCAATCTGGTTGTTGGAGGCAGCAGCGGGAAACTCGTTGTGCGCAATCAAGAGATCGGCCTGGGAGATGTGGGAAGTGGACAGGTAGTTGCGCAGCAGCAGCGTAATCACGGTAGCCTGGGTGTCGACATCCTTGCGCAGGACAGCAGTACGAAGAGCGGCGAGAAGAGGTTTGCGAATCGAGATAACCGCAGCCGCCGGGGACGGAGGCAGCGGAGCCATTTGCTCGTAGAAAAGCGAGTAGTAAAAGTACACACGCGCAGTCAGCGAGTCAAGGGTACGGCGGTTCAAAGTTCGCAATCGCTCTACCAGTTTGCCTGAAAAGTCGGCACCAGCCTGGACATCTTTTTGGTCGTAAAAGACGATTTGGACAAGAATCGAGAGGTAGGCATCAACTTCGGGCAGAATCTCACGAGCAGCAGCCTTGGGCTTATCCGAATCGACGTCCATCGCGGAAGCGGCGGCGTCAAAGGCTCCCGTCTTGCCAAGGGCTTCTAGCAAGAAAGTCGCGGTCGGGTTAGAACTCGGGTAGGTGTCGACAATGACTTCGGCGAGCAGATCTGGCGAGATCTGCTTTCGCATGGAGGATATCGAGCGAAGCACGCGGAGGGTGAAACGGGGGTCAAAGTGCGTGACAGCACGCTCCAGGAGGCCAAAGTTGGCTTTGATATCTAGAGAAAATATGACAGTATGGTTAACGACAGAAAGTGATGAAGTGGGTAAAGTAAGGTAAGTAACTCTCACCTTGAATAGCCTTTTCCCTCGGATCGATCTCTGGCTCTTGGGCAGCCTCCTTGTCGTCGGCGCCTTCCATGGCAACATCGTCCTCATCGTTCTTCTTGCTATCCGCAGCAGATAATCTAGAAGCCTTTGATGGGGGCACTACAACAGTCATCTCGTCACCATCGTGTTCCCAGCTGGTTTGGATGGACGATGTAGGCCCACCTGCCGTAGTAGTACTATCCTCTTCCATCTCTACGTCTTCGACGCCGTTCTCAGCCGGGTCTGTCCCATTTCGCTGCGGCTGATCGCCACTCATGTTGTTGGAGCTGTTGTTATTGCTGGAGTTGGAGCTGCTGGCGCCCTTTGCAGAGGCGGCTTTCTTGGCCGGGGCCGGTTTGGCCTTGTTCGCCGCCGACCGGGTTGTCGGGGCAGCCTTATCTTTGGAATTGGAGTTGGAGCGAGCCTTGTCGCCGTTGGCGGATGATGAAGTATCACCTTTGCTGTTTGACCTGAGCGAGCGCCGTTCCACTGGCATCTTCTTTGTTTTCTCTTCTGATGGCTGAGGGAGCGAGCTTGACGAAGCGGTAGGTGAAGGGGAAGGCTCGAGAGAGCGATAAGCACAAGATGAAAAGGCAGGTGACAAAAGAAAGCTTCTCACAGAAAAAGACGGAATCAAGAGAGAAGAAGAGAGAAACAGGGACGAACAAGCTGATGGGGGAGTGATGGGGAAGAGTGATGTCAGGTCGGGGCAGGTGGTGATGGAAGCAGGCGCCGACTGAGGAAGGACAGCGCGGGAGCCGAGCAGAGAGCAGCAGCAGCCAGCAACGCAGGTTGCCCGGAGTGCAGCCAATGGCCAGCCGCCGTCAGCACGCGACGACCCACAGCTATCCAGATCCGGTTAGCGCTCTAGCGCGCCGGCGAGTTAGGTAAGCAGGGCTTGGCGGGTTTTTGGGCTTGCTGGGCGACAACGCGGTCACGCGAGACAATATTCTTATTAACTGCTGCCGACGAGGCAAGCAGAGAAAATAGGAAGCCTGTCTGGTCCGGCTGTACGTTGTAAACTACGCAGCTGCGTTGTTGTGGGCGCGCGCTGCGTTGGCCGTGCAGCGGTTGAGCTGTCAGCCTGGGATGCCTGAGGCAGAAACCACTAGGTACGTCACCCCGGCTGCCTTGGCGCGTGTTTATTCTTTCGTCTGCTCACAGGGTAGTTAGAACTTGATACAGCAGCTGACACGCCGCCATGGCCCTCCTGGACAGCCATCTCGAGCAGATTGCGCTTTCTGCCAGCGCCATCTCCGAGCTCTCGTGAGCACTACACCCACTACCCTCTACAAGAGTCACTGAGTGCATAACTGACCCCCCGCAGCTTCCCCCCGCCGAAACGCTTCACCAACGCCCTCTTAAACACCCCAGACATCACCAGCCTGATCCGAGACACCGAAGCCCACGAGCGCGCCCTCTTCACGCTCGACCAGTCCACCGCCAAGGCATCGCAGCGCCGGGCCACGCGCCGCGGCACCGTGTTTCCGTCCGAAAATGCTACTGCTCAGGGCGAGTCCATGGCGAGTCGCATTTATGCCGCCCGAAACTCGCGGAACCAGTCAGCCGTGGCGCGCGTGTTGGGCTCTGACATGATGGAAGAAATCAAGCGGTCGACGGGGTCATCGACGCGGGCAGCACGGGGGGAGATTAATATGGAGGTGTTGCTGAAAGGCGCGGAGATCCTGTGCAATGTTTAGTGAGTTGGCCTTTTTTTTCAACGTTGAAGGTCGGTCTAATGGGTATTGACAGCCCCGTCTCCGGCGCGGCCGAAAAGATTTCCAATCTGCGCTACCGATACGCGCAAGTCACGGATTCATTAGAGCAGCTAGACGCCCGGGTTGCCGAGAACACGGCAGAACTGGAACGCATCAATCAGGCGTACGATAAAGACAAGGACTTTGATTTTGTCGAGCAGCCACAACAAGGTACGCAAGTCACGGACGAGGATATTGAGCGCGAACTAGAAGAAATTCGCGAGTTGGAGAGACGGAAACGGACGCTCGAGGAACGCATAACGGGGATTGACCGGGATATTGGGGGGTTGATGAGGTGATGCAGCCATAGAAATTGACTATAAACTACAACTGGCTCAGCTCGAGCTGGCTAAATGGCGAGGTATACTCAACGCTTTGTCAGGTTGATTATACTTTCCGTGGCTGGACAAAGTGCTCAACTTGGCACAAGCACTGGAGTATGATCACCGGAGCATTATTGCTAAACCACAGGCAACTACAGACAACTACCAGAGAACTACCAGAGAACTACCAGACAGTGGTAGAGACACGCGCCGGACATCAGTCCAAGCCAGCATCAATGTATACACATAATGCAAAACAGTAATGAATACCGCCTTCTATAACTAAGAATATCTGTTTATTAAAACTATGTTTCTCGCGGCGCTATTAATAGTAATAGTGCAATATGTAATATTTTTCCCATTGTTGAAAGTGGTAATGCTCTAGTAATAAAATGCCAAGCCTTTGCCAGTCGGAAAAGCGCGATCGGGTGCCGCAACCTTGAATGCTGCAACCAACGTCGGACGACCACGCATCGAGAACTACAGACCAGAACAGCACGCTTTGCTTGCGACGTGTTGGTTTGGTGGTCCAGGTAACGACATATATATCTATATCTGTATCTTTATAGATATATAGATATATATCATTAGGTGTTTGATTTTCTTTCCCTCTGCCAGACCTTCAACCCCGTCGCAAACCACGAAGAACAAAAGAAAGACGACCAACTAGAAGAAAAGGAAGAAGGACAACCATGGAGGGCCAGGCAGGTCAAGCGCCAACCGGCCAGCCCCAGCAACAACAACCGCAGGGACAACAAGTCCCACCTCAACAGCAGCCCTCGCTGATCCGCACCGACCAGGTAGCCAAGCTGCCGCATCTGAACGAAAACCAAAAACTGCAACAGACACAATATGTGCGCGGGCTGTGGGAAGTCCTGAACTCTCAGAACCCGACGACCGACGAGTATCGCAATGCGCAGGTGAAGCTGGTGCAGGTGTCGCAGGGTCTGATGAAGGGGATGCAGCTGTTCAAGCAGCGGCAGCAACAGGCGCAGGCTCAAGCACAGGCACAAGCACAAGCCCAGGCGCAGGTTCAAGCACAGGCTCAAGGAGCAGCGACTCAGAACCAGGGTCAACAGCAGCAGCCGCAGCAAGCACAGCAACGGGCTCAAACTACCAATAATCCGACTGCCTTCAACCAGCTGCTCCCGGCCATCCAGAACAAAGTGAACAACCTCCAGTTCCACCTCCCACCCGCCGTAAACCCGCAGCAGGCGGCCAGCTGGCTCAGCGAAGCCAAGCTGCGATACGGCATGGCGGTGCAAAAACAAGAAATGGGACGACAGCGCAGCATGGAAGTGCGCCAGCAGGTACAAGCACGCAGCCAGTCGAACCCGATCCAACAGGAGGAAATGCAAGAGTACCGCAACCGCCAGGCGCAGGCGGAGAAGCTGTATCGCGAGGGCGGCGAGTTCCTGAAGAAATTCCAGGAGCAACAGGAGCAGTTCAAAGCGGCGCGCGGCATCACTGGCGGGGCTCAGGGCGGAGCTGTTCCTGGACAGCAACAAACACAGGCTCAGACACAGGGACAACAGGGACAACAAGGACAAGCACAACAGGCGCCGACAGCGGGAGTCACGGGAGTCACGGCGTCGACAGGGCAGGCACAAACGCCCGCCCCGCACACCGTCAACTCTGCGGTCAACGCAGCTCGTCAACAGCCTCAGCAGCCTCAGACACAACCTCAGGCCCAAGCAGCCATGCACGCCCAGACACCGACTCTCCCCCAGGCTCCGACGCCGTCCACGCAGACCGCCACGCCCACCACGCAGGTGGCCTTCAACCAGGCCCCCGGCCAGCCTCAGGTCCAGCAAGGACAACAGAAACCACAGCAGCCTCCGGTGCAGCAGGCCGATGGGACATCTGGGCAGGGCCCACCGCGTCCATTGTCGCATGAAGCGGCCATCTCGCAAGCAGCAAAGTCCTACCAGGGCAACAAACAGCAACCGCAGCAGCCACAACAAGCAGGAACGCCTCAGGGAGCAACCAACCCCAACGCCAATCCTCCAGGATACATAGCCAACCGCTCAGTGGAGAACACGACCCGCAACGTCAACATGGCCATTCCCAAGAACCTGAACATGCAGCCGCCTGAGCCAGTCGCCATGGGCACGCCGCGTCCGACGCTGTCAAGCGGGCCTAGCCATGGGGCTATGGGTGTGATGGGGCAGCCAGCGATCCAAAAGCATCCTGGTTATGTTCTTGAGGGCGAGGGGCAGCGAGTGCTGAGCAAGAAGGCGCTGGACATTTTGGTCCGTCAGGTCACCGGGGGGGGTGAAGGTGAGGGCTTGACCCCGGATGCCGAGGAGGTACGCATCTTTCTTTCTGTCACTTCTTATCACTTCCACATCACTTCCATCACAACTAACTTGCTGCAGTTCATCCTGCAAATGGCCGACGACTTTGTCGACGACGTCATCACCGCCGCCTGCCGCCTCGCCAAACTGCGTCCGTCTTCTACGCTCGACATCCGCGACATCCAGCTCGTGCTCGAGCGCAACTACAACATGCGCATCTCGGGCTTTTCGACGGATGACCTGCGCACTGTGAAGAAGCCGCAGCCGGCGCAGGGGTGGACGCAGAAGATGTCTGCCGTGCAGGCCGCCAAAGTGACGCAGGGCAAGGCTGAATAGTTTCTTTTTTTTATATGTCAAGTACACATGGTAAGGGCTAAACAGGTGAGCATGGCGTTGGGGTTAGTTTAATCAGATATTAACATAACATTAACATTAACAATGAATGTTTTCTCTATCTACTTCTATACACATACAAATACATTCACTATACCCCCTGTCTAGTGTCCACTGTCCACTGTCTAATGTCTAGTTCTGCTCCTCTCCACCGAGCTCGAATTCCTATACTCGGCCTCACCCCCCGACCCCGTGCGCCGCCACAGCCAATCCTTGCCCTTTCGTCCACGCTCCTGCAGCCAGTCGGCATCCTCTTCTTCGACCAGCACAGAGTTGCTGTTTCGTCCGCCGCCTGAGGATCCGCTGCTGCGCGGCCTGTGTCCACTGCTTCCACCACGGCGCGAGCTGTTGCTTCGCGAGCGCTGGCGCTCGTAGCGCTGCAGGGCGGCTGCGATGACCGGGTTGGAGATTTCGCTGGTGTCGAAATGGGCTCCTGTTTCTGCTGTAGGATTGTCTTGTTGTGATTTTTGGGTTGGCACGGCAGGCATGCTCATTGCTGCTTTTGTCGTATGCGCGGGGACTCTGAGTAGATGCGTCGGTCCCTGATGCTCATTTTGATTGTGAAGAGTACCAGGGTCTGACGCCGGACGCGCAGCTACTATCGGCAGTCCCGCGGCAGACAACGTCTCTGCAATCTCCGTCAAGCCCTCGCCAATCGAATGCTCACCACTAAGTCTATCATCCGGCCCAAGGTCATCCAACATGAGCCCGCCAGCCTCTGAATCCAAACTAGACACTGTGCGCGAGATCTGGTCTGTCCAGCGCTTCGACAGATATCTCTGAATCCTCGACACTGTGCCGAGACTGTCTATTCCTGCAGCAACAGCACGCCCAACCTCTCCATCCGAGTTCTGGGCTACCGAATCCTCCGCATCGATCACGATGGTATTCGTCGGCCGCAACCACCACTTGACCAACGCCCACTTCACCCTTGCAACTCTGCCTCTTGGACGAATATGCTGCCTGGGCCCGCCCCTCGACCACATCACCGGGTTCAGCGCGGCCATTTCCTGGAAAAAGGACGCGTACACGGCGCGTTCGTGCGGCGTGCGTCGGTTTTGCGTGGCCAGGCGCTTTGTGAAGAAATAAATAGCGATTACGCCGACCATGAACGGGATAGCTGCGATAAAGTACCATTTGATGCTCGGGTTGTCGGCGAAAGTGTCGACGTTCATGCCGAAGAAGCCAACTATAAAAGTGAGCGGGAGGAAGATGAAGGTTATCCAGCTCAGGCGCCACACTGTAACAAAATTAAATTGTGTTTTATTTTATAGGAAGGGAAGAAAGAGGACTGACTGCTCACGCCTAGCTCGAGGCTATGCCTGCTATCCCGAATCGACACGCTCTGATACAACAGCGAGATCAGCGATTCAGTCGGCTTGGTCAGGTCTTCGGTGATCAGGTTCCTCAGCCGCTCAAAATCCCCAGGGCTGTCGTCGAGCCAGTTGTCCTCTGTATCAATATCGTCTTGACGTCTCTTAGCCATGCTTTCTTTTTTTATATTTTAAGAGGGGAAAAAAAATACCCGTCAACTCGTGCAGCCGCGCCTGCATCTCATGCATCACACTACTGTGCACATTCACCAACTTCTCCACCTTCAACCACGCACTCGAATTCGCCCACAGCTCCGGCGCGCGGGACTCGTCGGCGGGCTGATCGTAAATCTTATCCTCGAGAATCGTCATGTGCGTGACTGCATGGTCCAGAAACGCGTCCCACGTCATGACAATCGCCTTGAAGATATCACCCAGTACTGCTTTTGAGCAATTCAGCGCCAGCGTCTCGTCATCGCCTTTAATCGGGTCTCGCGATTCAAAAGCCAGGTAAAACGGGAGTCTGCGCCAGCGACACTCGAGATCGCGTCGCGCGGGGACCAAAGTGTCTTCGATACATCCCGACGACGAATTGTCAAAGATGATGATGGCGTTGCCATTGTCCAAACTGCGCAGTCGAGACTGGAATTCGTGCCGGTCTTTACGTGCGCCGTTGACCACGGTGTCGTCGTTGTCGCCAAATACGTCGCTGGGGTAGAAATGTTTGCGCTGCGGGAGGTCGTCGAGCGAGAGCCGTTTGTCGGATGCGGTTTGTTGGTGCTGGATGTAGCAGCTGACCCTCTGTACATAGACGTCGTGGCTGCATATTGGCTCGTCTTTCTCATCAGTTAGACATATAACAAATGGAAGAAGAAAGGAAAAAAAAACAAACCATTCTCGTCAAAATCATCCAGCTGCATCATCCTATCCCGTCCATCTCTCCCTTCACGTCTAGCCCTATTCACGGGGAAACTCTTGATATAATCCAGGCCAAACGACGTCTTGTTGACCCCCCTCCAAGGATCATACTGCACTTTCCACGTCTTGCCCGCAAGAAAAGGTCTTCCGCCACGCATCTCGGGTTTTTTGTACCGGAGATAGCGACCAAAATCGGCCGCGACGGTGTCGTCTTTTCTGCTAGAAGTATCGGCTGAGGAAATGTTGTATTTGCGCAGCAAAAAGGGAACAGCCCAGTCGGCATTCTGAACGTGAATAACACGCATAGCAGGGGCATTCTGCGGGGCGTCTGCAGCAGCATGGTAAACACGGCGCAGGCTATCGAGCGAGAAGATTTCCTGCGCGGCGACTTTGCGGATGTGCGAGTTTGATTTATCTGCACATTACCATCAGTACAGTAGATATTTTTATAGGAGGGGGAAAAAGTGCGCACCCCCCTTGGCAAAATCAATAACCAGCACGCGACCATTAAACGGCTCCAGCTCAGAGTACGCTTTGTGCCATTTTAGGCCGGGGCCTTGGAGGCGTCTGTTTCCTGCATCCCATTAGTATACCACCCAAAAAAAGGAGAAGAAGAAGGGGGGTTTACGGTCTCCCAGGTCAGGCCCTTTTCTGCGCTTCCCTGCGGCATCCTGTTTATTTGTGTTTGTGTTTTCGCTTTCATTATTGTTGTTGTTGTTTTCGTTTCCGGTGGTGTTCTCCGGAATCTCGATATGATCAGACACGCGGCTGTGCGATGTATGTCCATCTTTTCAGTTTCATATTAGCGCACACAGCTAAATATAAGAGTAAAAGGGGGGAAATACCGCTCCAGTCCCCCTGCTCAACAGCAGCAGCCCGTCGCTCGTCCGTCGGCGACGACGACGCGGTTATCGTGAGCGGCGGGGGGCGCGTACTATCTTCATTATTATCATTATTATTCATAGTACCTCGTCCTCAGCCCCGTGTCGCGCGAACATTGCGAAATAGCAAGAGACAAAATGTGCAAGGAAATGGATATTAAGAAGTATGGTTTATTTTTTTTATTATTTTTTATTTTTTTATTTTTATTCACAGTCCAGCTGACAAGGCTGATAATTAGCTCAGCTCAGCTGGGGCATGTCATTTGATCTATAGGGGGGGCTAGTTCGGCTAGGCCGGGGCGTTAGGGTCTTGTCTTTGCGATATTCAAGTCTCAAGCAGTAGGGATGTGCAAGTGGACTGCAAGGCTGGAACTCCAAGGCTAGCTAATTATGTAGTAACAAGGCAGCAGGATATTATGAAGAATGAGTCACTAACAATCTATTTCTATCTACCAACCCGAAATCAACCAGACATCGGTGACTGCATGCATCGATGGACGTGTGCCCATGCATGTTAATGAATCAATTAATATACCATGGCTTTTAGCCAGAAAGAAGAAAAGAAAAGAAAAGAATGCAGATGATGCATCGCTTGAAAGAGACAAAAAAATCCACTGCAAATAAGTAGCAACTGGATAAACAGCAGTAGTAAGCAAGTAAGCTAAGCAATGAAAAGAAAAGTGGGAAAGAGTTGTAGAAAAGTAAGAAAGAAAAATGAAAGAATATAAGATACAATGGAAAGGCTGAACGAGCCAAGAGTGTTGATCAACAGTCTATCGACTGACAAAAGATAGGAAAATAGGAAATATGTTCAAGAACTGAGTGAGTGGCGGTGTTGAGCGACAACAAAAAACGTGGAATCGATCAAGACGATTCGTCATGTAATTGTACAAACATATCATTCATCATGTCCCACGGACAAGTGTGTTCCACAATCTAGTTGTGGTGATAGTTGTGTGGAAGGTATATGATCATGACTGAGGAACGGCTGGCGGATCTCGACTGGGAGGAGCAGGAGGATCTCGACTGGGAGCAGGCGGATCATGACTGGGAATAGCTGGCGGATCTCGACTGGGAACAGGCGGATCACGACTAGGAACAACAGGCAGAGGCTTCTCATTCAACTGACTCGTCGACCCCAAATCCAAATGACCGCGAACCCCCCGACTGCGGCCGCTCTTCTGGCTGCCAGCTTCGCCAGCCTCATCAACAATCGGCAGCGTCGACGACCCGCCCACCCCATTAACCTCGTGCGGATCCCACATCGTAGCCAGCGTGCGCGCATGAGGCTCTGGCCCGCTGTGGCGAGCCTCGTTCTCGGCAGCCTGCATGGTTCTTTCGACAGACTCGCGTCGAAGGCCCTCGCTGGCCCGGCTAACCTCCTCCGACGTGCCGCCGTTGGCTCGCGCCTGCTGCAGTCGTTCGGCCTCTTCTTTCGACATGGTGATGCCCTCCATGAACTGGATAAACCTCTCCCCGTATTGTTGGGGTGGGATCGGAGATATCTGTGTGCGATTGTGCGAAAGCCCTTTCCAGAAATGCTCCGCTTTCTTGACCATGCCATACTGATCTTATTAGCTATGCCTCTATCATCGTTTCGATAAACTCACCGGTGTCAAACAATCAATTATCCCCAAATAATAAATCTCCTCGCCCGGCTGGCCATTTTCATGAGTCGCCCGAAGACCGCCATCGTCAGAGTAAAACACCAGGTTCTTCCTCTCGTCAAGAATCTCGTCCGGCATCTTTGCTGCTGACTGCAGTATAGGGACTGGTCGCTCCCGCTTCAGTGTCAGCCGCAGTTCCCGCGCTTTGCGGGCATTCTCCATCTTAGAAGGCGTCTTCACGAGCACGTCTGCCCCCGGGTCGTCTTCTCGGTCTCCGCCCGGCTGAAACACCTGCAGAGTCTTGTCACGCAGGTTCTCTTCGTTGCCCCTGCAGAGATCGTGGATCCCAACCAACAGCGAATAATCCATAATCTTGAGCCGTTGCAAAAGCGACACGTCTCGTCGAAGCTGTGCCATAAAAACGTCCTTCTTCATCGGTCCCTGTTCCAGATGGCGATTCCTTCGCAGCCAGTTCAAATCTTTCATCGTCGCGCGGGGGTTCCTTTCCAGATCCTCTTCGCGCAAGTCGCGTCCAATAGTCGATCCCTTCAAGTCGAATGTTTGGTGGATATCACGGTGCGGCGGGAAAAGATTGTTCATGACAACAAAATGAATCTTGCGGCCATATGCCATTTTGACCCGATGCAGGCCATAAAACTGCGAGATTAACGTGTTTGGGTTGTTTTCGACGTGCTGGTAGTAGTCGGGAAGAATTTTTCGTAGAAGTTTGTGTTCAGAGTGGTGGATAGTCTTGATGATGTACTTGTAGTCTCGCGAAAAGTAAAAGAAACTGCCGCTTTTTCCAGGCGAGCCAAGCTCCGAGAGAATGTATTTACTCGTCAGCGACATCAAATAATCCGCTGGGTCCAGCTTGAACTTGGACCGCAAACGACGAAACACCCAGGGTGCATAATCCTTGAACTTGAAGTCGTATTTGGCCGAGGGGGTCAGCTCTTTACCAGTACTAAAAGCTGTCAGTTTGTACCCTATAACCAAAAGAGAAAAAACATACATATCGAAAGAAAACTTGTGCTTGGCATCAAAATCAGCTGGAGTCGGTTCGCGGTCCATTTTCGCATTGATCCGCGACACAACAAACCGAATACCCGTCAACATGTTGTACGCCGTCACCCAGTTGACATGGTTCTGATCGACCTTGGTGCCAACAATCACCCGGTCGTCATCTTCCTCCTCGCGCCTCTTCTTGCGAGCGCGTTTTTGCTTGATTGCTTCCGCCCACCGAGCAGCCTCTTCGTCGTTAAGACTCTCATCAGGGTGCAAATCGGCAACGCTCGTCCGCGTCGCCCGTCGAACCAGGCTTAGTGAGCTCCGCCGAAAGTGAGGGCCGATCTGGTCTCCTCGACCCGTAGAGTATGCGCGCGTCTCTTCCAGCGAGTAATCACGGCTCCTCCGGTTCGCAGACCTCGGCACTTGCAGGGCGCTTCGGTTGGACAGGCGAGACGGCGAGGTTGGCGAGGTGGGTTCAAAGTCGGACGGGGCAGGCGGCGAAGAATAGCGATGCTGGGAACGCTTATTCGGAGGAGCGAGTCGGTCTGGTTCTGGGGCCAGATGGGATGATTCGCTGGGGAGGGAAGTCGAGAGGGGAAAGTTGTTGGTGTGGTATGCGGACTGGTTCGAGTCTAGATAAGACCCGCGGTCTTCGCTGGTAGACAGGCGGTAATAATCACCGTTGGGCAGGGGCCTCGAGCTCGGTGTCGGCGAACGAGATTCTGGCAGAGCACCGTTGGCGTGAGGCGTAGCTGTCGTTGCTGTTGTCGTAGACGCCGTCTCTTGCCCATGGCCATTCACATACCCATCGCCCATTGCCAAACGACTTTGCTGCGGGTCTCTATTCTCCCGAAACGAGCCACTAGCCAGCGAAGGCGTGCTATCGGTCTTGGAAAAGAAGCGGTCCCGGTTATACGACCCGATGCTCGAGCGCGCCCCATTCAACGAGTGGGCGCTGCCGTTCTTCAAGCTGGTGAGGAACTGGTTGTGGTCGGACTGCTGGTAGATATTGGAAGACTCGAGGCGGCCGGCATCGCCATTCGCGCCAGCAGTATACAAAAATGTGTTGCCCACGGGGGTCTTGTCGTAGGACTTCCGGTGGGCGATATCGAAGGAATTCGACGGGCTGGCAGAGGTCGGGAGGTGATAAGGGCCGTCGCTCACGATTGACGGCATTGCGGACTCGCACTTGTTTCGTATCTATCGTGTCTTTTTTGGTTTTTTCGTCGACAAAGAGGCGACTTTGGGTTTTCAGTTTTGTGACGTGTGGTCTGCGTGGCGGACTAGGCCGGATAACCACAACGGCTGAGCCGACCAGGGGCAAGAGTCGATCGAGTGGAATGCAAGTCGAATCGCTGCAAAGGAGAACGCAAAAAACTCAAGACAAAGTGACAAACAGACGAGAACCAGGGCAGGGCAGTCTCAGGGGGCGACCAGCATGGCTGACAGGATAGGATAGAACAGAGGGGGCTCAGAGATTGTTGGCTATTATTAGGAGAGGATTAGGATTAGTGCACAAGCGAATGACGCAGCCGATCGGATGGAGCCAGAGCCAGAGCCAGAGCCAGACTCTGTCGAGTCGAGGTGAAGGCAAAGTGGTGCTCAACGACAGAGCAGACACGACAATGACAGCAAGGACCAGAGAGAAACAGGGCGAAGGATGCTGACCGAGCCACGACAAAAGCCGCTGTTCCGATGGCTGCTGTTGTTACTAACTTGTTAGCCTGTTGCAACGCAATCTCGGCTTGAACGCCTTCCGCACCCGCGCTGCCTGAGCCGTCAGGCATCAATGTGGCTGTGCTGGCTTGCCATTTGCGACTAGCGCAGGACAGCGCCCAGCCACGGCTGCTAGTCCCGAACAGGAAGGGTTTCCCCTGTTAGGTAGCCGCAGCTATACGCAATAAATATTAACTCTGTTCGAATATTAATCATGGTAAATCAGTGGTACAAGGGAAACTCAAATACTCGTGTTTATCTACACCCGGCCCAATTCGATGCCGAATAGTGCGTCAATGCGTGCCATGCCAGCTGGTTAGCCGTCGCATACCGTACAGATTTCCTGTTTGGGAAACGGCTATTCCCAATAAATTTCCACTTTGGGCGAGCCGGACTAGAGAATGTACCAACACGAAGGATATAAAAGCAGGACTAGTGCTCTAACGCTCTTTCATGATGTTTTTTTTTTTTTTTTTCAAAAAAAAATTGCGGTTTTTTGGGGGGTTATTTTTTTTTCTGAGCGGTGTTTTAAAAAATGGTCGCCGTATCAACCATACAAACCTCCAACGCGCGCATCGCCGCCACGCCCCCAACCACCACCCCAGTCGCAGTATTCGTCGGCGCAACCAGCGGAATCGGCAAATCCAGTTTATTACAATATGCGCAGCACACCGCCTCAAACAATCCGCGAATCTATTTCGTGGGCCGCTCACAGGCCGCGGCCGATGAGATCTTGCAGCAACTTCGCGCCATCAAACCAGACGGAAAGGCAGAGTATGTGTTTATCAAGGCGGATGTGAGTTTGTTGGGTGAAGTGGATGCAGTATGCAAGCAAATCAAGGAGAAAGAGAGCGCGATAAATTTGTTGCTGCTCAGTCAGGGATCGCTGGACTCGAGTACAGGTTAGCATCAATTGATGCCTTTTTATAATACTTGTGTGTGGATATATATATACTGACCATGGGCAGAAACGTCCGAAAAACTATCCCTCATGATCTCCCTCTCGTATTACTCACGCATGCGCTTCATCGCCAATCTCCTGCCCCTCCTTCAAGCTGCTGCTGCTACGTCCTCGCTCAGTCGCGTCATCTCCGTCATGGCCGGTACCAAAGAAGGCCCGATCGACCCCGCAGACATTGCCGGCAAAAAAGTCTCGGCATTGAAAGCCCGCGGCCATTTATGTTCGCGGACGACGCTGACAATGGAGGAATTCGCGCATAGTTCCCAAGGAGTGACTTTCATTCATAGCTACCCTGGCTTCGTGCTCACGGGGCTGGGCAGGTCGTTGACAGGGTTTTCGGGCGCCGCGATGAAGGTTGCGTTTGTGTTCGCGATGCCGTTTCTTAGAAAGTACTTTATTCCGTTCGAGGAGTGTGGTGATAGATATGTGTTTTTGGCGACGAGTAGTCGGTATGCTGCTACCGGGAGGGAAGGAGGAGTTGTGGTGGATGGAGTCGAACCGGCAGTGGGCAGCAACGGCAAGATTGGGAGTGGTGTGTACTCTGTCGACGAGAAGAATGAGAGCGGTGATGCAAGTGTTCAGGCGGTTCTTGAGGGGTTGAGGAAGAATGGCGTCAAGGACAAGGTTTGGCAGCATTTGCAGGATGAGTTTGTGCGGATTACCGGGACGCAGCTGATGGTGGATTGATTTTAATTTGGTTGTTTTTTTCCCTCTCTCTATCTTAATAATAATGTTAATTTACGTTGTTTATCAAATAGAATTCCAAATGTTTATTTTGTTTTGTTTTACTTCAAGACATTGAACGCGTCTACGGATACTCGCGTTAACCACGCAGTAGACACAACAATGTATTACTGCTAGAGCTATCAATTGATAAATCGTTTTCTGTAGTGAATTAATATCACTTGGTTGTATTATTAAGTATCAAATGACTTATAAAACGATCGACGTTAAGAAAAAAACCAACGTTGATATCCGCAAGCACCGGATGGGTTGGTACAGATATATATATATATGATCATCAACACAACTAGACACTAATCAAAAACGCAACATTCGAAACTTCGAATTCAAATGTTTATTTGGTAATTATAGTTCCAAAATGGTACATATGTAGGTAGCAAATAATATCAATAATATAAACAACATTAAAGCTATTAAAAACCAACACGTAGTTCGGTACATGTACACAACGAGCAATTCCGGATAGCATCAACTTGCCGAGGGCCAGGCGCCTCGGACCGCACAACGTACAGTTGATCCATATTGATGCCTAGAACATACATGTTGTGACCATCAATACTTCAAACAGACAGAGCTACAATACCAATCGTAGAACAACTAACATTTGTACAACTACAATGTCCACGGATTACACAGGCTGAAGTCCCGTAAGAAATTTATTCGACCCATACAAAAAAGTCCATGAGGGTCTTGCACGACAATGACATCAACCCAAATCATATATTCCCAAGACACCCACCAGACGACGCCATCCAATACCAAAGACATAAAAAACACGGTCTCCTCAAAGGAGATTCATCGCGAGAAACATAAAGAAACCAATATCCCTGAACACAAAAAGATATCTGTAGGCAGCGAGCAAGTATTACAAAAGAAACATAGTCATCCTGGAGAAAAAGGGTTTAAGCCTTCTTGGCAGCAGCCTTCTTCTTTGGTGCGGCCTTCTTGGGAGTCGGCTTGGCGGCCGTCTTTGTGACGCGTCCAGACTTGGTGACAGTCTCAACCTTGGGTTGGTGGACAATGGCAGGGGCGGCTGTCGATGTCTTGCGAGGCTTGGCTGTGTTGGCCTTGGGCTTCGCGGCAGCCTTTTTGGTGGTGGTGGCAGCTTTCTTGGTTGCAGTCTTGGCAGCAGGCTTCTTAGCAGTAGTAGCCTTCTTTGCGGCAGCAGTCTTGGTGGCAGCGGCGGGTTTCTATGGAAGAGTGAGCATGAGCTACAGCTACAAGTTTTTTTCTTGATTGGACTCACCTTGGCAACAGGCTTAGGAGCAGCCTCCTTCTTTGCCAGCTTCACAGGGCCGGAAGGTCCTATAGACGCGTCAATACCATAGCCAGAAAACGCGATGACAGTCACGCGTCGAAGATGAAACTCACCCTTGGGTTGGCTGAACTCTCCCTTCTCAACACCAGCCTTGATGGCCTTGTTGAACTGAGAGTCGAACGCGGCCTGCGACGCGACAGTGACCTTGTTGTTGGACTGCACGTATTTCTTGATCTGCTGACGGCTGCAACAAAAACGAGTCAGCATTTGTTCAAGTCATTCTGGTGAAGTCATTGATGTAGAAGAATGGATGTAGAAGACACGCGGTGGTGCGCATCACCATGACGCGACGGGAACATAAACAAGAAGCGACGCAAACATACCTGCTACCGTTGCGTTCTTTCAACTACGCGAGAAGAAGACAAGTTAGTTATAAAGAAGAAATGATAAAATAGTTGAAGCTTTGGTATAGTCGTGTTGTGTGGCGGCACGCGCACGCGATGGGCCACGGTCGCAAGCGAGGGCGCAGGCAGACAACACCGACCGGGACGGGCGCGAAGGGGATCAACTCACGTTGATGATAGCATCCTTGATCATATCTATACGACTGCAATCAGCATCGACACGCGATTCTAACAGACCTAAACACAGCGCGACGCGATGGCGTGGTGGTGCAGGATCAGGCAATACATACCGCGATAGGAGGCATGGCCGGAGGTGGCAGCAGCCTTCTTGGTAGTGGTAGAAGTAGCTTTCTTTGGAGGCATTGTGAGAGATGTTTAGCTGAGCTGGAGTGATGATGGAGAAGAAAGGACAAAAGATGTAATGTTCAACCGAAGCTATATATAAGATCGGGTGGTGGAGGAGCGCGAGTGGAAAAAGGGCGGGAGCAGAAGGGACGAGGGAAGCCGCGGGGCAGCGCGACTTTATAGGGCGGCGGGTGCTGGCCCAAGATCAACCCTCAAGTCACCTTGGCCCGGTCCCATGCTCGTTTCCAGTTGCCACCTTTGGCGCCTGTTATTCGCTCATTTTTGCTGCTTTATTGTGTTAGTTTTGGTTTAGTTTTATTTTTGTTATTTTTGACAAGTCGATAACTAACTACGTAGTAGCACACTACTAATAGACTCTAGTGCCTGCTTTGGTGTGTGTGTTGGCCCGGATTCTTCTCTGCGCACGCGTCCTTTTTTCTCTCTGACTGCCACGTCGCTACCTAGGCGCAGACTGCGTGTTATCTTGCGCATATCATAAAGATGCATTTACCTGTCGCTGAATTTCTCAAGGTACATCCTACATAGTACAGGCAAATCGCGTCACATGTACATCACTGTTCTACATCACTGGAGCCGGAACCGGGTGTCTGCCCAGCTTCGTTTCCATTTCTTTTCTCCTGCGCAGGCAGACAGACACACAGGCCCGACTTTCTTATCAGAAAGAAAAAGCCTGGATGGACAGGGTCACGAGATGCCTGGGCTGTCGACTCGTGGCGCTATCTCTACCGGATATTCCGTAGTTCACTACAAGCTGTCGCAAAGCTTCCAGCAAGCTCTCTGCAGCGAGCAGCAAGTAAAAGCACACACTCTATATTTCTTATTTAGAATTTGTGGTGCTGCGTATGCACAATGCAAAAGCCAAAGCCAAACGCACATAATAATGCCTCCGCACGAGCCAGCGCAAGGGGCAGGCTGGCATGGCCGTGTCAAGGTCTCTGGGGAGCAGCAGGAAATAGGGTTCCCAGGCCAGGTGATTAGGCTGCAGGTCACATGCAAGAATGGGCCCAGCCTCCGTTTCGGGCAAGCCCTTTCCTGATCGGGAAGCATGCTGCCCCACTTTCTCTTTTCTCCGTTCGCAGACTCGGAACCCTTCCTTGCGGCTTGCTCCCTTGCCGCAGGAAAGTCATTACTATACACCGTCAGACCCGAAACAGCATTGCTGCGGTCTGTACGCCTGTGATCCTGTCCACCAGGCCCGGAAATTCCCTTCACAAATTACACAGCCTATTTTTTATAGATCTGGGCATACCGGAAATCAAAAATTTATTCCTTTTCTTCCGGGGCAACACCGCAGAATTGTCAACTTGCTGCATGCATCATGTTTCCGCGATACATTCGCAAAACATTCCCAGCACATCACCAAGCTGTATTCTCCCTTGCCAACAACTGCAAATGGCCTGAAAGTTATGGGAGTCAACAAAAAATATCCTAGAGAATATAGTAAGACGGAAATTTTTGCGATTTTTATTGCTATGCTCCAAGGATCACACATAATCCACAAGCGTTGCTGGGTCAGACCATGAATGTGCCAGACACTCTGCGACTGATCCCAGTCGCAACTGCATTGCTATACCCTCAATTATCGGATAAACCCAGTATATGAGAGGGTCTAATTGCAAATCTGTGATTTTTTTGGTAGAAAACAATGATAAATACAACTGACTGAAAAAACCCCAGCCTCGTCGACCGTTCCTGCTGGGACATCCGCCAGGTCACACTAACCGCCCGACAGCTCTCAGGACAACCCACAACGCCAAACACCACCTTTTCATGCAAGTAAACGCAACAGCTGAATTGATGTAAAAGCGAAAATTAAACAGCACCGCGAGGTCGCGCCTTGGCCTCCTTCTTTGCTTTCTGATCTTCCTTCTTGCGCTTTTTCTGCTCTTCAATTTTTTCCCCGTGCTTGCGCTTCAAGCTGGCCTTTTCTGCGTCCGTTTTGGCCACCGGTTTGAAAAACCCTTCTAACCGAGCCTGTTGCGCCGTCTTGAGGTTCTTTTGCAGTCGAGCCGCCGCGTTGCGCACCCGGTCCTCGTTGAAGCCCTTTCCCTTGACCAGGAAATCAACCAGCCCTTCTATGTCGGGATTCTCCCACTTGAAGTCGCATGCTGGGTCGTTGGCCTCTTTCACGTCCGGGTTGAAAAACAGCTCGCGCGCTTCCTTGTATGGCCAGTCTTCCGGGATCGTGTATTTCTTTTTGGGATCGTTCTCCATGTATTCGACCACCTTTTCCAGTGTCCCGTGCTCGCGGATAAGCTTCAGCGCAGTGTGATGTCCGACCTTGGGAATGGGTTCAACGTAGTCGCATCCCAGGAGAATACACAGATCGATGAACTTGAAAATTAGCAGCAGCTCAACATTCCACTTGAGACACCGACTCACCTGGCTGCGCTCCATGTCCAGACCCTCGAGAGCTTTGTCCAGGTGGATTTCCTGAATCGGCTCCTTCCTCTGCTCACTAAAAGTGAGGTGACGAAGCAGAATAGGCGACTCAAAACAGAGCGTGTCCATATCTTCCGAAGCTGCAGCGTAGACCTTGCCGGCCCGCGCCAGGACCGCACACTGGGCTTCTGCCTCGGTGGGGGCATCGATATAAGGCACCCCCATCAGCTTCAGCAGCTTTTTGCACTCGTCGTTGTGCTCCCTAGTGACACGGACGGTACGCCGCGAAAACTTTTCCATGTCCTCTGCAGTTCCCGTTTCCTTGGCCTCTTCGTGGGCCTCGTGTGCTTCCCTTTTTCTGGCTGATCGCTTTGCGAGTTCACCACTCTTCATTTTCGGAGGAGCGCCGTCAAACACGTAGAGAGGTTTGATGCCATTGTCGACCATTCGCAGCGTGCGGTAGAACATGCCCATTATGTGAGAGGTGGTCTCGCCGCTTTCGTTCATGAGTTGCTGGCCATCGGAGCGCACTGCAATGAGGAAGCTGTAGATGCTCATTGACCTGCAATGTGTGAGCATATATTATCTATGGTAAATAGGGGGGTCGTACGCGTCCTAGACCAGTAATTAGTACATTGATCTTCCCATTTTGTCAAAATAAAGGGAATAACTCACAATGGCAACCTTGCGGCCGAAATGGTTCTTGATTTCGCCCGTTTTGACAGCATCGGGCGCATTCTCCGATATCACCTGGAAAAGGTCTGCCACTGATCAGCTCCGCTTGAGGGATGGGTGGATGCATACTCACGTTTAATACCCATGATGAGAGCAGTTCGATGTGTGATGTGGCTGTAAGTGACGAGAAGCGGTAATGAAGAATAAAGAACAAACAAATCCGCAGCACGCGGTCTCGCGCGATGAGGTCAGTCGCGCCGTGTAGCTATTAAACCCCATCGGGTTAGCGCGCATAGCATAAGCTTGCCCTGTTCTGGACTAGCCGCGCAGCCCCGCTCCCACCCCGGCCGGGCTGGTCGCCGAGCCCGCCGCGCCTGCCTGTCCGCCGCAACTCCAACAGAGTCGGTGCTTTTCTGTCCCCCATTGCGCCTTCTTCCTCGTCTGCCTCGCCGCTTGCCTCGCAATGTCGCTCCGGGTCATGCCACACTGCCGACGATGAAGCGGAATCGCATCCAGTTCGAGGCCAATGGGGAGCACTCGTCTTCTTCCCCTATTGGAAATGGCGGTGCCGGAGGAGCTGCAGTAGGCCTAGGCAATGGAGCGCCAGACGATGAAGCGCAGGGCCCTTTTCGACATATCCCCAAAATCTCGCGCAAGATCCGCGCTTGCACCGAGTGTAAGCGGCACAAGGTGCGATGTGATATGAAGCCGGGGAGTCAGATGTGCCAGCGATGCCAGCGAATGGGATTGCAATGCGTGGTCAACAAAAGCCTGCAGACGCTGCTGGATGACGAAGCAGAGTAAGTTACCGTTAATATGTATATATTTCTATGTATTATGGCTAACTATTGTAGATGGAAGGGCATGATGGAAGCCGCCATATCAGACTTGCTGAGAAAAGCTCAGCTGCCTGAACTTTCCTACTACCAAGGAGGCGACCCCTCGACGCCCCAGACCCGACTGACTGACAGCGACCGCAAACCATCAACCGTGTCCGTCGAAGCCACGCCGCATACCGAGGATTACATTGGAACGCCGCAGAATAATGGGAGCGGGAATTCTCGTCGTCCGAGCTCGGTGTACCGATCACATCGAGAACAGTCGCACTATTCTCCAGAAAGAGAAGAGCCCGGGACGGCAACTGTAGTGACGGCCCCCATGGGAAGTCTTTTTGAGGTCACCCAGCTGAGCCATTCGCGAGAAAACTCGCCCACGCGCCAGTATGCTCCGGATCGTTTGGTTGCTGCCGATTTCATATCTCGCGGCGTGGTTGACCTTCTCGAGGCCGAAGAGCTTTTCAACTATTTTGACCGACGCTTAAACCATTATCTTTGGGATGGAATGGTCATGCCTCATAAAAAGCTGATATCCGTCCGACAATCTTCTACGCTCCTCACTTCTGCCGTGTTGGCCGTCACCGCTCTTCATATTCCGACCAAGGAACGAGCATTCGATACGTGCTATGCAGAGTTTGCCAGGCTTGCGTCCGAGTCCATGCTGAATCGGCACCACAGCCTCGATGACCTTCGAGCTCTGTGCATTGGAGCGTTTTGGCTATCTGATGTCAGCTGGAAGCTGTCCGGCTACGCAGTCCGTATCGCGACAGAACGGGGTCTTCACCAGTGTTACCGAAAAGCTATGCAGGGGTTACCCGAACACCGAGAACCTGCTCAGCTGTGGTATATTCTCTACGTAAGCTTTAGTTTCTGTTTCAACGACCAATGCTAATGTTGTAGGTTCTGGAACATCATTTTTCAATTGCATACGGTCGGCCACCGATCATTCACGAAGATATTTGCATTGCAAAGCATGAAACCTTTCTGAACATGCCCGCGGTTGGACAGCGGGATACGCGCCTGCACAGTCAAGTTGCCTTGTTTATCGTACTAACCCGGATCTACCATGCCTTTGGCCCGGATGTGGATTTAGAGGTTCTTGAGCACGAGCTGCCGAAAATCGAAATGTTTGATAAGGATCTTGAGAACTGGAAAAGGACCTGGTCGAGTCGAATAGGTGAGTTGCCTTTTGTTTTTCCAAGTTGATACTGACCATATGTAGTGGGCAATGAATTTGTTGGCAGCTACCCGTTCAAAGGAATAGCGCTGCATTACAACTTCTCTCGTCTGACATTAAACTCACTTGCCCTGAGAACTTATCATTCAGCGAATTCGTTCCGGCCGCTTTCGACAGAGCGCAAGAAATACGTGGAGATTGCCATTGACTCTGCCATGTCGACCTTGCAGATGGTCTTGGACGAGCCCGATATCCAAAACAGTCTTGTGGGAGTACCGCTCTTCTTACATAGTATGATCACATTTGCCGCCGTGTTCTTGCTCAAGATCGCGGTCAAGGTGCACCCTAGCTGTGTGACCGCCCCCGTCAGCCAGCGGAACTCGCTCGCCGCAGCGGCCTTGCCGATTGATGTCTCGCGCGTGCTTGGCACGATTGAGAGGATTGTCGATTTGATGATTTCCATCAGTGAAAAGGCGAGCGAGCGACACGTGAGCCATCATATCGCGCGGGGTTTGGGGAAGATGATGGAGGGATTCCGAGAGTGGGAGGAGAAGCATACCAACCCTGGCAGACAGCCACCACGCCCACCGCAGCCAAGCTGGCTGCACGATACGCCATCGCTATTCAACCCCGTCTCCCTCAGCAATCCGCAGACTATTGGCGAGCGCGCGACAATCCTCAACCACCCGCCGGCCATGCTGGGTGTTGCGCCGCTCTCGTCGGAGCGTGGAAACAGCAATAACGGCGGAAACAACAATAACCACAACAACCACATTAATAATAACAACGGATTTTCGATGTCGACGACGGGGGCAATGGAAAAGTCCTTGGGAGGTCTCTCGGAGGGATCGTTGGATCCCATGATGACGGATCTGTGGGGATTCGACGAGGAGTATTTTCCTACCGGAGTCTTTGATTTCTTACAGTCGCAAATGCCGGCGTGAGGTTTTTTTTTATGATTTTACAATAGTATATAGAGCTCACCTCCATTCAAATAACTTTGCTTTTAAAAAAGAACAATCTTGATTGATTGCTATCTGAGATAAACTAGTAAAAGATAAAAGCAAGTAAACCAATCATCCATTTTCCTTTCTATCAATTGGCATCCACCATCTGCCAGCCATCATTTCTCAGAGCGTCTGCCCTATTCCTCAAACACAGCTGAAAAACCCTTTGCTTCGCAACCTGGTTCGCAACACGCGCCGCCTGACTCGCAACAAGCCTCTCCCAAAACTGCGAGCGCGTCAGGGCTTCCTCCGTCGTCGGTTGGGGAGTATAGTTGTAGCTGCCGGCGAAATAATCATAATAATGATACGGCCGATACGGACGGCCGCGGAAGCAAGACAGATCGAAAAGGTATACGGTTTGACTGGAACTGTCATACCAGACATGGCGCTCGTCGATTTTCAAGAGTGGCTTTTTGGCGACGAGTTGCGGGTTTGCGGCGTTGAGGGAGAGCGTGGCTGCTTCGGAGTGAAGGATGTAGCCGACGTTGCGCATGTGACTATACATACCATCAGCTTCTCTTCTTCTTTTTTTTCTTTCTTCAGAGGGATAGGGGCTTACTTGAGAGTTATAACCAGATCCTGCTTGATAACCTGCAAATCATCCTCCGTTAAGCAACCTAGTAAGCGAGATAACGGCTGCCCAGCAAATTTCCTCGTTGCAAGGACATGCAAATAACCACCCGGGAAAAACCCCGTGTGGTCTTGCACTTCAGCAGCACAGTCCAAGAATTTGGGCGTTCTTCCAGAAAACGCACAAGCCCGCAAGGCGCGGCTTTCTTCTTTGATGTCGGGCGAGCGGTGGTCGAGGTAGGAAAAGTGCCCGTATTTGTAGCTTGCGAATGCGGGATTTAACCTGAACCAATATCAGCAAGAGAGAAGATGATGGGGAAGGGCTGGGATATGGGGGAAAGCGTACTGCATGCGAATCTTGACAGTACACTCGACTTCCTCGTTACTGTTGACGTCAACTCGCAGCGCGTGAAAGACGCCCGTCATGTCGTGCAGCGAAGGGTTGTATTCTTCGTAGACGAATGAGACCAGTTTGTACTGCACGCTGCCCATGTACCCTGTTCGCACGTTTGTGCCTTCGCGGGCACGCATGGGGAATTTGTCGGGTATGGATGGGGAGTCGATGTTCATGGTGTCCATTTTTTTTTCTTCTGTTATCTGTTTTTAGATACTAGAGGTAGATATTCTTTTCTGTAAATGGGGAAAAGGAAAAAAAAGGTTCAAATTTTGTGGAGGGGGGAAAGAAAGACATCATGCTTAGGCTGTGGATAGATGTCGTTGATGTCAATGTGAGGCAACGCATGACCAGCACAAGTCTACCACGGATGCCTGGAAATTCTTTGACGCTCATGTTTTATTAGATGTTTTTACCATTAATTGTGTATTATTATTCACTCTCGGAGACAAGCACACCTGTTGGATATTAAGGACTGGCCAGTCTACCAAGGTTTCAACATGCCAGTATCCAAGGTGGAAGCTGTATAGGTATTTGTAAAGGCTGTTTTTGATGGATTTTTTTAATAGCAGAATGAACATAATACGTGTACGTAGTATGAATGGGCATTGACGGTTGCGTTGAAATTTTGATCATGGGTATACAAGTCGGGCATCATTAAAGTAGAATAACCCTAACCCTAACCCTATCTTGCCTTTCCTCGGGCGCCCATTTTCAAACACCAAATTGTATAATGAAGAGCTGTCTTGAATTGAGAAAAGTTAAAATCGATTGCACATTATCCAGGCCGAACAATTTTCTACGATAAAGTCTTGTTTAATACTGATGACTGCAAATTGAAATTGCCTTTGGGGGAAACCTTTTCCAGATAAGACGAGTCTTTCTTGTAGGGTGACCACTGATGATCTTTGACTGGTTTCGCATTTGTATCGTATGATGAAATAAAACTCGCCGAGATAAATCATTTAATACGTACCTGATTTTATGGGTTGACAAAATGTGATGAACTAGAGTCAGGCCGGCAGCGGGATGAAACCGCCTCGAAGCAATCGTGAGACACCACAACCACTACTCCTGCACCATCCCGGCAGCGCCTTCACGTATTCTGCCTCGACGACTATCGGATTATGACTGCATAAATTCTTGTGGCGTACAAATATTTGTAGATTGTAATAATCTCCTGACGCCTTGAAACCATAGTGCTCCACTTATAGATTCAGTGCGGTTACATTCTTGAGTGAGGTCTCTGGCTGTCTATTTAAAACAATGCCTCTCCTTTTTTCTCTGATCTCTAATCTATATCAATTGATACTTAAGGGGCAACTCGGCAGTTGAAGGATTTAGGCTTTTGTATTCTATATACTCACAAGCCTCAAAACAAAGTTGAAGCAAGCAGTATCGCTGGGAGATAACTGCATCCTGCTCACTCCAACCCAAATGTCACTACCTTTTCCAAGGGAGAAACTTCTCCAAAAGAGCGGCCCTGCCAAATTCAAAGCAGAGCGCGCAAGATGTCCGCCCCTCACACGCATGTTGATGTCCGGGGAGATGAGCGGTGCTGGGACCAAGGAGTTGACAACTAAGCAAAAGTTTGATCGCTGGTGAGTTGGGATAGATAGGCTTTTGCTTTCTTGCAGTTACTGATAGGGATTAGGATGATCAATGAAGGATGGAGGAGATTGTATGTGAGATTTCCCTAGTCGGAAAGTACTGCGTACTGATGGGCATCAGCACGGTGGTTGTTTTTATGCTCGCGCATGTTATGATTTTCGTGTTTGGATTTGCCAACTATGGTTTCAAGGTGGGTGAACGTTATTTGATGTATTAGGATCTGTACTGACAGTCTATAGGACAACTTGAATACCGCACGAGCAACTTATACATGGACGTACATGGTGGCGAGGGCTGCTGCACTGTGTCTACATACTGATGTTGCTTTGATTTTATTCCGTAAGTTAGAATTCTCAACTACCGTATCCTGGGACTGACGATGATAGCGGTTTGCCGGACCTTGATCTCTCTAATGAGGCAGACGCCTCTTAATGGAATCATCCAATTTGGTGAGCCTCTTGTTCTTTGATATGTGGATATGGGTCTAACCTTGCAGACAAAAACATCACCTTTCACAAACGTGAGTAAAACATGCCCTGATATTAATTTCTGCTAACTGTTTAGTCGTTGCATGGTCAATCGTTTTCTTCACATGGGTACACACAATCGCCCACCTGAACAATGTCGCACAGCTATCAGCCAAAAACAACCAAGGTTTTGTCGGATTTCTTCGAGCCGGGTTTTTGACTGGCCCGACATGGACCGGCTGGATTATGCTTATTAGCTTGATGGCCATGGTTTTCACATCCCTTGACTCCCCTCGCCGAAAGAACTTTGAGCGGTTTTGGTATACGCATCATTTGTTTATCGTCTTCTTCGTGTTCTGGTCTATGCATGGAATCTTTTGCATGATCCCCACCGATTTTGCGCCCTTTTGCTCGGGGATCGGTGTCTTTTATCAGTTTTGGATATATGGCGCTGTTATCTATTTGGCTGAGAGAATTGCACGCGAGATTCGCGGCCGACACAAGACTTATATCTCCAAGGTGATTCAGCATCCTAGCAATGTTGTGGAGATTCAAATCAAAAAGCAAAGGACGAAAACGAGAGCTGGGCAGGTGGGATTTCCTTTTCCCAGAAGAGCATAATGTATAGCTGACATTTCGTAGTACATCTTCCTGTGCTGCCCTCAGGTCTCGCTTTGGCAATACCACCCGTTCACGCTCACCAGCGCCCCCGAAGAAGATTATATATCTGTTCACATCCGATGCGTCGGAAATTTCACAAAGGCATTGGCAGCGACACTTGGCTGTGATTTTGACGCAGCAAGAGGCACCAAAGACGCCAACCGGTCTACCGTTGTCGGCGTAAACACCACCACCACCATCACAGGCGACAGCAAGTATAGCAATGACGACCCTTCTATCCGCCGGATTCTTCCCAAGGTCTATATTGACGGTCCCTTTGGCAGTGCGTCGGAGGATGTCTTCAAGTACGAGGTTGCTATGTTGGTTGGCGCTGGTATTGGAGTCACCCCCTTTGCGTCGATTCTGAAGAGCGTCTGGTACAAGATGAACTACCCGCAGGAGCGAACTCGCCTGCGCAAGGTTTATTTCTTTTGGGTGTGTCGTGATTTTGGGTCTTTTGAGTGGTTCAAATCATTGCTTGCGGCAATCGAGGCGCAGGATTTGGAGAGTCGGATTGAAATTCATACCGTGAGTCATTTATATTTATGTTTATTTTTTTCCTTAATTCGTACTGATTGTCTCAGTACCTAACCGCCAAAATCAAACCCGACGATGCCACAAACATCATGATCAACGACGCCGACGCCGACCAAGACGCCATCACGGGCCTGCGCGCTCCGACAAACTTTGGCCGTCCCAACTGGGACACGATCTTTCGATCAGTACGCAAAATCCATGCCCCCGCAGAGGCTGGAGTCTTCTTCTGCGGTCCCAAGGGCCTCGGCAGTCAGCTGCATATCAAGTGTAACCAGTACTCTGAACCGGGATTTCAGTTTGTCTGGGGGAAGGAGAACTTTTAGACGGGGTTGATATATTATGACAGTTTGAGGAGAGACACATGTGTTCTTCGGTATATTATCTAGTATTTGTATTTTATAGTCTATGCATAAACAATCAATTGATCTATTGATATCTCGTTGTCTTTCCTCTTTGGGACGAGCGCTGTATGCCCTGTGATTGGCTGACAGAGCCGAGGTAAACGGCGGGCCTCGATCGGCTGCGACTCCGAACGCGATAAAGACGACTGCGGATGCTTTGCTTTCTCCTCTGCGGACAACGGTGTTTTGGTGGCATTTTGTTGCTGTATATGATTGATGACCGTGAGTAATTACCTCCAAACCCCGCAAACTGCCCGATCACGGCCCATTGTGGCTGAGCGAATCCGTGAATTCCACAGGGACTTTTGCCGTCATTTCTCCGCATTTTGTCTCCTCTCCGATGGAACTAATTAATTCCCCACAGATTATACTTATTTAATGCCATGAAAGTATAAGCCGCTTTCCTTCCTCGTCCTTATATCCTTGTTTGCAGTACTATCGTCCGCCATGAATCGTTCAATGCTTCGAGCTGTCGCGCGGCAGTCCCGTCACGCATCCCGCACTGTACCCTCCAGCGTGCGAGTCGCTACATCTGTGGGAGTGCAGAAAGGCCGATGGGCGTCGTCGGCGGCGGCTTTTAATTGGGAAGACCCTCTGGCCGCGTCGGAGCTGTTTACGGAGGAGGAATTGGCGATTCAGGATACGGCGAGGCAGTATTGCCAGGAGCGGCTGCAGCCTCGTGTACTCGGTAGGGATTACCTACTCGATGTGGTTTTTATTGGAGAATGGATGGGACAAGCATACTGACTTGCTTCTATATAGAGGCTTACCGAAATGAAGACTACAACCGCAAGATACTCTTGGAAATGGGCGAGATAGGGCTATTAGGAGCTTCCATCCAGGGCTACGAATGCGCCGGCGCCAGCACCGTTGCCTCGGGACTCATCACAAAGGAAGTCGAGCGCGTGGACTCGGGATATCGGTCTGGCATGTCCGTGCAAAGCTCGCTGGCCATGACGGGCATCTACGAGTTTGGCACACAGGAGCAAAAAGATCGATTCTTGCCGGGTCTGGCAAAGGGGAAAATCCTGGGTTGTTTTGGCCTTACAGAGCCAAATCATGGCTCGGATCCTGGCTCGATGGAAACGGTGGCGCGCGAGCACCCAACCAAAAAGGGGTATTATTCCTTGTCTGGCACCAAGACGTGGATCACAAACTCGCCTATTTCGGATTTGTTGCTGGTGTGGGCGAAGCTCGAGAGCACGGGCAAGATCAAGGGCTTTTTGATTGAACGCAGCCAGTGTCCGCCGGGTACCTTGGAGACACCGGCCATCAAGAACAAGACTGCTCTTCGCGCGTCAATCACAGGCATGATCCAGCTGGACGACTGTCCCGTGCCCGTTGAGAATATGCTGCCGGAAGTCGAGGGTTTGACGGGCCCGTTTACCTGCCTCAACAGTGCCAGACTGGGTATCTCGTTTGGCGTTACTGGTGCTCTAGAGGACGCACTCAGCCGGGCGAGGGCATACGCTCTGGACCGGAAACAGTTCAAGGGGAACCCGCTGGCCAAGTACCAACTCATTCAGAAGAAGCTGGCCGACGCAGCGACAGATGCCGCCTATGGAACTCTGGCTGCTACCCAGGTGGCGCGTTTGAAGGATGCAGGCAAGGCGACGCCAGAGATGATTTCCATGGTCAAACGCCAGAACTGCGACAGAGCATTGCACAATGCTCGTGTGTATGTTTTCCCTCTCTTTCTCCTCTTAAATCCATGCTGACTCCGCTGCCTCCGACAGACTCCAGGAAGTGTTTGGCGGTAACGCAACGAGTGATGAGTACCATATTGGACGCCACGTAGCCAATCTGTTCGTCACGCAGACATACGAGGGCCAAAGCGATATCCACTGTAAGATATATATACCTTTCTTTCTGCTTTCTGTGTCTTGACTGACTTGAGCTGCAGCCCTCATTCTCGGCCGTGCCATCACGGGCATCCAGGCGTTTGTGTAGTGTAGACTGACATTTTGCTGGATGGTGTGTTAGTAGCGGCCGGATAAGCGGATATGATGTTGTAAAACAAATAAAACAACCTTGGCTGTGATTGTATGTGTCTCTGTATCGAGGATGAATCATCGTGAATAGTCCATTGTCGGTATCGTACGGTACGGCCGGTACCGCTGTGACAGGTAAAATGTGATACCGCCACCGGTAACAAACCGAGCGGGCAGCCAATGGCACGGCGGTTCCCTGCGTCCGCCGTATTAAAAATAGTAAACATTACAGGGTGCCCCCCAATTCGGGGCTGGCCGACGTCATCCGCCTGCAGGGCGGCGGCAGGGCGGCATCAGGTGATGGGTACCTTACGCGCACGATACAATACGAGCCACGTACCGATACGGAAACGCACCTCCGCCGAGCCTGGTGGGGCGCGCCCGCCCAGTTCTGGCGCTTCCGTCTTCTTCCTCTTTTCTCTTGTTCCTCGCAGTCTCTCTGTCATCGTCATACCCACGAGACTCTAGAATTTCCTGCTGGTATGTATCAGTCCCTTTTGTGATGAGCCTGTTCACAGGAGAAAAACTTTTTTCCTTCTTTCTACATCTTGTCTCCGACTGAGAACTGACTTTTTTTTTGTCTCGTGTTGCCAGAAATCGCCCCTCCTCGGTCCCTCTTCTCTCGACACTTCTTCCCTCACCACATCTACCGCCTCTCGCGATGGCTCTTAAGAGAATTCAAAAGGAACTCACAGATCTCGGACGGTGAGTGTGTTGATACCTGCTTCTCAGGCCCTCTTTTTCTCTCTCTTTGTCGACTTTTCAAAGTGTGACTCCCCACCACGGCTGCGGGGCATCAGCCTCTCTGCCTGTGTTTTTGTGTATCGTGGCCCAACATCACACCACCACGGGGATACTCACCACCGACGATACTCAACGTTTTCTCTCTATTGGAAATAGACAACTAATGAGACTATTAGTGACCCGCCGTCGTCCTGCTCTGCCGGACCTATTGGCGATGATTTGGTATGTGGCGACTTTTCACTTTGCTGACAGATTTTTCCACCAAAACCTCCATTCTGACAGAATCATCTAGTTTCACTGGCAGGCAACAATCATGGGTCCTGGCGACTCGCCATACTCTGGCGGTGTCTTCTTCCTAGCGATCCATTTCCCTACCGACTACCCTTTCAAGGCCCCTAAGGTCAACTTTACGACTCGCATCTACCACCCCAACATCAACTCCAACGGCAGCATCTGTTTGGACATTCTGAGAGACCAGTGGAGCCCGGCTCTTACCATTTCGAAAGGTATTTTTTTTCTCTCTCTCGTTGCTGTCAGTTCCATGCTAATAATCCCAGTTCTCCTCTCCATCTGCTCGATGCTCACAGACCCCAACCCCGATGACCCGTTGGTACCGGAGATTGCGCACGTCTACAAGACAGACCGCACTCGATACGACGCCACAGCCCGGGAATGGACTCGCAAATACGCAATTTGATCGCCCTAACCACCACCTGCAATTGCCAAAAGAAGAGAAAAAGAAAACGATCGTGACGGCCTAAACTCGGTCATTCCAAATGACAAAAAAACCCCCCTATGCATCTTTTCTTTTTTCTTTTTTGCAAACGAAATTCCAATTAATGACCATGAGAGATCAGATCGGAAAAGGTAGCGCTGGCGTAACCGTGGTGGTTTTTGGAGATCGAACTTGTGCTTATATTCTCTTGTTCCTAAACCCACTTTTTTTATCTTATCTGTGTGCAACTGTGTCTCTTTTTTGCTTTCTTCTTTTTCTTGTTTCTAAATGTTTGCGTGTAGTTTTCATGCAAAATCATCATTTGTCATCATCGGCGGGATTTCGTTTACTAAACTTATCACAAATATCAAATCTCATGACCAAGGAGGCAAATTCTACAAATTATATGGTATCTTTGGTTCTGAAATAGTAGTAGGACCTAATCAAGGTTTGAGTTTTCTCGCTGTTTACGGAGATATAGTTTTAATATCAAATCTTTAAAGAGACATAGTATATGGATGATTGATAATACCGAATACATAACAAATGCTCACGTGCAATATTAACTAAAAAAGGGTGCATTTCAAAAATGAAAGAAAAGAAAATAGCATAAGAAAAAATAATATCGAATCAAATACATGTCCGACATGGAAAAAACTCCAACCAATGCATACACCTTCCGGATTTCTCAAATCCCCAACCCAACCCTGTTCTGTTCGTCCTGTTATCCGGCATTTATATTTGGGAAAAAAATAAAATAAAATACCAACACTGTCGATGTTGAAAAAAAAAGAAACTAGTGATGACTCGCCCTCGAACCACTCTTCGAATGCGTCGAATGCACTTTCGATCCTGCCTTGACGGTGCGCTCGCTCGCGCGGGATACTTGGCTGATACTATCGCTGGGCTTCACAGGTTCATCGAATTTCGAGGACGCTCGTTTGGACGCGTGCGAATGTGATGAGCCGGATTTTGAGCGGTGCGAGCGGCCGGATGATGATTTGTGGTCTGTTATGTTGTTGTTGGAGATGCCCACCTGGCTAATACTATCGTCGGGAGTGATGGCTGTGTCCATGTCGACGGCGTCGAGAAACACTGTGCTGGGTGCTGCGGAGGCGGGTAAGGGGATGTCGTGCGGAGCAGCAGAATAGTTGTCTGCCATGTCCCGGTGGTGGTGGTGCGAGGATTTGCTGCTTCGTTTTGAGGTTGTGGAGCGGAGCGCATGGGATGCCACAGAGGTCGGTTTGCTGTCTGGCAGTGGGACTTTGTGTGCGGAGCGAGACGACGAGGTAGTCGAGTAAGCCGGTGCGTCGTCTGCGTGTTGGCGACTACCAGCGCTGCTGTGATGGTGTTTGCTTCCGCTGCTGACGTGCGATTTTGTGCGGTGCGATGAGGAAGATACGACCGATGCTTGGGGCACAGAATGGTGGTGAGATGATGGCGACTTGCTGCTGTGATGGGATGACGCTGCTGATACTGATCGATGGGAAGATTTGGCAGGCTTGATAGTCGATATTGACGAAAACTCAGTCTCTGCGTCGCCGATAATATGGCCCTGCTGCTGAACGCGAGAAGAGCCGTTGTTGTCCGCGTAGCTACTAATCAAAGTGCTAGGATCGCAAGGATACGATCTCGACCGGCTCTTTTGTGATCCCTCAGGGTACTCTATTGCACGGATAGGTATATCGCGCGTTGCATAAATACTGCCACTGGAAGAGCGACGAATCCCGCTGCTGCTTTCCTGCGAGTAGACACTTCCGCCGCGAGGTCCGTCTATTGTAGGGTAATATTCGGTTTCCTCGTAGATGGTGTCTGCACGAGGGCTCTTGGAGGTACTTGATCGCGTATAAGCCGATATTGCATCGTTGGCTGTGAATGTACTCCTAGCGGGTGGTGGTGCCTCTAGAGCACGGTAGGTTGGTGGTTCTTGCAGCGCTGGAGGAGCAGCCGGGGCGGGTCCCAGCATAGGCATCGACATGGGCATGGCCATATGCATGGGCTGTCCCTGTTGAATGTACTGCGATGGGGCAACTGGGGCAGGCGGCGCAGGCGGCGGTGACGAAGACTGAGAATTCGAGGGCGAGTCTCCCTTGACCATAGCATAAGCAATCGCAGCTCCTGCAGTGGCGCCGAGCAGAGTCCCAATTATCGCCTTTGCCGATATGCCTGTGCTTTCCTGTTGCTGCGGTTCTACTGAGTACGATTGCTGCTGCTGCTGCTCATGAAGCGATCTGATCTGAGAAGAAGGAATGTCTTCAATAGCATAGACGGCTCTTGCATGCTGCACCGTCTCGGTCCTGGTTGACCGAACCCTAGAAACGACTGAGCCGCTCTTGACTGTCTCGAAAGTAGGTCCTCCAGTTTGGGAACGCGTAGTAGCATCAGGACGGTACACAGCTTCAATGCTGTTTCCGTCAAAATCTATGATGGCTGCGCTGAAGTATCCGCTATCGTGATCGCGAGTCTTGGGCTCGCCATGGATCTTACCACCGGCTTTTAGCGCGGATACAAAGAAAGCATGCACGGCCTCTTTTGAAGGCGCAGGAAAGGCAATGTGGACGGCGCCGGCAGGTATGCTTTTAATCTTTTGTCAGTATTGAAAAACTTTTGAGTCTGAGATTTTTCTTACCCTGGACGTTCTTGAGAGAGCCAAAAGTCGGCTGGCTCGTCGGCTTTTGATCCAAAGCCAATATATTCATCGTGTCGACCGATGAATTGGTATCCCAGCGGCTGGAGACATGCGAGGAAGAAGGATGTCGAAGTGGGCAGATGCGAGACAGTGAGGGTGAGGTGCGAGAGAGGCATCGTAGTGGAATGGAAAGTAAACAAGTGAAGGTGATCCGCGAATTAAGACAAATGTATATTCGCAGCGAAGGAATAATTTAATATTCCTCAAAATAGAGCACTGCGTAGAAGAATGGCAAGCAAGCAACAAGATATACGAAGAGGCTAAGAAAAGAAAACCGCGTCTACGTGCGATATAATATACTGGTAGAAACAAAATGCATAACCCCTAGATATTATGTAAACGGGCCGAAAATCAGTCAGCTGGTTTAGCAAGTACGACAGCAATGCTCATTCGGTGTTGTTCTGCCAACTTGGTTTGAACAACATGCGTGGACGGCTATCCGAGGATCCACGAGAGCAATCAAAGTAAAGCTCGCGATTTCATCCGGCCCCAAGGAGACCTCTGTCCCGGCGTTCTGGACCCATTTCGCAGGTATGTAAGCGATCCAAAAGGGAAACAAAGCGATTCTCAGGGCGACAAGTGTGAGAGGGTGCGTGAGCAGCAAAAAAAATGGAGCCCCTCTCTCTACTGAGTCTGATTAGAGGACATCCAAGTCATCGAACGGGGCAGGCGATCTGATAGGCTGCCCTTTCCTGCAGAAGAAGATCCATCAGGGACGACGCCTAACCCTGAGAAATGGGTTAGTAGTAGTTAGGCACGGTGACATGACGGGACTGGCTTCTCGCATTCGCATTGCCAGTAAGTTAGTAACCGGTGGAGCCACTGGAGTCACTGGAGTCAAACACCGGTGTCACGTTTAATCGAGGCGAGCCAACGAAGAGCATCCGTCTCGATCGTGGATTGTCGCCAATGGATTTGCGGTGAGCAGTGGGGAAATGACCAATAACTAAGCGCGTCTTAGTCTCATCGTGCCCGAAGTTGAAACCTGAGACTGAGTACTGTTACTAAGTACGTATTTTGTGTAGTATGATTGTTGATGCGCTTCGGGCACTGGTGCTGCCGCCGGTCCAGAGAGTCATCACATCGAGGATACCTGACTGAGCTGAACCGCGGCCCAGTGGCAGTAGTGTTGGAAGTAGTGCTAGAAGCATGGACATCCATGACTGTTGCGAGAAATCTGTCGAGGGATGCGAAAGAGGGAACTGATTAACGACTGCCTTGGCCGTTTATCCTGTGCTGGGCGGGAAGGAGCGGCGGGCCGTTCCTTCCTTCCATGTCGACATCAACGAACTGCGACGTCAAACTCGACTTTGATCTTAACATCAACAACTATTATTCGTATGATCGTTATTATCACCATCCTAGCAAGACCTTCACAACAAAGCTGCACCAGAATCCAGCACTCCAGCCCAACTAATCAGCTAGTTACCAGAGTGATGCTATGCTAACGCCCACTGCCCAGATCCACCCGGAACCTTTGCACACCGCATGCCACCCGTGCCACTGCCACGTCGACAGGGCGCCAGTCGGCGGACCTCCCATCGCCAACACTGCGCTTTCACTGGACACTCGAGTTGACTCGAACAGGGCGGAACTCAGGATCCAGGAGGGAACAGTCTACCCACAAAAAAAAAAGATCCACAAAACGTGGTTGTGGACTGTCCAAATCAGACCGACGTCGGCCCAACTGGATGTTAGTCAGGGGTGGTTTTCCATGACCTTATGGGCATCAGGAATCAGGATAAGCTATACTCGAATTTCCTTAGGGGGCGGTCAGGTTGATTCTGTGAATCACTACAGTTGGAAAAAAAAAAGGTGCTTTGAACTTGGATGAATCTCGTTAAATATCATGACCTATTGTTTATATACCAACCGCTGCGTTTTTGAATATCCTGGAATGAATAGTCTCACTGGCATGCGCTGTCTCATGGAGCGACAACAATCTGGTCGAAATGTTCTAGCTTAATGGCGAGCTAGAACCAAGGGGTATAAAAAGGAGACTGTTGTATTGCCGCCATGAGTAAGTCGCTTGTTTCCAGGAGAACAAAAGAAAAAAAAAGGTTCCGAACCCGCCTTGAGGTTGTTGAACCTGCACCACGTTTTGGTTGTAAAAACAGATCAGATCCAAACAAAGTCCTCAACGCGATATATTCCGCAAAAGGTCCGTGTCGGAGAGGGCCCAGATGTTGTTATCGTAGCCATCAAACCGGTGCCTTTTTGTCGGGGAAAATGACATGGTGAAGATGTCCAAGGAATAGGCGTATATAAAACAAAAAGCAAGAATGAAAAAAAGAAAAATGTGATACAGTATTTGTCGAGGCACACAAGTGATGATGGCTATGATTTGTGGTTAGCGACTGGGACAGTCCGGGACCTCGTTACCTTTGGTGATAGTTGTTTTCGCGTGTCTCCCCATCTTTTTCTGCAGTTCTGTCCTAGATAATATCCCACACGTCCTCAGCGGCGTGGCAGAATTTACTGCAGGCGACACTGGCACTGAGACTGTAGTTGCTGATACCAATAGCGTCGTCCTTGAACTCATCGGCAAAGTCGTCGCGGCCCTTGGCCATGGCTCCGACAAAGACGCAGATGCTCTCCTTGCTGTCGAGAGACTCGATATAGTCCCTGACACGAACAACGGGCGCGTCGAAACTGAGAGTGATCTTGCGGCAGTTGGGCGGCAAGTGGTCGGTGATGGGGTTCTTGATCACCTTGAGCAGCTTTTCTTGCGAATTGGTGGAGCGAATGGACAGACGATGCAGCAGCTGCACCATCAGTCCAGCAAATCGCTTGAATGTTCGCGGAATGCGCACTGTCGGGCTGACTTCAATCAGGACGCCTTTTGCGGTGTGAATGTAGATCTGCAGGCGGCCAGCCTTGTTGATCGGGGAGTCGAGCAGGGTGAGCAGGCACTATCAATTGACAGAAAGCAAGTCCAATCAGCAAAAATAGAAAAGAGAAAGAATAAAAAAAAAATCAAGATCTTCCACGTACCTGGTGGGTGATATCAGGGCGCGCATCACTAATATCTCTGTTCATCTTGCGCATGACTCCAATGTGCTCGTCGCTGTTGAGTAGCGAGTACTTCTCCTCGCGGCCATTGCGACCGCCGTGCGACGAGCGGTAGGTCTCCAGACTGGCATTCGAGAGCACGACGATCAAGCGCTGCGTGTCCTTGTCGCCGGCAGGAATTGGCGCATGCTGTTCGGCGACGAGCTGGGGGAGCTCGGGCGGAGGGCACGATTGAGTCCCTGGTGATGCCATGACAGGGGCGCATCAGCAGGAATAATAGAGAAGATAATTGGACGCGCAGAGAAGAGTGATGTAGAGCGCAAGGGCGACTCTATTACATGGCTGTTGCAGATGGAAAAACGGGGTGGGGAGGGGAGGGGTTTTTCTGTTCTGGCCATCGGTAGACACAGCAAAGATCATCGCAACTCGACTTACTGGGCCTTTTTCTCTTCCCGCCGTCCTCAGAGGGGCTGGTCGGGTAGTTGTTGCTGTTGTTGCTGGTAGCGGCGCTGGACATGATTCGTGATGTGGAATATTCTGGTTTGGCCCCGACAAAGAATGATTGCTGGACAGAGAGCGATCTCGTGAAGTTTGTTGGTGACTGGTCGAACGGTGTGCGGAACCCGCCGGGCGGGCAGAGAGCGTACGGCGGGCGGTATCGGTTCTGGACGACAAAATCAGCCGAGAGGTCACGAGACCGTGGACAAAAAGTTACAAACACAAGACAGAATTGAAGTGAAGTGGAAGCAGTCGATGTGCGTGTGCTCTGTATATCCCTATATATGTGTGTGTGTGTATGTTATGTAGTATATGTGGTGCGTTATATATTCGCCTGCTAGGCCCGGAGACTTTTGCGGATGGTTTCGCTTCAGCTGATCGGAGTCCGGCGCTTTGTTCTGACCAGTAGTTTGATAGTCGAATCCAAGGACGAGATGCAGATATAAATACGTCAATTGGTACTTGTTGTTAACTTGTTATTCTTGCCGGACTTACTATACAGCTGCCTACTGGCCCCATGCCGAATCGGCCTCGAGTGATGTCGGAGATTGGCAGTCTGACATTGACCATCGGAGAACTGTTGGTCATTCCATGTCCGATATATTACTTGCATATATGTAGACTGCGATGACTGTGTATCCTGATGAACACTGGGCTTGCTCGACAATTAAAAGTCCAGGTGAACGGGTCAGGAAAATATATTCCAAGGTTGTTTAGGTATATTACATCAATTGATACGAGTAACCCATTAAGCAACTGTTTTTGATTGGATACCATAGCTTCAAATGTTTCCATGAACCCATATGGATATTTAATCGGTTAGAAACGATAGACCGGATACTATTCACCAATCAATTTGATGTTTTCGCTTTGTTATTATTTACAAAGGTACAGCCTTGGGAACATAGTTGTTCCGGTGTTTACTTCAAATGTCGATAAACATTACCGTTTTGCAATCAACTGTACAGACAGCAACCGTCCTATGTTACCGTTAACTTCCCCCTTTACTTCTTTAAATTCTATAATCCTAGGAAATGACTAAAAATTCCGACACTGACAGCGGCTGTATCGCATGTGGCTGGACAGCGCTCCAGCAAAAGCGGTGCGACTATTCAAGCCATCTGAAACTCTTCTACGGCGCGTCCCAGCGGGGCGTCTGGTCAATCGGTTCTGATGTGATCCTGAAAGATCGCCCGGACGAGGGCTCCAAAGCAAAAATCGAAGCAAGAACACTGGAATTTCTTGCCAAAGCTACTGCTAATACCAACATTGCTATCCCTGTCCCAAAGCAAATACGTGACTGGGTTGATCGTGACGGACGATACATGACCATGACCGAGCGTATACATGGCCAAACACTTGAGCAAGCATGGCCGTCATTATCAGAGTCCCAAAGGATTTCTATTGCAGATCAGGTCGTCCAAGTTCGCAAACAGCTCCGATCTAATTTCACCTCAACCACAATGCAAACCGTCAACCAAGGCCCGTGTTATCCAGGCTTGCTGTTTCTGAATATAGAACCCCATGGTCCATTTCACTCTGACCAGGAGCTCTGGGATGCCCTTGCCCTGGCTTACAGCAATGTCCCTCAACACATTTTTGAGAAGATAAGGGCGGGCTTTCCCAAAAGCGAGCCGTTTGTGCTCACTCACAGTGACCTTAACTTGGGCAATATCATGGTGCAAGATGGAAAAGTTGTTAGTATACTTGACTGGGAGTATGCTGCTTATCTCCCTGTCTGGTATGAGTACATCTCGGCGTCTTTTGCGTTCACAGAAATGGATGTGGAGTGGAAGAATTTGCTTCGAGAGCGCCTGGGTGTACACGATACCGCATATGACGATGCCAGGGCTCTGTGGAAGGACCTGATCAGTCTGAAACAATATCCTAATCTGGATGAGAAAGGCAAAGATGCTCTTGAGAGATTGACTGCAAATGGAGATAGCACTTGAGTATTACTGAGTCCAAGGCAGGCCACAACAGCTTAGTTAAAAGAATTTCAGACCATTCCTCAGAAGAAAGATAGATACTGTGAAAATAAGTGCAAAGGTTGGCAAGAACGTAGGCAATTAAAGTATGACTAGTCCCATTAGGGGACACCGGATCACATGATTCCCCTAACCCTATCCGTACTAGCCTAATGCCCCTGCTCAGTGCGCGCTCCGTACGACGACCACTGCGACATTCTCCGTAACGTATACTCCGTGCGTCGTAGCGCGGTGGCGACTCTGGCGAGACAGCTGGTCAGAGCTTTTCTCTTTTCCTTTTTCAACCGTTGTATTTCCGTCCGGATCCGTCGTCGCTCATTCGTAAAGGGGGGGGGGAGGGCCTTTAATTATTTCTTGTTAATGTTGTACCCCGTACGCACCCTTGTAAAGCTAGGCACAAAAGCCAACCAACACAAGCAGCAAGAAAGGCTGATACGCGTTCCTCATTGGAAAGACCGCGATGACTATTTAGGGGTATTCACTCGGGCTTGTCTCTTCAAGGCTGACCGCGGGGGTGTACGTACAGTACAAGCCTCAAGGGCGCCTTGCGATAATAATAGTACCCCGTAGAGGCTGGCGCCTAAATGTGCTCAAGGGGATGATCACACCATCATCGCCTACTCCTTTGAAGTTTGATTGCCTAACAGTCACCCACGGAATCCTCCGTACTCGTAGGATTTCCAAACCGTCCCCAAACGGTGGACTGTTCGGTGCCCACAAGTGGCAATCAGTCAGAGTAAGGCGCTCGCAGATCCGTTTGATCTGCTGGCTAACGGCCACCGACTAAGCCTGTAAGGAGCGATTTGCCAGGCTGCAGCACGAGGGATGGTCTGATCATTAACTCTTGCTGGGCACAGGCTCCATAATAATAATTCTTAGCATCGCCAGTCCTGCGCGCTCAGTGGGCGGCGAGAGAGCAATATAGCCCAAAGCGGATTAGCCCGCGCGTCGCGTTCCTACTGGGCCAGCGCCCGCCGTGTTGTGTTACCCAAACATGCTTCAGTAAACAGCTTCGAATTCTTGCACCTGCGACCTGCTTCCATCTCTGACGGCCGCCTGAACACCAAGTTTCCGACTCACTTGTTGAACTGCCGACGGACGGTCCATCGCGCTGTCTGTTCACCTGTCTATCATCTCTGCAACCACCCACTGTCGCGTCTCCCACACTGCTCGCTCATGTGCTCCCACACCCATTCCTCGCGATCCCAGTGAGATGCCGTGGACTGTAACCAATTCGTTCAAGAGGTAAGTGGCGCCTTTGTTCGACGTGAACTGCTGGATCCTCTGGCTGATCGCGTCGTTGTCCACAGGGGCCTCATGAAAACATACGGGAGACCGGTCCGTCGCGGGCACGATGACTCCAACATCCACCACCACCACGCAGCCAAGAAGCGACGCGTAGAGCCCGCCGACGACTCCGACGACGCCGAGTCGAACCTGCAATGTGCCATCCGCGAGTCGTCGTCTGCGATCGTGACCATGTCGAGTCCATCGCGTCGCAACTCGGTCATCTTCTCGGAAGCGACCCAGGAGGACGACCTCCTGTCCACGCCACCATCATCGCCGCCACCGCCGCGTCTGACTCCTCCGCCAGCAAACACGCGGAAACCGACATTTTCGTTTCTGAAGCGCAAGAAATCAGCCGCCAAGGAGCCTGCCAACGGGGCGCCGTTGGCCGAGGTGAATTCCAACAGCGTCCGCTCGCTGACGGACAAGAAAAATCAGCACCCGCAGCCGCCCGTGCTGAAGCAGCTCCAGATCGATGCCGGCATCACTGTGCGAAAAAGCTGCAACTTGTGTGGCATGGAATATGTGCCGTCAAATAGCGAAGACTCGGATCTCCACGACAAGTTCCACTCGATGAACTCGGTGGGCATCGACCTCGGTAAGGCCTTTGTGAAAGCAAACGCGTCCCGCTGGGTATATGAAGCCGCGCGATGCGATGAGGGCTACGTGGTGATTGTCGACCGGAAGGCCTCTCCCTCGGCTCGAAGCCAGGCGAAGAAGGTCCTTGACGTCGTCAACAGAGAACTGTCGTCACCCGCAATCGACGAAAACCAGCTATGGAGCCAAGTCGAACCGCCCAAGCGGCTGCGCAAGAATGGAAAGAAGGAAGAGACCGATCGGTACAAAGTGTTCCTCCACATGAAGGACAGCAAGTGCATGGGACTCTGTCTCGCTGAACGGATATGGGAAGCAAACCCCGTGAAGCTGGACGCAACAACACAACACAAGGACAACGAACACCACAGCTCGTCCATCAGCGTACAAGATACCCTAGACCCAGCCATTGTCGGCGTGTCGCGCATCTGGACGTGCGGCCAGGCGAGACGGCGGGGCATCGCCATGGACTTGCTGGACTGTGTCATCAACAATTTCATCTACGGGCTCGAAATACCAAAGGAGCAGATTGCCTTTACGCAGCCCACCGAGAGCGGAAGCCGTCTGGCGGGGTGTTTTTTCGGCGTGGACGAGCCGTGGCACGTATATAGCGAGAGCTTCTCCGACTCGTAACGAGAAATTATACACTGCTTTCCTGAGACTGATGGATATCGTCAGGTGGAATGACGATGATGGACTAGAGATCTAAAGCAAACATAGCACCCGACCACATCTATCTGTCAAATTGTACCATATTTCGGAGTGATATTTTTTTTTCTGGCCAATTTAGCAGCTATAATCAATTTACTTTGTTTATTGGCGATTCTCATGTTGTATTCACGGTAATCGTAGTAGGAGCAAGAAGCACGGAAGCGGCACAGTCCAGTCAGTCGGGACTCCCTGTGGACCCGCGCCGGTCCCTCAGTCACTGAATCGCAGACCTGACCTGCCCAGGCTGCCATTATTTATACATGTACTCTCTCCTCCCCATTGACCTCGCCCCATGCGCTCTCTCACCACACTCGCCTGTGCCTCGCCATGTCTGGATCCAATCCTTTCCGCCGGAGCAAGATCCTGGCTGCCAGCGAGGGACTCCCGTCGATTCCGGACAGCAGCGGCGATGCCATACGCGCGCCCAACTTGTTGAACAACGTGGGCGTTTTTGACCGTGCGTTTTTTTTTTCTCCCTTTGCGTGTCTGGCTAGCAATGGTTAGAAAAACTAATGTACAACTGTTATTGAATACAGCAGACCCAAACCCCCATTCTAAAACCGCGCGAATCGCAACTCCTCCAGTTCCCACAGCAGAGTCGTCGAGATCATACTTCCCCGCAGCGCCAACGACGACGACGACAACGACAACAGCAACGACAGCGACGCGCGCTTTGTACAGTCCCCCTCCACCGCCGCGAACAGATGAAAGTGACTCTTCCGACGAGTCTACTGCTGACGACCCCTTTAATCCGCATGCATCCGCAGTTGACAGAAGAAATAACAACAACAATAACATCGACAATGACGACCGAACCGGCTCCGAGCCGAGGTATCAGCGCTCAACATCACAAAACGCTACGCTGGCGGTGAGCGATCAAGGTTCGCATTTGTCTGTGCCTACGGAAGCGCAGGGTCGGGGGTTGGAAGAGGCTGGTATAGAGCCCAAGCGCAGGTCGACCGCGGCTCTCGATGTGGATGCGTTTACCAGGTTGCTTCTCACGGGCAACGCGGAGGAGCTATCTGAACCCAAAAAGACGGCAATAGCGAGGATAGATACGGCTTCGGATCTGTCGACGCCTGCTTCTCAGATCGATAAGGATAATGGTGACATTGAGAACTCGGCGGCGGCTTCCCAACGGATCCATCCTGATAATTTTGGCGCGTCGGTCCGGTCTTTGAGGGCTGAGTCGAACGATAACATCCAAAGGACAGCCAGCGTCAAACGGCCGAAGCCACCACCGCCAAAGACTCGCCATGGGAAGCCTATCAAGACCGAGGAACCCCAGCAGTCGTCGAGAAAGTCGAGTGCAGAGGGCTATCCTTCTGGGGAATCAAGCCAGAAGCCTGTATACCCCAAAACGTCAATACTGTCACCACCATCAATGTCAGATTACCGGGAAGAGATGGCAGCTGCGTTAGAAGCCAATCCGTCATCCAACTCTTCCGACTCTGGTATCAACGACGATGTCTCTTCTCTCCACAGGGCTTCACCCCAATCGAAGCGGCCTCCTACACCGCCTCTGGCTCGGCGGCACAGCCAGCTCAAGCCAAACAAGACACCCCAACCACGTGCGCAAGACAAGCTACATCGCATTTCCCTGCCTCCCCGAGGCCTGGGACTTCAGATTCCGGGGCCACCGAGTCCCGGGTTTAAAACGCCGCCCAGGCCGCCATCGCGACGACACGGAGAACCGCTGGCGGGCTCCCAGACGGATTCCTCGTCTCAGCTCAAGTCTTGCCTGTCGCAAGACCACGCTGCTGCGCCGTCTCCTAACTTTGCCGTCGACGAGCCATCGAGTACAGAGTCATCGTCCCCCCCGTCTCGGCAGCCGTCTATCAAGAGAAGCTCGTCTGGGTCTGCAGCAAACATGCCGCCACCGCCGCCTCCGCCGCGACGTGCTCGGACGTCTAGCAAGGGAAGCTTGAATAACCCAGCGCCAGCCTCGTTGCAGACCAAGACAACCGACGACCGGACAGAGAGCGAGCCGCAGCCATCGTCCCACGCCAAGGACATCCTCGCAGATCTGTCGCGGCTTCAACAAGAAGTCGACAGCCTCCGTGGACACTACGAGAACCGAAAGGTCAGCGAGTGACGACTTACGAAACATGTTTCAACTTTTAGATATATGAATACCCGTTCCATTGATAAGCAACACTTGTCACTTATCACATACACTCACATACACTTATCATGCCTATAGTTATCATCTCAGCGACTTTTTTTTCTTTCTGTTCTTTTCTTACAAGTATATACTAAGAATTGTGCTCTGTGCTCTTGTCGAGTCTCACATTGAGGCATTGACTTTTTTTTTTGTGCATGCATTGTCCAGCCTGTTTATTAGCTGTCTTTTCTACTCCGTACATACGGCCTGTATAGGTAAATCCACTACACATTGAATTGTATACAATTTACAGTCTTCACATGCATACAAAGATAAGAACCCGCCTGGAGATCACTGGCGCATGACGTCGATTGGGCTCCCCCGCCCCACCGCGGGCACCCGTCGCACCCCACCGCGCATCGAGACAGTCGAGTCTCACGCATCACGCCCAACGCTATTGAAACACTGAGCGTATCACCAACTCTCTTCCTTCACCCCACTCACACTTACACATAGTCGCACACACATACACCGCACGTCCTGCACCAAACGGCTGTGGCCCATCGCCGGAGACTGGCCCTGTTCGCTCCGATCACGTTCTCCGACCACGTTCTCCGAGCTCCATTGGGCAACCCTTTTTTCCTCCTTCTTTCTGGCACATTGGCAGATCGACGCGACTGCGTGTTTCGTGCTCTTGTCGCTAGTCCAGTGTTGAACGTTCTGCTATTGTTTCAGTATTTTCTTCAGCAACAGGCGCAAAGAGAGATGGCTGAAAACAGAATGTCGACGCCGACCCTGATCAATTTGCCGCCACCTCCCTCGGATCCTGTCACGCCATCTGACATGGGACCGTAAGATGCTTTTTGTTCTTTGGTGTGGCAATGCTTTTTGTCTTGCACGAGATAAGCTAACTCGAGCCTCTTTTTTTTTTGTTTCTGCAGTGGCACTCCTAACTCTGGCACCACATCTCTGTCGGCACTGTCGACGACTGCGATCAAGGACGGCCACCAGGGTCATACTCATCCGTACGCGCACCACGCCCACCATTCCTCGTCCGCCTCGGGCGTGTCAACCTCGACCCTCGACGCAGAACGCGCAGACCGAATTTCACGTTTGGCCGGGCTCGAGCGAGTTGCGACTGCTCGCGCCGGCGGCGCTCAGAATTTCCCTGTGGGGGCAGCGAGCGCGCCCAATCTGCCGCACGGCCAGGGTTATTTCGACAGCTACCAGCATATGATCAAGGAACGAAGCACAGTGGGTAGTGCCAGCGCGACTGGAAGTATCGGCGGCCGCACCACCTGGGCTAGCGGAAGCGATGCCTTTGAGCCGGATAAGATGAGCGAGGACCACGACGACGGCACTTCCAGCATGGGCGGCATGAGCGATGAGGGTAATGCTAGTCTGGTTGGGTTCGGCGAGGGCGCCAGCAGCACCATCAGCGGCCCTGTGTCGAGTGCTACTTTAGGTCGACTGCAGTCTACTGGACTTGGACGCACCCCGTCCTTTGGCAGCCCGAGTGCCAACAGGAACAGCGGACATCATAATAATAATAATACCACCCCTTCGTACACGCAGCAGTATGTGACAGACAGTTCTTTGAGTGCGCCACCGCAGTCCTCTCCATCCCCCGCTGGATCCAACACCCCGGAGCCATCTGACGATGCTCGAATGCTGGATGGCGTTACTTATGATTCGAACGTGGTCGATACTACGGTCCGGACTCCGCGTCTTGTAAGCCAGCGAGAACCAGACTCTTAGCTTTTCGACTTTGGCTCTGAAAATCTTTTCGAGACAAAAGTTTTACTCTTGTGCTGACTCGATGGACTTTTTTTTTGTATGAATATAATGGCGTAAGGCAGGATTCGCGGGACAGCGTTGGTACGGTAGTATCTGGAGGGTTCACGATAACGTTCATGGTTATGTTTCTCTCGATGAATTAATTGCATGATAATTATTCAAGTACGTAATTATATCCTCCGTAGTTGTCAAGTAATGTACGGAGTTGCAGGCAAGCCACCGCTAGCCATAGCCTATAGGGCCCGGGGCCGAACGAACCAACTGACGGCGCGGGATCGCCGCCGCCTGGGTGGCTGAGCCGAATTTTTTGCACCTCTTCTCGACTTTTCCTCCTCTTCCTCCACAACTCCTCCCCTTGTCGCCGCAACAAGCCTCTTTTTCTTTTCCCGTTTCCCTCCACAACTGCTGGCATTTGCTTGTCAAGCAAACGGGATCCTCCGCCAGGAACTGTTCTGTTCGCGCCTCTTTCGACAACCGAGTTCCGATTTCGTTTTCGCAGGGAATTTACCCTCTCCAGCTTTAATTGTGTGTGTTGATTTTTTTTTCTGTCCCATCTTCTCGTGCTCCCATTGTTGATTTATACACACCGTGCCAAAACAAAGACTAACCTGATTGCAAAATTAAAAGGAAGAAGAAGAAAAACAAAAATAGCCCAGAATCTCTCAAAAGACAAGACAAGCCAAAAAAAACCTGCGCACGCATCCGCCTTATAAACAGGCAGAAACAAAGTTTTTTTGTTCCTTTCTTCTCTCTCCCGCCATATAAAGCTTGAGATTTTTTTTTTGAAGAAAAAAAAAATCTTCCTCTACCTGCGATCTACACGATCTACACGATCTGCAACGCAACAGAAATCCTGCTCGTGGAGAAAATCCCCTTCGCCGTCAAAACAACATTCGAAATCAATCTCGACTTTGAAAACTTGCGCAGTTAGCTGTGACTTTGAATAGTCATGGCGGCTTCACAGATTGCATGTACGTTTATTTTACGTTTGTGTGTCATGATTGTCTGTCTGACTTGATTAGTTCGCACCCTGAAGGGAATCGGTCTCTTGGACGCCTCGCCTGTGTACCAGCCTGTTTCAGGCTTCGAGAGGTATGCATTGTACAATACAGACGGAAAATGTACAACACCCACTAACACACGTGTCAGACCTGAAGGGAATCTTCGTTGCAGCGCTTACTCCCCCTGCGGCCGCTATTTCGCATGGGCGTCTCCAGAGAGGTATGAATTTGTTCAAGACTTGTGGGGTGGATATTTCGTCTAATGCTCGTTAGTGTCACCATCATTGATCCCTCTGTTGGCCACGTCATCACCACGCTTCCTGCCGACAACGTGTTCGAACTGGGCTTTTCCCCACTCGGCACCTACATCATCACGTGGCAGCGCCCTTCCAAGGACGAGAACGGAGATGCCGTCAAGAACTTGAAGGTGTGGAACGTGGCAGTCCAAGCACAGGAAGGCGGAGTCGGGGACACGGCGGTTGTGGGCCGATTCGTGCAAAAGTCGCAAACCGGGTGGAACCTGCAGTACACGTCCGACGAGCAGTACTGCGGCCGCGTTGTAACGAACGAGGTCCAATTTTACAAGAGTCACGATCTGGGGACTGTGTGGAACAAGCTCCGCGTGGAAGGTGTCTCTGGCTTTGCGCTTTCGCCGGGAAAGACTCAGGCTCTCGCCGTGTTTGTGCCTGAGAGAAAGGTAAGTTTTTTTGTCGCAAGACGTCTGGGGAAGTATTGTGGCTCATGTCAATTTAGGGTCAACCCGCGTCAGTCAAGGTCTACGTCGTCCCGCAGTTTTCGAACCCAGTCTCGCAAAAGACTTTTTTCAAGGGCGACAAGGTCCAGCTGAAGTGGAACAACTCCGGTACCTCGGTCATTGTCCTGGCCCAGACCGATGTCGACCGATCTGGCAAGAGTTACTACGGCGAGACAACTCTGTACTTGTTGAGCGCAACGGGAGCCTTTGATTCCCGGATTGATCTTGGTATGTGTGCGACGGCGGCGCGAATAATTACTGAATGCTAACTCATTGATACAGACAGAGAAGGACCTATCCACGATGTGACGTGGTCTCCAAACTCGAAGGAGTTTGGTGTCGTGTACGGTTTCATGCCAGCCAAGACAACCATTTTCAATTCCCGCGGTGTGGCCACCCAAAGCTACCCCTTGGCTCCAAGAAACACCATCGTATTCTCGCCCAATGGCCGCTTTGTCGTTGTTGCTGGGTTTGGCAATCTGGCGGGTCAGATGGACATTTATGATCTGGACAAGGGTCATAAGAAGGTGACGACGATTGAAGGGTCGAACGCCACCGTGTGCGAATGGGCTCCGGACGGAAGACACATTCTGACGGCCACCACCAGCCCGAGATTGCGAGTCGACAACGGCGTGCGTATCTGGCATGTGAGCGGTGCTCTTCAGTACAACGAAGACATGAACGAGCTTTACCAAGTTTGCTGGCGACCACAAGGAACCACGGCGCCACTTCCGGGCGACCCCTTCAACCCTCTCCCAGTCCCGCATGCGTCTGCTCTGGACTACCTCGCAAAGAGGAAAACGCCATCCAAGCCCGTTGGTGCGTACCGGCCGCCTGGCGCTCGCGGACAGACGACCTCTTTGGCCTTTAAGAGGGAGGACGAAGGGGGCGCCGCCTTTATGAGAGAAGGAGCAACTTCTCTCGCGCCCACCAATGGATTTGGCAAGCCGAGAAGACGGGAGATTCCCGGCGCCGAGCCTGTTGAATTTGTGCCCCAGGGCGCTGCCCCCGGCGGCGGAGTTGCTCTACCCCCCGGCGCCGACAACGCAGACGAAAAGCTGTCCAAGTCAGCCGCCAAAAACAAGAAGAAGCGCGAAGCCAAAAAGGCCAAGGAGATTGCCGACAAGGACGGCAGCGCTGTTCCGGAACTTGCACCGCCAACTGCTCCTGCATCGCAGCATCTGAGTGCCAGTCCGGACCGTCACCAGCGACCCCGATCCAAGAGCCATAACCGCAACCGCGCGGAGAGCAATGCTAACAATAACAACAACAAGTCTGCCAGCAATGGCAAAGCCGCGGCCATCCCCCCGACTCCGGAATCACCGACCGGCGTCAACGGCACATCGCAAGACAAGCGAGTACGCGGCCTGCTGAAGAAACTGCGTGCCATTGACGAGCTCAAGATGCGTCTGGCCACGGGCGAGAAGCTGGAAGACACGCAGATGAAGAAGATTCAAACCGAGGATTCGGTTCGTAAAGAATTGGACGGCTTGGATTTTGCCGGGTAGATTTTGCTAGCAAAGTCGTGACGAGATTGAGCTTGGCTCGTATAGATATTCATATAAGTAGAACTGATCAAAAAATGGAAAATTTTGTTGGATCTAAGTTATGGTATTGACTAGAGACAAGAATACTGAATTGATACGTAATTAGTAATACAAGATAGAAGCCAAACTTCTAGATTCTCATCAGGATACAACAGGCCGCGTCGCGTTCATGTCATCATGGGAGCGTTTCTGACCGCCATTCGACTTCTTGTAGTGATAGAATCCTTTATTCGGGAAAGTGGCTTCTATTTTCAATTCCTTATTTGAATCATTCAAGAGTTGTCTGGCCAATTGTAAAACGAATGCCTCTGGATAGGGAGGGTTTGCTGACTCCAGGTCGCCTGGCGAAAGTTTCCCCCTAATCCACATTCTGACCGTGAGCAAACGAAGAGGCGAGCCCTTGTTTGTGTTGGAGTAGATGTAATCCACATCGGGACCTGTGGGTATCGGTAACTTTGGTAGCGGTGGTTGTTGATTTTTATTGTTGTTGTCGCGTATCTTCTGAACGTCGTTGAACCGGTCGATCAATATGTCAATGACATGGTCCTTGAACCTATCGTCAAGCAGACGATCACCTAGCACATAGCAACGTGCAAGCCCACCGGGTGTCAAACCTGCGAATCTCATAACTGGTTGGGAAGGTGGACGGGGTTGATTATCACCAACATCATCATCGTCCTGCTTATACAGCCACTGGATGTACAGCTGGAATAGCGACGGGTGAACATCCTTCAGTTTCACGCATTGTTGAGTCGCGTCTTGCCATTCCCCACGCAAGGTAGCTTTGAAGAACTCTGACGAGGCTCCTATAAAAGTCTCGTGTACAATAAAGGGCACCTCCTGCTTGCCGACGAGCACTTGGATGGCCTTTCCCCAGCCGCTACGATGAAATAGTCATTTTTTTTCTCTCTCTCTTTTATCGATATAAGCATGAGTTCAGTTACTTGCCCGTAATCATTGTTTCCAAGTGCACTCAATTTGTTTTTTTTTTTTTTTTTTTTTTTTTTTTTTTTGGCCTTGTGTGCAGCCTATCCTTTGAGGAATGAGGGAAAATCTATTTAGCTTCGTTTTGCGCGTTTGCAGTGCCTTGTTGACGTGCGGGTCCTTCTTAGTCATGCGGTCGTCGAAAAAAGAGACCGAAAGATCCTAGGTTTCTAGGTCGTTTAGTTGGGATCTGGCAAGTTTCGAACCAGCTAGAAAGATGTCAAGATTGGTGCTCTGCTTTGCACAACTCTTTATCTATGTTTAGTACGGGGCATTTGGTGAAATGTAGCAGGAAAATGACTAAATTTATCTTATTCAGCAATATAGATTAAATAGATAGATAGAAGAAGAGTAACAAAAGACAAAATGTTCCATCTGCCACAGTTAACTCGCAACACACACCCCCTCGCCAAGTACCGCATCAAAAGATACCGATACTGTCAATCTCAACCTGATCCTCTAAACAAAGCCAGCAAGACCCCTTTGCCTGATGTGAGAGCAGTGCTTAAAAAAGCACAAAAAAACCAGGCCAGAAGAAGAATGTGCCACTCAGAGCAAAGAGAAAATGTGGTTGTTTTATTGATCGACAAGCGTTAAATAGGGGGTTTGGGCTACGGTGGCCAAAGATGAAGTTTTGATGTATCGCATCGAATACAGAGCTTATTCCCTTCTATCTCTTTTTTTCCCTGTTGTTCTCGTTCTGCGGCGGTAACGAAGTTATCATTGCATACAAGAGAGACAGACAGAGAGAAAGAGAAGGAATTTCAAGGCATGGAACCTCGCCTTGCACTCCACCTTGCGTCGCGAAATGAGAAATGGAGAGTAAAAAAGAAGTATAGGAAATGAAAAATTAGAGCTTCGATTTAGGTCGCTAGCGTCTAAATATCCTGCAAGTGCTTTCCATAAGAAGATAATAAATATTTATGTATGTTGCAGGTTGAAGCGTGGCAAAACAAAAGATACGGCGGCCTCGGATCAACTTCGGTCCGGAGCTGGCCCGACCTCGCTAGGCCTATTTGGGAAGGTTTTCAATATACCCTTTTACGGAAACGCTCATGGTTTGTGTTTATGCGACGGTCTGGAGCTAATCTACGTAATATTATAGTGCGGTGGGATGGCTCGACAAGCTACTGGTATATGGAGATGCTGAGGGATCTTTCATTTTCGCTTTCTAAGACGATCTGAGTCCGTCATTATTGAATACAAAAGGCTTGTCGTTGCAGTAGGTCAAAATGTCTGTATCAAGTGATATTGTAGCTGTGCATTAGTAAGTTGCTTGGTTTCAAGTATCGCCAACGCTGCGAGAATTTTAGAGTTACTGGAAGGCCGTACATAGGTGTTGCTTTACTCAGAGTGAAGGCCCAACGACATTTGAAGCTGATATCAACATAAAACCAGGAAATCACATATGTGCAAACGACATATAAACAAAGAAAACAAACACACAGTCTCAACCCCTATGAAACTTTCTTGGTGCCCTAACAAATCATTTCCTGTCCCCTTCGGGATGGACCACCATTCCAATAAGATTTTGGTTCCTATCTGTAATGATCCGATATGGCCCGGGATCCTGCTTTGATTTTTTCACCTGACTTTTTGATTTCTCCTTTTCAGCATCCTAATCCCAACCCGGAGGGTACGACCATAGCACCACGTTATTCCGACGAGGTACCTCAGGGGTAGATCCCTCCCCTTCTAGTGTCTTCAAGTCTAACTTTTCGTACATAAATAGGTTATCCCAGTCTAGATGAGCGTGTGGCCTTTGGTGATAGGGGTCGTTTGAATCTGGAGGGTGCTCAACGGGTAGGAGGCCTTTGGCGTGGAGGAATGGTAATCTCGTTGATCCTTCGGGGAGGCCGGGAATTGGGTTTTCGTTGCTAGTCGGCCTGGGAAGCTCGAACCACTACGTAGTAGTTCTGTCAGTACGACCGAGGTGGTTTATCGAAGTCCTTGAAAATTTTTTTCATATGGTGCTTACACCATACTCGTCTGTTATCGGTTGAGGAGACAGACACATTTTTGATAGCGCAAGGGCTGGTGATGAACTGGAGAAGGGTTTGAATATTGCTTAAATGTCTAAAAATTATAAAGAAATAGGGATGATATAGAGCATAGATACCTGCTCTGTGAACTTCCTAAATAGGAAATCTGTGAATGTGATATGTGAATACCAAATACAGAGTCACGCAGTTTTTTGCTTTTGTTTATTTTTTTCACTTCTTCCTCCTTCTCCCAGGCACAAGCTGCTTGGACAAATACCTGAGACAATTTGAGTCAACACCATGGTATTTTGAAGATTCAACAAAGAATCAAGGGAAAAAGAAAGAGAAAACCTGGAGAGACACAAGGATGTTTTTTATCCTGATAAGAGGACAAAATGGTACTAGTCAACACTATTCAAATTCAAATGTGCTCTTCGTCTAGAATATGAGATAATATCAATATACTTTTGGAAACAGTCAGTCGCGATTTCAATGATGGGCCCTTGGACCCATACATCGCTGTGCGTAGTCTGTCTTTTTCAAATCACAGCTAGACGCAAAATATTCCCATAATATGGGCACAGTGGAGTGTTTTCAAGCCAACTTTCTCGTTAATATTGGATGAAGAGAACATCTCTATCCAGAAAAGCACCGGGCAACGTCCCATATATCTTCGTCGCCTTCGTCACCACTAAAAAATTGAGCTATGGGCTTGGGTTGAATATGCATTCAGATATGAAAGAGAATGCTAACGTCTTCAAGAAGAATCTCAAAGTTTTACTTAGCATCTCCTAATTTGGAAGAGGGCCGTAATTTCTGGATGCCGAATTAATTTCTGGATATAAGTTATGCTGTCTCCTTGTATGTTTACAAAGAACAGAGATATCCCGGGGCGGATAATGACAACATAAAACACTTCTTAAGCATTTGAAACTATGTAGTGAAAATTCCATGAAAAGATATAAAGATAAAAATAGAAAAAAAAAACTACCTGCAGCTAGTTCCTGAGACATTGGTGTTCTTTGTCCGTAGTCATTTTTGGCTACAACACCAACCTACTGGCGATGTTGACCCCCTTTCTTTACAAAGAATGGGGTCTGTATGAGACAGAATGATATCTATTTTACGGGGAACAACAGGTGAAAATGCAGTATGTCCAAAACTTATCGGAAATTCGTTGTTCTCATCAATTGGCTATTAAAAGGTATATAAAGAGGACTCGCGTCGAGTTTTGCATGATTTTATCGCTCTATCCAATGTTTTTTGCCAGGGTAAAAAACATCGCCGACAACTGGTGAACTTCCCAACTTCCTGATTTAATCGTCTAATTATTCCTTGCTCTTCTGCCCACAATGTCCGAACCCAAGGATACTGATATCGATATTCATACTGATTTCGATACCAAACTCGATCTTAATGCCAGTACTCATACCGATAGTGATACCGATAGTGATAGCGAATCCGACTCATGGGACTACGATAAACTTGTTAGCACCATCGAACGCTGTATTGACCCTGATAGCGATGTTTCTGTCATGCAGGGGGCTATCACAACCAACGAGATGCTACCTGACAGAGACGAGAATCATAACATTAGGAACGGGACATCCTGTATGCTCGCCGAACATGTCTTGACAGTGGCTATGAAGACTCCCTATAACCACCCATCTCAAGTCAGGCTAGCATTATACGTGCAGGCTATGATGAAATCAGAGAAGCTGGCTATATATGTTGCTGACGAAACTGGCAAGAAAGTAGAGGTGAGATGCGAACATTGAAGAAGACATAGTTCACAGAGGTTAGAAGGGCGAGAGAGAATATCTTCTATTACTCTCCCCCTATCTTTAAACTCCTCTCAGCTGAGATCTTCACAAGTGACATTTGCAACTGTAACTGACATGTTATATACTAGAGTTTCAAGGATGGTTTCCATGACTGCTGGGAAACTTTCTGGTGGACTATCTGTGGTAAGCCAAGAACCCTGCGTGTTTTGATCTCGAGAAACTAGAATGATGGCCTGAGTTTTATACTGACACGAAGGGATAGAATGGTTTCCGTCGTGTGGTAATGATGAAGAGGTAAATCTCTCGGCGTTTTGCGCTCGCCTCTACGGGTTGAATCTCAATGGATGGATGATCGATCCAACATACTTCATACGGGCTCTAGGAGAGCTAGAATGCAACATGGGAAGTAAACGAACAATCGCTGAAAATAGCATAACCAGGGCAGCTGCCCTGTGGGTTCTGTACTCGGGACAGTTTGCATTTGATATAGTGGTCAAATGGCCTGGAAAGATTTCGAGACAAGAAGGCGGCCATCAGCCGGGATACCTTTACAATGGGCCACTGTACGGCATACAAAGATGGGATTTCTGGAGGGGACGTTTTCTGGAGGAAGCGGCGAATGAAAAAGTGGACGAAGAAACCAAGCAGCTTGCGCGCAAGGCTGCGGATATGATGACTGCGGTCTTACGGAACAGCGTGTGAGACTCGGAAGATGTTCTCATCGATAGACATATTAATGATTTGAGTTGGATCGTGTTTACCATGAGTTAGAAGTTAGTCTCTGAAACGACAAGATAACCAAACAAATTTGAAAGCAAGCTGCACGTTATACTATTTGATACATATGGACGGTTTCTCAACTGTATGTGGCAATATCAATTGATGATAGCCAGGTTTTGCTTTGGCATTCTAGGAAGAGTGTCTTACACGAATTCACATTTAATTTGAAGAAGGCTTGAAAGAGGGTCGCCATTCACTTGAGCGAGGTACGTTTCCTGAAGTTAGACGATTTATAGCTGCATCACACATTGTACTGGAAAGAGTCGGTACATTTACATATTTCAAGTTGATAAACTTGAAGCGTGATAGCTAGTTCTAGGGCGTCATATTTGTTTGACAAGACGTTTTACGTTACTTCGGGAGAAAATAAGAATAAACTAGCGAAGCTACCCCCGCTGCTTCGATACGAGGTAATGGCTTGCCCTGAGGTTAATCTCTCCTCTGACAGATGGTGGTATCTATCAAGCTATCACACATACAGATGCTTGTCTAGCAGGGAAAAAAAAGACCGATGACAGAAAAGGCAGCTGAAGAACGAAGATAAAGAACGAAGTGTTATTGCACCAAAAGTAACTGTATTTTCTGGCCAGCCCCCAATGCATCTTCGTATATCTCAGAGTATCCGTAATCTGCTCGTTTCCACGGATAGCCTATTCACTTTATCAAAGTGGATCTGTATAGTATCAGTTTAATGCGGTTAGAACCGCCGGCCACGCCAAGTGCTAGCAGGGGTGCTGATAGCCTGATACCAACCAGTTCTGGTCATTGCCACAGTCAGAATAACAGTCGCCTTAATTTTTCGTTTAAAAAGAAAATAACCTCGTATTTACTTTTTCTGGTATATGCCAAGCAAATTGTCATGTTTCCGTTTCTCACTAAAGTCTGTGACAAAGAAACTCAGCGAGGCCCGGACGCGACAATCATAACCATAACAGGCAAGATCCAACGCTCGTCTTGGCAATGTCCGACTGGTTTCGTTATTGTTGGGCGTGTCGGCCTCCAGAACAGCGATTGGCGCTGAAATTTTAGCCTTTATTATCCTTTTTCTACAACTTTTGGCTTTCTTGGCGGTGATAGAGTTGCATCTGCATTGAGAGGTGGAAACACTGTGGCCTGGTTAATTATCGGACCAGGCAATGATTGCATGCAGCATGCACACTCCCTGTTCTAGGCCATTGCATTGTTATCGTTGGCGTCTGCGTTCTGTCCAGGGTTTTCAACTAAGACGTCAATTGGCGTGTCGAGATTGAATGGCTTTTTTTTTGGCTTTTGCTTGCTTTTTTTTTTTCCCACGTAGTACTAGTAGTTATGCGGGACTAACCGTAAGAAAAAACGGCTAAAAGTTTCTTTTTGTTTCCAATGTCAGCTTTCGCGTTATTTTCCCCAAACTTGTCAGCGTACCCTTTTTGTTCACTTTTTGGATACGTAGTATCGTATTTTCTACTCCATCTGTACTCACTAAAGGTCGATCATTTTAGAATTGTTTCGCCTCTTGGCACTTGCGCCAACGAGAAAATGAATCATCATAACTGCGGTCAGCTGACGGCAAGATCTTCCGGAATCACCGGGTGGCTGTTCACTTTTAAGGAGAAGAAGAAAAGAGAAGTGGCTTGGCCAAATATACGCGCGCCAAATTCAATAGATGTGTTTATGGCGTAAATTCATTGCCTGATTATCTATCTATCTATTTCGCGCTGACAAAGGTTCCAACAAATAACAATACTAGTAGCCCTCAAAAGGCACCTTACGATGTAATGAAATCGTAGAAATGATGACCGAGATACCGGCTCGGTATAACAATGAGACGGTGAAACAGCTCCGCCAGGGGAACTGTGACCGCGAGACAGGTAATCAGGGTGACAATCACAGAGCCCGAGTATCCAACGTGGTTGTGATCACGCAATTGGTTGAATACACGGATACCAACCTGGTAAGCTAGGATGGGTTGAAGCAAGAAGAAGCCTGAAAATTATGTTAGTTATGTAATAGCAATTTGGAATACGAATGAAGAAAAACACGTACTGAGAGAGCGACGTCCGAGGTAGAGGAAGAACTTGTTCTGCAATATCCGTTGCAGAACATCGTACGTCTCAAGCATGAAAAAGAAGCCAATCAAGGTAAGATAGACATCATCCCGTGCCGATGTATGATTCCTCTTATATTCGGTATTCAGGCCGCCAATACTGTACGGATCTGAGTGAATCATCCACTCAGCCGTAAAGAGATCAGGCCGCGCTGCCACCCAGACATATTGCATCACAATACCACCCAGCATGACAAATCCCGCGGCAGCCCAAACTGGAACTCGCTGTGGACGACCGTCCTGTTGGCGCCAGATGAGACTGCGGAAATGAAGAGGAATACCGCGTCGGGCGTGCGTTTTGAAGTCCATGTTCACGACCATGTCGCACATGATTAACCCAGAGATAGTAAACCAGGCCCAGGACGCACACCACCAGGCGGCCAAGATGAAGAGAATGGAAAACTGCACCCTCCATCTGGCGCGCGTGTACGGCGCAATGATCATCGTCAAGTAGACCGTATAGCTTTGAATGTAAACCGCGTTGATCATCCAGAGCGTCTGGGTAGGAAAGACATAGTTTCCAGCCTGCGCCTGGAAGCCGTGCGAGACCCAGAAGAGCTCGAAAACAGAGTTCCAATAAGAAAGCGTACTCGGCAGTTTGTGGGGAAGCATCAGAGAGCGATTGTCAATACTATGCTTGAAGTTTTGAAGTGTTACGTCAATAAAATGATCGGTGAATGAGCCTTTGACAATGGCCATGGCGATAGCGACGGGGATGCAGAGCGGCAAGGTTCGACTCAACAATGACCGCGCCACGGTCTCCTTGACCGGGTTGCGGAAGTATGGGATAGCTATCGAACGACCGGACAAAAATATTATGGATCCGATGATGAAGTACTCATTCCAAAACAGCACTGACAGCACTTTTCGGACAATGACCTGGCCGTGAGGCCCATCCTCATCGGCGGCGGCAGCGTATACCGTGGTCGGTGCAAAAGTCCGGAGAAACACCCAGAGGAAGGTCGAGATAACGAGAGCCCCGCGGAAACCGACAAGATACAGTTGCTCGTACTGTGTTGGAGGCGCCTGTGCGACGCGCTTTTGGAGCGCTGCGAGGTCAACCATGACGAGACAGCTCGGCTGGGTCTGTCTTGACAGGAAGCGAAGAAAAAAGGGTCAAGTAGTTGTGATGATTATTCAATCATGAAGAGAATCACAAGCGCCAAAGTGTACGGGAAACAAAAAAACCAAAAGCTTGTCCTAGGTAAGTGCAAGCTAATTAGTTGATCTGTCCTATCTTCACCATTTCTCGGGGTGGGTTCCAATCCACGATATCGACTTCCGAGAATCGCACCGGGATATCTTACCTTGGAGCCAGACGGGCTAGGAAGTAAAATCCTGCTATGTTATGACTACTGTTGCCACTATCGGGCTTAGCTAATTATTATCTGACACCAAAAAGTCGCACCCTAGCATACGATGATATGTAATACGAAGTGAAAATTATGAAATTGCACCATTTTACAGCGGCATGAGAACAGTGGATCTGCATTGCAGTGCATGCAAACAATGGAACGCTACGGTTACCAACACACGGAAAAGTGTTCTTCTTAGTTTGGGGGTAGATGTTGCTGATCGTTTGGAACGTCCCAACTGAGCGTAGGAGCAGCTGGAACCTTGTTAGCAGCTTAGCATGACATTTAATCCAAGCCAAGTGCCGGGAATAGCACCGGCCAGCGGCATCCACAGGGGCGTAGCCTGTTTCGACCAAGAAACTAAATAGGGCTATCGGGCTGGCCAGTGCGAAAGTGCCAGATCCTAGCCCTAAGCCTACTAGGGCACCTAGGCGTAGCATATGGAGCCAGCGGACCCAGACCCAATCACAGGGACGCCAAACGTGGAATTAATCCTAATTAGAGGCTGAAAGTGAACAGGCGTTTCTTATCGGCACTGATCGACAGCGAAGGTCACGGCACTAAACTAGTCGTGCCGTCAGGAACAGTCCATAAGCCCTGCGAAGTATAACTTGCAGGTTAGGTGAGCGTTAGCGTTGTTGTGCTTTTTTTTTTATCTCCCCCTAGTCACGATTGTTATGGGGCAATGCCGGTGCTGGGCAGCATTAATTGCATACGTATCTTTCAATGGCACCCAGGCACGTTTTCTTGGGTGACTATGAGCTAGCAACGCCGTACCGAGCGTGTTCCGCTCGATGTGTTATTCGGCGATAACGAAACATAAGCCAGCCATTGCGCATAAGCATGTAATTGCAACTGCTCAGCCTGATGGCCAAAGGAGGGGAAAAAAGGGGGGGATCATCCTCATCCGTGATCCTGTTGTGCTCACTGCATCACAGTGTTCTTGCTCCACTGGATAAAGCAGGCAGAAACATTCAATATGCAGTTATGCATGCTACAGCTGAACCCTCAGCTGAGACAGACGATCCTCGATTGATAAGCCCGAGATTCCGAGCCCCGGTGAAGAAGGTGAAAAAGAAAAAAGTTCGTGATTTATCCGAGGTGGATATGTCGATCAACATGTTGGACGGCACACGGACGACTTCCGGACACTGCTAAGATTTAAGTAATGGAGACCAACGATTGCCCTTCGATCTGACATGTTATTATCAGCCTAGATAATAATTCCTCTGCAAAGCGTCGTCTCCGATTGCCCGAGCTTTTGCTATCTTTGCCGGCCCAAGCCTGGTGTTCTTGATCAGGGACAAGTGAAAATAAATTAAACTAAGATTTTAATTTCTTTCCGCTAGCTACCGATTGGGGCTTGCTCCGAACAGCCAAGACACTTAGACTTTAGGCATCATTGAAATTTTAATGACCATAAAAATAAAAAAGAAAAAGAAAAATTAAGAAATACTCCGTAATCATTCAGCTCATGCAGCTGTCAAAAAAAGAAATCTATAGTCGGGTCTATCAATTACTAGCTCCACCAATAACAAAGTGCTTAAACCCTTAGCCGGCCCCGAAATTAGGAAATGCCTCAAGTCCCGGGCATCGACTTGGGCAATAAATACGGATATTCAAATTCAAATAGGTAAAGAGTGGACAGCATTATTCAGCCTCTTGGCGTCGGGTTCCACTTGACATACTTGCTCACCTGGCGCGCATGTCCGAACAAACCGAGGACTGCTGTGAGGACCAGCTGGACTGGGTAGGTCACCGCGAAGATGGGGATAGTATACCACCGGGTGAATTCCGAGCGGAAGTGGAACGTGACGTAGAGCGTGCCAGCAAATGAGAATATACTGGAAAAAAAAAAGAGGAGCGCGTTAGCAGGATTCCAATTTTTAAACCTCGGTTCCGTTCCTGGGCCAGGATCCAATGACAAGAAAGAATGAAGGGGAGAAAAACAAGTCGTACGTACCTGAACATGAACAGCCACCATGCAATCGGATATTGGAAGAACAACAGGTTGTAAAGATCGTGTCCGCTTTGCGGGAAGTGGATAATGACAATGCTCAGCACCAGACAGAGGTACTGGGTAATGAGGTAGTAACTTAGTTCGCGAATAAAAAGTAGTGAAAGAATGCCGAATCGCTGTCTGGCAGTGCGCGTTTTGCTCGGGTCTGGCGACCGACTCCAAACGAGGTGCATATGGCGTATACTGGCCTGGACCCATCCCTGCGACCAGCGCAGTCGTTGTTTCCAAAATGCAGACATCGTCAGGGGTGCCAGCTCAAAGGAAGTAACGTTGAGATCATGCACAGCATGGGCGCCACTTCCGAAAGCTCGTAGTGCCGAATCAATGTCTTCAGTCAGCATCGAGTCGTCCATCTTGAGCTCGCGCAGCAGCGAGGTCCGCCAGTATCCATTCGACCCGCAGAACAGGCCAAACTTGAACATGGACGCGCGTCCTGGGTGAGAGACAGCGTAGATTTTGTCAAATTCTACTCCAATCATCGAAGTCATTAGGTTATCGTTTGCGTTGAGCACTACACAGCGGCCCTGAACAATATCGACTGTTTTGTCTTTGACGAACCGCTCCATCGCCCAGCGAGCAGCGTAAGGGTGTGGGTAGTGGTCGCAGTCAAAGATTGCCGACACGTCCGCGTCAATTCCGTCCATGGCGCAGTAATAGTTGATGTTGTCCGCCTTGGAGGTGGAGTTGGGGACCTTGATTATTCGGAGATTGACTGGGTGTTGCAGAGCTAGCTGTCGTAGTTCGTCCTCGAGGGGTTGGATTTCGTATGGGGTGTTGTAAATCAAGTTGATTCGGAGCTTGTCTCGCGGATAGACAATCTCCTGCAAAAGGTACTGGACGCGGTCCATGACAATGTCCTGCTCGTTGGGCAGGTATGCCACAATGATAATGTCTAGCTTGAGTAGATCACTATCGGGGGTTGGGAACTTCCAGTTGTTTTTGGCCACTTTCGCCAATGCCTTGCGGGCGTCAGTGAAAGCGCCCATGCTGGTCACCGCTTCCACCACCGTGCAGGTTGCGATGTAGGTGTTGGTCATCAGATAAACGAACCAGAACACGGCAATGATGCTAGATGTCGCGTTCATGTAGACCGTCGTCGAGAAAACAAAGTACGACAGCACCAGAAAGAACGGTGTCCAGTCCTGTACGCCATCAGAAGCAGTTTTGAAGGCCCAGTGAGCATCTTGAATGAGCTTCACCACGCTTGTCTTCAAGTTGCGGCTTCTTGTTGGCTTGCCAATGCCTCTCTCGACAGCCAGCTGTTCAGACCCAGAGTCCGTATTCGCCGTGCTGTCCAGGGGTACAGCCTGGACACTGGTCTCCTTCTCCATGGTGACTGATGGAATGACAATGAACCAAAGAGTCAGGAATCAAATGTCATTCACCACCATACAAGAAGAGGCACAAGTACAAGAACAAGTCCAAGCTCGTGGATCAGCCACAGGATTATAGAATAGTAATAATATCAACGATAAGGCCGATCGTCAACTATCTAGTAGTACTCCGAGAACCGGGAGATTCTAGGACCGACTTCCTTTTCCTTTTTCGGGTTCTTTTTTTTCTGCGCCTCTTGCGCATGGCCTATCCTATTCGATATAGCAACCCACAGCAAAGTGGGCCGCGCTGCTGCATGACAGTCACTATGCCACAGAAGATGCTATAAGAGATACGCAAATGGAGATGCAACGCCAAGCGGGACTCGAAGGCGTCAAGCGGCCTGGACATTGCATTATCGGGATTCCATGGCGTTGGTACTCATAATTGCGACTCTACGGCATCACAATCCAAACGAGTTAGTTCAATGACCAGGAAAATACTACTTGCAAGACTTTTAGCTTCGTTTCACTGCACAAGCCAGCCATACCAATCACAGCGGCCCACGAGGGAAGCTGTGTTTCTGTCCACTGTTTCCCCTTTCCAGTGTCAAGATAACTTTTCAGTGGCCTTTTTGGATCACCAGGGCTCCACGGGAAGGCTGGAAGCACAAGGATCTGGACCCCTATCATGCCCTGTATCCATTAGACTGAGTGGCTGCTGAAAGTTAGCCTGCTTAGCAGCCGAATTAGTCCCTGGGTGGCTGACATGACCCCTGGTCCTCGCCACCTAAGCGTGAAATTGAACGACAATAATGCCCATAATAATATCATCATAGCTGTGATTATTATTAGACTCCTGTTGGCGGCCGTGGCGTTGTAACCCTGGACACTCGGCGCGCAAATAATCCACCGGTGTCCCGACCCATCTCAGTTGCCGGGACGTATCTGGCCCGGAGAAACTTTTTTTTTTACTCTTTCGCTTAGCATCAGTTTTTAGTTTCACTACCGAGAAGCGGTCGCGGCCGAACACGCCTGGAACGTGCCGTGTGGATCCATCCTGCGTGCATGTGCTTGGGCACGCTTCCGTAAACTACGACGGTAGTTCGACGCCGATCTTCACAGCTCTTGCTGATCTGCCGCTAGTCGATAAGGCATTATTCTGAGGCGTCGTGGATATGGCCAACATGGTGCCATCGATGGAGGAGGGGGTTGCTCCTTCCTATTCCGCGCCATGCGAGGCGATCAAGCTGCTGCCTTTTCTGACACCGGAAAATATCCTGATAATTACGCTGTTCTGGCTCCGAAGCCACTGCCGATAGCGCCCGCCACATATTATTCTCTCTACTCATTCTCTGCTTGTCCTCTCTCTGTGCTGCTTGGAGTTTCTGTTTACTTTGCTCCGGCACACAGCTGGCTCCTTCAAGCGCAGCCCAAGATGTTCTCGTCGACATGCCAGGCGCTGCTCCTGGGCCTTCTGGTGCTGGCGCCAGTAGCCACAGCCCAAACACACCAGATCCAGACCAAGGACGTAGGGAACTGCTCTTGCGGCTACTACGATGAAGATGCACAGCTCTTGTTCACTGAGTCTTCCATTGCGTACTTCAACGAATCCGGCGGCATCCCAACGGATTTCATTGTCGAGGAGTTCGCCCACCGATATGACCGGGGCTGGAATGCCAAATACCGCCATGGTGCCGCCATCGACAATGTCGCAATCGTAAATGATACGTCAGCGCGAAACAAGACCAGTTTGCAAATGAAATGTGAGCCGTCTGACGATGAGCACCTGGTGGTCGGCTCAAGCATGCGGACTGCACGGCAGGACATCTTCTTCGGCTCATTTCGCAGCTCTCTCCGGCCTGCGCGTCGCTTCACAAAAGGATCCGTGATATCCATGAGTTTGACACACAACAAGACTGAGAGCTGGCAACTGGACGTCATGAATACTGACAACAGCACCCAGGCCTGGGCTGCGATGTTGATGCAGGGCCAGTTCCCAGATTTGTGGTTCGGAACCAACTTCACCAACCTGACCAACGAAGGCATCCAGCCTTGGTATTATAACGAATACCGGGTCGACTGGACTAGAGACAGGCTGGATTACTATATCGGCGGTGTTTTGCGTGTCAGCTTTAATACATCTGTCAACTCCAGTATCCCGGTCACGCCGGCTCCCCTGCACTTCCAGCATTGGTCTGAGGGCAACAAGTATGGATCGATGGGCCCCCCCGACAGAACAAACCTAGCCAACATCGGATGGACTCGTCTCTTTTTTAATTCGTCGACTATGACTGATGACGAACATTCTGACTTCGACGCGAGATGCACCGTTCAAGACGCTTGTCTGATGAGTGATAACTCCCTGCGAGGAGCCTCCGAATTCGCCCCCGAAAGTCTGGATCCTTGGAAACAGCACCACCCTCCGTACAAAATTAAATGGGCACCCCTAATTATCGATATTGTCTTTGCTGCCGCTTTCATTTTCCTGACCAGCAAGACTCTTTGGCGCCGATTCACCTGGCACAAGCTTCTTGTGTTCCTAGGCGTCAGACAGCGAGAAGAACCGAAGCCGAAATCCTTCGCAGCAGAAGTCGATGAGAAAAAGGGCGAGGAGAAATCGCCGTCGCTGGACGGTAGCGAGACTGGTCGATCTCAAGAAAGTGGCAATGGCGCGCAGCTTCCACGAAATTCATCGTATAATACTCTGAGCCTACCGCCCTACAAGGGCACTCAGACTCCGGCGCCTCAGTATCAGACCCCTGCCGCTTCGCGACGGCCATCGCTTTCCAACATGAGCCAAAATCCTTTCAGCAATGCGTTTGGCACGAACAATGGCGAGTCATCGAGGAGGCCCTCTATCCACATCCCAGGTACTTCAGAACCTACCTCGCCGGCTCCAGTTACGGCGGCCGTGGTCCCCGAAGTTAATGAACAAGCTGCTCAAAACGAGACCCAAGTAAGTGCCGTAGAAGCATCCAAGGGCAAGGCAGTAGAAGCAGCCACTGCCCCAAAGCCCGCTGCAGCTGCAGCCAGTGCAAAGCCACCTCGAATTGACTATTTGGCGGGTTTTATTTCAATCAGTTGTCTACTCGTCACTGCAAACCATTTCGGCCAGACGTACTTCGATGCTGTCATTAGTCCTAGTGCTGATGAGCACTATCATAGTGAGGAAGTCGCACGAAAGACGTTTGCTACATACTTTATGGATCCACTCTGGATTGGACCTTTCCTGATGATTTCCACGCGTTTCCTGGTGTCCAACTACATTCGCACAGGAAAGTTGGACAACATGGCGCAAAAAGTGGTTGCTCGACCGTTCCGTTTACTGACACCAGTTGCTTCAATCGCTTTCCTCATCTACTTCCTCATGGATGCAGGTGCTATCGACTGGCTTGAATACCTGCCATCAGTGACCTGGTCTACCTGGCCCTTCACCACCGTTGCTCCCAACCCTGGAGTATACATCTCAGAAATCTTGCAACTCGCCTTCCTCATTCCCAATGCGGCTCCGATGATCACCAACAATTACTGCACAGGATCCCTGTGGACTATCCCCATCCAGCTTCAGGGTGCATGGCAAACCTTGATCGCTCTGATAATGATTCGCGAGTGCAAGACCCCATGGAAGCGGTTTTCGTTTTATTTCTTTTGCATTGCTATGCATTGGTATGCCCTTTCATGGGGAAGCTACTACTACGCCGGTGTCTTGCTGGCCGACATAGACCTGACCTTCAAGTACAAGAAGTGGTTGCAAGGCACGTGGTACATCTTCTACCCCTGTCTGTTCGTTTTAACTGTGGTTGCAATCGGTGGATTTTCCATGGATCTTGCTTCAATCTACGCGGGCGTGCAATATGCTTCGGTTGAGTATGGATGGCATCCTGACGTAGCTACCGGTCGCACCATCCAGGATGCCCAAGGCACGACTTATCCGGATTATTTTATCCCGCGATTGAACGCTCTTCTCGCAACTGTATGCATGCAAGGTATCGTCGAAATCTCTCCCTCGGTGCAAAAGGTCCTATCCGCAAAGATTTTCCAATGGCTTTTCCCCCATATTTTCAGTATCTACCTGATCCACGGTTTCGTCTTCTGGTCGGCTGGTTCATGGGCTATGGTGTCGCTGTGGTCCTACGGCCTGCCTTACTGGCTGTGCAGTCTGTTGACGGCGATTGTTTCTTATGGAGTGCTATTTGCAAGTCTTCCGCTCTTGACACCTCCCATTGAGGCTCTGGGTAAGAGCTTTACTTTGCGTTTGTGGGACTTTGCAAGCCAGGAACCTTCCCCGAAGAGAGCGACAACCTTTCCCTTTGGCGAGGATTTCCTTCTTTCGCGTGGACAACAGTCCAACACACTGGATGCGGCTCCGAGCCCGGACACAATTCCCTCGACCCCATCGGGTGCTACGACTCCAGTATATAATACTGAGAAGGAAAAGGAAGTGCAAACAAGCTCAAGAGAGCTGAAATAGAAGCATTACGCGATTTCTTTTAGTTGTTTTTTTTTTAATAATAGCATAATAGATTGATTACCATATGAGTTTATGAAGTGTCTTCAAGATAGCAATAAATCTTCGTGTTCTTTGAAAATTTCTCAAAGTTCCCATTGAACCAACTACGTAGGCTACAGTACAGTGTTCTACACAAACCCAAAGATAATCCATGGCCCGTTGACTCATCAATGCATTTTCAAATACAGCAATCAACTAAATGGATTAATAATTTCAGAGTGATCAATGACGCAGCTATAAAAGTCTTCCCAGGAGCCAATGGATTGTTGGCAGACGGGGCAATTTTCGGGATGTCGTTTCAATCCACCGAAGCTGTTTACCATCCAAGGTGCGGAGGACAGGCATAGAGAACATATGCATCTTTCTCTCCCTTGGTTCACATTTTTGCTGGTTAATAGTGACTTTGCTGTGCTGCGAAGGTGGGTTTAAATGGTCCCCAGGAAGAAACAGGTCTAGAGGCCTCTCTATGTTTTGCATCACACAATTCACTCCATCCATCATCAGAATCTGCAGGCTCTGATTCTCAACTTTTCTCCTGGAGTAACCGTAATGCCACCCGATGACCATACTGAGCTGCCGTGGAGAGCGGAGTACAGCCATATAAGTCTGTTGAATCCGGAAGAGCTCCCCTGTCCAATAAAATTCGAATGACACCTGTATGGCCATTCTCAACAGCCCAGGAAAGTGGTGTCCGGCCGGAGATGTCTCGAGATTCTACATCAACGCAGTGACCAAGTAGAAGCTCGACTACCCCGAAACAGCCATTGGAAACAGCCCAAGACAGTTGGGATGCACCATTGGCACAGGGTTAGCACCTTTTTGGAGCAGAAGTTGGGCGACCTCGGCATGGCCGCGATTTGCTGCCCAAGACAGCAGTTTCATCTCCTATATCTCTCACGTCTGGATCCACGTGATATTCCAGGAGGAGACCTACAACTTCGAACCAACCTATTGAGGCTGCCAATGACAAAGTTGTCCGGCCTTCACCATCCATTTCACTCGCAGCAACGCCGTTTTTTCCCAAGAAAATCTTGACTACAGCATCAAACCCAATTGTGTGCTGCCCATACCAATGGAGTTCAACCTATTGAATCCACCATGTTTGATTGGTCACACTGATGAGTTATGGATCGCACCTTACTTGTCAGTCCGAAGTATGGGGCAAGATGTAACTCAGTAAATCCCCAAGGAATTCTTATACTGTAGTCACCGTAGCTTGAATAACCTCTCAATGCAAAAATTCCTTGAACACAAGCGTGGCGTTTGGACATGTTTTCTAGTAGTGACATTATAAGGCTCTCATCCATCTATGGGCTGTTCTCGAGCATGATTTCCCGAATTCTTTGCTGCGTAGGAATAGAGAGGAGATTCGTCGAGCTGGGCTTTAAAGTCTGCATTAGTCAAACAGATGCCTGTTTGAAAAACATCAAATGACAGATATGTCACACATGCGTTTGCAATGTTCAAATGGGCATCAGGAAACCAGTGGTTCCACGTTCGCTGAAAGTATTCCTTTGTTGTCTAGTGAGCCAGTCTGATAATACCCCCACAGGCACCAGGTGTGACTGTGACTAGACCCGCACACACAGAGACGGTGTCTTCGAGGTCAGAAAGATTGTCCTCGTGAAATTCGGACTCATTGAGCTCTACAGAAAGGGAGTGTCGCAGTTCCACTGTTGTCAGCGGATTTTTCGCACAAGTAATCCATGTAACACGTCCCAAGCCAAAATTGTCAGACCTGTGACCTGGTCTTTAATTCAGTGCATAGCATCGTCGTAAGCGGAATCATATCTTTTGGAACCCGAGATTAAATCACGGAGTTGCAATTTAATTGCCCTTTCCGATTTCTTTCCAACCAGCGAGTTCAGATAAAGCCATGTGAGGAGGAACCTAGTCGATGGGGGAGACATCAATTTAAGGTATTAGACCGAGATCAGAGACTCGCTCACATTCCATCAACGGCGTTAGTTATCCCAACCACTATATCTTGCTGTAGCTGTGGATCCCTCGACACGAATAAAGGGATATTATGTAAATTAGAATTCAAGTACTCCATTACATCAACCTTCGCTGCGCGGATCTCTAGGGTAAACATGTTCTGAAATTTAGCCACTGTGTCCGGGATAAATCTTGACGCTGCGAAAAAGTGCAAATTGGCTGTCGCCTGAAGGTCAACGATGACGTCAAGTAATTTTGATACGATGAGGGTGTGGCATTTGTCCAATGCATCAACGATGATGAAGGGCCGTGAGAAAAGGCCAAGGATGGAACGTAAGGCTATGCAAATTTCATGAACCGACGGCTGAGTCCCTTTGATTCTATATTTTTCATGCAACAATTTTACGGCCTCTGGAAGCGGTGGCAGACACTGTGCCAGCTGTCGAAGAATGCTTGCCATCAAGCTCTCCAGCTTCTGACTCTGATCGTCATGGCGTTCAAAGCTGCAAAAGATATACGCAATTCCGACATCCTGGTCGTTTCCGTAATGAGATTCGAGCTCATCAATCACAATAGAATTAAGAATAGTTTTGCCTGCTCCGGAATACCCGGACAGAACATAGTTTGTGGTGGCCCTCCGATCCAAGTTTGAAACTCGGCCGATTCTAGAAATCACTTTTCAGTTCCTGGTTGACGCCAATTGATGCAATCATTTTGCTGTGTTGTATAGATTTATTGTGATAACCAGTCGAGACAAATTTGATGTTGTTCATCGTTCTGATGCTTCAACAGTTCCAAGACGTTATCGCGTGTTATCCTCTCGTTGATCGCATTGAGAAGGCTGATATCACTACGGGGACGATTTCGAAGGTCGCGAACTTCGTCCGGCTCCCACTTGAGTCGCTTCCATGCTTTCTTGATACTATTGTTTTGGCTATCCAGATCGTGGTATTGATGTATCACCTTTTCAATTTCAGCAAGGACGTTGGTACAACTCACTGCGATATCTCGTAGTTCGCCTTGTTGTTGGCTGTCAAGAGTTGCATTAGATAATTTGACTTCGACATCCTATACGACGATAGCGAGATTTCTGACTCTATTAATAGATTCTTTTCAGTAAGAGTGAGACGCTGGTCCCTGGTATAGATAAAGTGTTGATTTCTTACTCTATTGATGTTATTATCTAAAGTTGATTAGGGACTTTGTATGTGTTTATCGCTGCTTAGATCGAATTAATTTTTCTAGATTCTAAATCTGTGAGTGTTTTTTGTATAACCTCCTCATTGGGAGTACGTTTACCCATTGTGGCGTTGAGTGGGTGGTTTGCAAAGTGGGAGGTGTAGGTAGTGGCAAGGTGGCCGGTTGACGGGTTGGCCGGCTACTGGGTGGGTCATCTTACCATAGAGTCGATTTTGGAGAGTTGTACGTGGAATATTATAAATAGCTGCTGTATGATGAATATTGGATATTTTCTGATTTTTTTTCAATCGGAAATCGCGAGTTGGATTCTGCCCTCAATTTCAATGGATTCGTTGTTTTATTGCGAATTGGTGGCATATTGACGCGTTGAAGTTATAAAATCAATATAGGACGCGCGCTCGGAGAGAAACTTGCGGATGGGTGTCCGATCACGTTAGTTAACTAACTAGTTAATAAATCCCCCAAAATATTGAAAGCTCATTCGTCAATCTTTTGACTCTCCTGGCGAGTGGACGACGTTCAAGAAGGAGGCGAACCACCTCTCCTGCGTCTTCACCCTTCAATGTGTCACGAAGGGGAAACCACTATCATGCAAAGCCGGCGATGGAAGGCTCCTGTAGAGGGTGAATTACCCCACGCAGTATGGCAAAAGATCTGACCAGTGGCGGGTAGACGAATCTTCTAGATTTTCGAGGCGTCAATCTGGCTAGGCCATGTCCCAGACGAGATCAACAAGCGAGCCCTATCCGATAAGTCGGCCTTCAGGCATAGTTACTTCGCTGTGAGTGGGTGTAGACAATGGGGATGATGTCAATGGCTTCCCTACTGTGTTTCACCTGATCTGTTGCCTAAGCATGCCAAGCGGGGAATAGAGTTATCGAACTCCTAGCTATAGTCATTCTGGACGCCGGGCGCCCACGTATCAGTCACCCTGGCGGGTCTATGTTGAGATCAGATTGCACCAAGTCGACGTTCAAGGCGGAACTTTCGGAGCAGATGTTAAGAGGTACTGTTTTCCTAAGGCGGTTAGTAATATATATGTAGATTGAAACCCCGCTAACTTATGGATCTATGTGGCGCTAACGCACTCGCAAATCCTGACTACGTGAATTGAAGGTCGAACCCGTTCCAGCTCGTGTCCTCTCACACAGCCGTCTCCCTCGCGCATAGCCACAATCGCAGAGATCAGTTAAGATCTCCAGAACTCCTTGTCCAGAGCTGCATGAGGAGGGAAGACTCCTTTTTTGTAGGCCATCGTGTAGACGGAGCGTCCGGGTTCCTCTATTCCTAATGGGCTGCCAGTCGAGTTATCCTTAGATTAAATCTAATGCAATTCAAAGCTTTGCTGCTAGTCTAGATGCTTCTAGTCGGCTTTAGAAGGTAGCGGCCCTCGAGCAGGGTCAAAGGTTGAGATGTGGTATTTCCGCCTTGGTCTTCAGGTAGGCGTAGCTCTGAGAGCTCCTAAGACTCACTTGAGGTATTGATTTTGTAGTGTGTCGAGCGTAGCAGCTTTTTTCGCGGTTGGCCCAGATTGCAGCTCCGTGTCCTATAGCTGATTGGATGACTGCAGTGAAGTGCGTACGGGCTCCTTAAAGGGTTGGACCCTATGTGGAAGCTATGATCCTATTTTACTAAGTTGCATTAGGGTCCGGCACCAACTCTTTCCGCGGGTAAAATAAAGGATCTAGTACTTAGCCACAGCCAACTTAATACTAAGGCGCTGGGCCTATTTTATAGTAGAAATAGCAAAAGACTATTGTTACAATTTTAACACTTTCCTAAAAGAAGGTAATAGCCTACGCATTCTTTACTGTAAAGACACCAGGTTTAAGATAAGGATATCAGCAATGATTTGAAATTTTCTAGATAACATATTAAACCTTGTTGGAAGGTTCTAGACATTGTTGACTGGTAATGTTGTGATGTTGGATATGTTGCTGTTTTGCGTAGTAGTGGCAACGGTGATAGTGGCGATACTCCTGATAGGAAGCATTCTAGGTGAGGCAGCTATCATCGGCGTCGCTGCCAACACCGGTGCAGCCGTTCGAACAGAAAATGTCGAACACGATGTCTCCATTGTCGACGCAGTGAAAGCGGGAGTTTTGGATGTGGACCTCATCGAAAGGTTGTTGGGCCGTGGCAAGAGTTGAGATGATGTGGTCACGGTAGTTGCCTGTTACTAATTATTAAACTTCCATCCAGAAGGTAATGTAATGAAAAAATGACTGACCCTTCTGCAGGAGGGATGCGCCGCAGTACCATCCGCCATTGTTGCAGGAGTCAGCGGCAACAGCCGCAACAACAGAGAGGAAAGAAATAATGCCGGCAGCCTTCATTTTGATAGGTAAAAGTTAAAAGTACTCGTTGATTGGGAATATAAGAGCGAGGAAGATGGTTCGTGCTGTTTGTGCCGCTGAGTTGTGTTGCAGAGGAAATCTGACCAGGACGATGGCGGTTCCCTTGGTATTTATAGTTGAGGATTATCTTAGTTCCTAGGACTTTTCTTGAACTCAAGAGTAACGTATCATGCCACAACTTCCGAAGACTCCGACTATTCATGTTCTGATTGTCACCATCCCTTGCTAAAAGCTGGGCGTTGGTGTTTTACCTACCTAAATTGCTAGTCATATTGCAGATCCGAAATCTTTCGTGTTCGATAACGTAACTGTGACGAATAAGAATAGCATGGCTCATCCAAGATGACCGTAGTGTTGCACCACCATAGTGTACAGCAAATCTTAGATCTCCGTAGCTACTGTATTTTGGAAAACGGTTAGTTGGGGTCTACTGAACTTGGAGAGATGTGCTGTAGTTCTTGCCTATTCTATAAAGGTTCAGCCAACAGACTTCCCAACTATGTCTATCGTCTGAAGGATTCGTCCTGCGGTGTAGCTCGTTGTGGACTATTCGGATTTTACTCAGTCGCTCAGTCGGTATGGATGGCGAATGCCGCGATCGAAACTCCGCGTGAAGGGTATTAGGCTTGGGAGTATTCTTTCCCCGCGTCGTTTTCCGGCTTGATGACACCAGCGCATTTTCTAGGGTATCTCAAGTAATATCGAATAGATTCGAACTCCCTTCTAGAGCAGCCACTTTTCCCTGGATGGTGGCAACACCGCATATTCCCATCCAAATAAACTCAACGTTATGTTCAGAATAAGTAGAGGGGCCTATACGTACCATATTGCCAAAACACGTTTTCCAATTTCGAACCAAAATCTCACTCCAAAACCACTAAAGAGAAGCCCCCCACCTATAACTATAAAGTCCCAGTGCTTCTATAAGAGTACCTCCCCGAAGCACCTAAGGCTGGTCACGTAAAAGGACCTATATTTATAAGAAATATGATTTAATACAGTAGAGCATACTAAATTTTGCACTTATCTAATTATAAAAGAAATACTTAAATATAATTAGTCAGTAGTAATAATCTTAGAGAGTGTATAGAAATAAATGCTATTATTTCCAGATATTTTCAAAACAAAACACGTTTTGGCAACATGGTACATATAGGCCCCCGTAATAAGCTTGGCGTGTCCGAACTCCGGCGGGATACGGTCTCAGCGGAATAATGACAAATTGTGTAATTAATTACAAGCAAACTGGGTGAGAACTGGAAAGGGCCAAGACCAAGCTTGCTGGCAGGACTATTGAATGAGCGTTGTGTTTCAAGGTTGGGAGCTGATACACTGTTGCGGGCGAGTTGCTCTGCTGTAGCTGACTGTCGTCATTCTTGAATTAGTTGCAATAGCTGTTGTTGGTAGCGCCCCAGTTGTTATAAAAGGTCCCACAGATGGGAAAAAGTAGCGGACAAGCAAAGCTTTGGATTCGTGTTTGTTAGATTTCTATAAAGTTTGTTGGCTCTTGGCTGTATATCCTAATATACTGTAGATGTTATTATTGGGGGCGAATATAGAAGCCCCAGAGCGGTCCTCGGCCCCAATGGAAGAATAACCAGAAGAATGAATTGTGGCAGTGATTGGCCAAGCAGATTTGAAATTGTACTAGCAAGTAGTGCCGGCGTCGGGTCCTCGTACTCCGGGTATTGACGGAATACTGGAAGGCTGAGTTCTTAGCCTCTCTGTTTCTTACTGGGGGTCACTTTGCTTGGGACGTGGCGTGCCAGATGGCGGGTGCCATCGACGTTTCCTGTTCTAGATGCCACGAGCCTGCGACAAAACAGCGGTGAACCTTCAGCATAATAATATACAACTCCTGTCCCAACAGGTTTCACCCTACTTTTTATTTGTTGTGATATCAGAGGAAGAAGGGGGTAGAGTGCATGCTATCCAGCTACACGGACGTAGCTTACTAAAGGTGCGAATGATGCTATATTTTCTATCACTCTCTGTATCTCACATACACGACCATGTGAGAGTCTCTCAACTCCCTACTCTCAGGGACTGATCCCGCGAGAGCCGATGAGACCTGGCACAACGCCAAGGGGTCTACGGGACGAGCCAATCATATTCTTCCTAAATTATTGAAAGCTCAAATACTCGAGCTCGTGTGGCAATGGCTGGACAACTTTCAAGCAAAATCGGTGCGACTTTACAAGCCACGTGAAACTCTTCTACGGCGCATCCGAGCGCGGCGTCTGATCAATCGGTTCCGATCCCTGATGAAGGCTCCAAGGCAAAAAATCGAAGCGAAAACCCTAGATTTTCTTGCAAAATCTACTGCTGCCATGAACATTGAGATCCCCACTTCAAAGCATATATATAATTAGGTTAATCATGATAAACAATACTTTACTCTAATTAAATATATATAAGATCAAATATTTAAGTAAGTATAGCTGTCTTTATTAGAATTTTAAAAGATTTCTATTATAGATTAGATTATCTAAGGTCACAATTAGCTTTGATCTAATTTTATTTTAACTACTATATAAACTATTAATCAAGGTCTCTATTATCTAGGCTTATTATTTCTAGATATAAAACTATATAGACTATTTTATTCTAAGTAAAGGCTTTAAAATGCTCTTACTCTAGCTTATAATAATCTCTTTTAAATCTAAAGAATTTAAAAATGTATTTTCTTAAAACTAAGCCTTTTATACTTATTTACTATGATTTTAACTTAGGTAATGTTATGGTTCGAGATAGACAGGTTGTCAGTATTCTTAATTAGAAATATGCAGCTTATCTTCTTATTTAATATAAGTATATCTTGGCATCCTTTATATTTACAGAAATGGATGTGGAATAGAAGAAGGTTCTTCGAGAACGTCTAGGTGACCATGGTGAAGCATATGACGATGCAAGGGCCCTTTGGAAGGATTTGACCATTCAACTAGATTTGACCCGACCATTTTTTGCAACAGGTACTCATTATTCTCACCACCGGATTTATTTGCCACACTCAGCCCGAGGTCAAATAGCAATCTGATTTGTCCGGGAGGGTATTGACAAAAACAATATGCCATAATCTCCGAAATGAGCTGGCACTATCCGAGCTGATCTTCACGACATGTATCCTTCGCATAATTTCATGGTGTTCTCAGTGAATTGAGAGCTTTGCAGACTGTGGCGTTAGGTATTGTATTGTATTCCATAAGACGCTAGCAAATAATCAGGTTGAATAAAAAAACTAAGCGGAATTTAGCCTCTCCAAGGCTTCTTTACCCTTGTCATCTAGATTGGGATTACTATTTCAAACTGATCGTATAAGCGCATTACCTCATTCAGGATTGCCCAGGATGAAACACGAATTATACCAAATACCGAAAATATAGAGGCGCATAGTGTCACACCCAGGAAATCCATAGTCCTCTGGACCAACACCACTTGGGACGGCCTATCTGGTCGAGTCCGGCGCGAAATGAAATAGCATAACACAGTAGGAAATAAGTAATCAAGGGAAAAGGAAACAGTGATCAGCTTGTATACCCATGAATGCAGTAGAGGGATGAAAAGTAAAAGGAGAATTTTCGTTGTAAAAGAGAAAACGGTAAATAGGAGGCGGAGGAGTTTTGCGCCGTTTCCAGATAGCAAACTCCGAAATATGATTACCTAAAATGTTAACTTCGTCTCAAATGATTTTATAATAGAACTCACTTCGAATGTACTAGGAAACACCGTACATAATCCCAGGGGCAAGTGGAAGACAGGTACAGAAAAACCACCAAATTTCAGCACTGATGCCCTGATAGCAAATAATAAGATAAACGCGCTTGCAGGTAGAAACAGTGTTGAGAGGATAATATTCCAGATTTTTCTAAGACCGTTTACCAAAAAAAGGAGGTTAATTTCGCAAACCCTAAAACAATAATAGGTTCAGTAGGAGAGCTACAATATCGTACACGGCCACCACGTCGCGAGAAAATTCTGCCGGCTTCCCTCTATGCATCAGGCTTCTCCCAATATCTCCTATCGAGGCGTTAGATAAGTGACCGTTGATCGCCACCGGTGAATATGACCATCACATACCAATCTGAATCGTTCCTCTGCATGATATCATATACGTAAATAGTTGACATCAGCTTTATAGGTCAGTGAGCGACTACCTAGTAAACAAACGAACAAGTTCATGAATCGGCGTGTAATCATTCTCAGCAGCTTGTATAATTACATCTGCCTTATTATCCTAAAATACAAGGCCCATATTGGCGCGAAATTTATTCAAAACCTCAAGGTCGGCCAGATCCTCCTAAATATAAATTCAAATTTGATTATATATATATCATTTTATTCTTTTAAAATGTTATCTTACATATGTAATTTATCTCTTACTTAGATCTTAATAGGCTCCAATAAGCTCCACCGTAATCCATATTAGTTATCTTAGATACTCCTGGAAGCAGCTTCGGCACACTGTTCTATTTCCTCACAACCGTACGTCGCGACAAATAAACCCCGGTTGAAATCCGGTTACATTATTCCCACAATCTAGCATATGGAACCTCCCCTCCCCCACAAAACAAAGTCTCGTCCTCTATCACATCCCAGGTGATGCTCCCGCAGCTGTAAAGATCTCTCCGCTCACAAAGGTTGCCGACGGTTCCGCAAGGTCTACATAAATTGGTGCTAGTTCGACCGGCTGTTCTATACGGCCAAAAGGGTTCGCCTTGGCTGTGTTGTCCATGATCTCCGTCGTGTAGCCCCCGGCTACAATGAAAGGTGTGTAGGTAAAACCGGGCGCCACGCCGTTAACCCGAATAGCCTTCTCCGCGAGCTGCAGTGAAAGACTCCGTACCATGTGTGCTACAGCCGCCTTGCTCGCGCCGTAGACGACCCCATTGGGTATTGGCTGCGCTGCCATACCGGACGTGGTAAATATGATACTCCCACCTCGGGGAAGAAGAGGCACAGCCGCGCGGGTCAGGAATATACCGGCGAAGACGTTGGTGTGGAACACTTGTTCAAGATGAGCTGTTGACTGGTTAGAAATGGGCTGATAGTTTGGGCCCTCAAGGTAGCCCGAAAAGCTCGTCAATTTGTTAGCTTGTCTCTCAATACACTGCGGAACTCAAAATCGGTACCTACCCAGCATGGTTCACAAGAATGTCGAGGCCTCCAAGACGGCTGTGAGCTTCGTGGACTAGTTCAGTACAGAATGTCTCGTTGAGCAGATTACCGGGGATCCTCTCAATCGCGAGACCTTCTGGTTCCAGCACATCAACAAGTTCTTGCGCGTCTGACTCCTCTTCCGGCAGGTAGTTAATCGCAACCTTGGCGCCTTCTCGGGCATACGCGATGGCAGCGGCCCTTCCAATACCTGAGTCACCGCCTGTGATGAGTGCTCGTAGACCGCGGAGCCTGCCAGTGCCTTTGTAACTTTCTTCTCCGCAGTCAGGGGGGGGGTCTTGAATGTCGATTGGAGCACGGGAAAGTCCCCAGATGGAAGGCTAAGGTTTAAATTAGAAAAGCGATTCACTGGGTCAATGAGATGAACGTCATCTGTCTCTGTCTAAAAGTGAGCAAACTTCTCACGCAAGTATCACAAAGCTGGGGGCAAACCAAAAGCAGAAGCGATACTTGAGAGGCACATGAGTGCCAAAACAACCACGAACCGATGCATGTTAGTTTAAGGCAACTTAGCGTTGGCTATAAACTGAATCAATGAAGTGAATTATGTTGATACATCCTCAAATAAGGCCGGGCAGGGGCAGGCTGATTTATATTCGACATCATTGGTCTTTCTTCAGCCAAATTGATATAGATTGTTATCCTCTCAACAACACTTTTCCTCCCTAAACACTAACCCGAACGATATACTGTCGATCATTGTTAGGCCCGGTGTTAAGACATCGGAATAATGAGTACTGCCGAAAAGGTATAGCAAACCATTGTTCCCGGTGAGTTCCGAGTATCCGAGTATCCGAATATGCGAAGCGCCAAGTCTATCTATAGCTAGGATTCCGATGGCCTAACCTTACAACTCCGTCTTCTTGCAACCATGAGCCTTATCCATGAGGTTAACGTGCCGCTTTGGTGACGATGAATGGTGTTTTTACGGAGGACCGTACGTACAACCTTACAAAGCAGAAACCTGATACACATTAATAAGGCTCTTTGTAGATTTAAATCTATTATACTACTAAATTCACTTAGTATTGATCGATTTATACGGGCAGGCGACACCGGTCCATATGTCATGTTTCGGCTGACATATCATATTACATATTCAATATACAAGCAATACTTGAGCTGACAATACAGTTCTCTCGCAACACAAGGATTTTTGGAATCGCTGTACAATGCGGTAGATTGGGTCAGATAGTGTCGGAATTCTTATTGGTGCAGGATGCAAACAATACAATCATTGAATCATCTTCTTGAGGTCTGAAAACGTCTGAAACTAGATACATGAAAACACAGCAAATTTATGCTTAATTTCTTAGTAGACTATCAAGATGACTGGAGGCGCGCTCCGTACGCAATGGTCCTGAAACAATGGGGGGAAAGAATGAAAGAAAATTGAAAAAAAAGTCTATAATCTAAATATATTTAATAAATATATAGCTAATTAAAAAAAATTATAAATTTAATAATATATATATATAATCTATTTATTTTAAAGCTTATTACTACTTTAAAATTATTATAAAAGAAATATTAGGTTTTATATATAAAAAGTTTAATTTTTAATTAATTATTATATTTTATTTAAATAAAATATTATAATAATATTATTGTGAGGATGTGTTTTAGAGAGCAAGCAAATGGATTTCTGGTGTCAAACTATAGGTCGTTATAGAATCAAACTGATTACTGGTCTTCCTTATTCCTTCATCCTGTGCGTGAGGATAAGCCTCTCGTCTTCTGTTCCATGGTTCAATCTAGGGTTTCCACCCTATGCGTCATGTGAGGCTGGTGAGCCGTGTGGGTGGTGGCAGTGGCAGGCCTGTGGGCCACACCGGTTCTCACATCTTATTCTTTTTACTCTAGTTACATGCCAGCAGGCATATGACTGAGGCTATCTACTTGTTCGACTGCATCGGTTATCCAACAGTGTACTAATATTTCTGATTTAGGAAGGTGGCCGTTTCTGCGGGGAAATGAAGCGCTTGTGAAGAATACACAAAAGTGCGAAGAGGTAAAACGTAGATGGGTTATTGGTGGGCTCTTCGCAGCTATCTGGGGTTTCGGAGCTCGCCGATTTGTGTTCTTAAACATGCTATTAAGCGATTGGTTTTGCGGGCAGTATCATGTATCTCACTAGCCATAGCTTAGCTGCACCTTCTCATTAGTTAGTCGGTCAAGGTTTGCTTGAGTATAATGCGTGCAATACTGATTAGTACGTAGTGGGCGTGGCTGTACTACTAGGCCAGGCTCGGATGCTCGGAAAAAACAAGCATGCACGAAAGAAAGATGTGACCCTATCATCAGCAGGATTCTTATCACGAGGAGACGGTCAGGAGCAATAATGCAATCTGCGCTTGCAATTATTGGTCGCCATTTCATGCGTACCCGGATGTGTACCTGTCTGGCTTGCAGATCTTGACCTAACCCGGTAAGACTAGGGTTACATTCCTATTTTAACACGCCCATCTAGACAGCTTGTCTGACATTTTCGAGTCGTGATCGGGCCTTGTTGTTGTTTGTCATTGTTCAATTTAGAGGATATTGGAGTAGTAACACCGTCCTCCTGATCTAATGACTTGTTACCATTATTTATCCCATCTAGAGGGGCTCTAGTCCGATGTTACCTCGGAATAAGTAAATTTAAGCTATAAAAGCAAGCTTTTTTCCCCATCTTGTTTCTCATCCTGCTGATCAGTAGATCATATCACTCAAGAAAATCAACAAAAATGCAGATCAGCCAGGTGTGTTTGTGTTTTCCATGAACATTTGTTTCGCCAACGCCGTACTGATGAACACAACAGATTGCCGCTGCCCTCTTCCTCCTCGCCACCTCGGCGCAGGCCACCACCATCGTCAAGGCGCGCGACAGCTGCGTTGAGACCTGTGGCAGCGTCTGCTACTGGCAGACCGACATTGACGATGCCCTGAACAAGGGATACTCCGAGTACCAATCCGGCGGCGAGCTGGACAGCTACCCTCACACTTACAACGACTACGAGGGCTTCGACTTCCCTGTCGACGGCCCTTACCAAGAGTTCCCTATCCTGAGCTCGTACAAAGTCTACACTGGTGGTAGCCCTGGTGCTGACCGTGTCATCTTCAACGAGCAGGGTGACTATGCCGGTTTGATTACGCACACGGGAGCCAGCGGCGATGACTTTGTCGCTTGCAAATCCAGCTAAGCTGGTTGCTTAACTGGTGCTGGGAGAAATCATGAAATGGAATCAATATTTGATATGAAAACTGCATGAGACTTTTGTAAATAGTAAGGAAAAGCTTTTACTGGCCAACTACTTTCAAAGCTAGTTATACGTTAATGCAGACTTGCAACGCGTGAATGATTTAGTTTTTTAGCAGAGTTTTTCATTTCTAAATGTTACAGATTAAATAATATTAAATAAAGCAGCATCATGGATTGAATATATGTAAAATCCTTCGCTTAAAAGATTGTCATTGGCGGGTGAACGGAGAGTCAATAGTCTTCTGTCCTATTCATCGCTCAGTAACAAGCAGCAAGTCACTATTGACACTGTGCAGTTCCACATATGTCAACACAGTTCACCTATGGCTCTGAAACTAAAAGCTATCTAGCCTAGAAGATCTATATATGAAGAGCGAGAGGTTCACCGGTACATCGGAACCTTGATTTAATTCACAGGCATTCTGTCCATTAGAATAAATGTTTGACATGGCATGTGTCGATTATTAGTATAGCACCTAGCATTGATCTCACGAGTCGATAACTTTGTTTATTCGTTGAACAAAATATTGCATCCTCTTTTGTATGCAGAATAAACCTGGCCCTCTGGCACCGTAATATATCTGCTATGTCTTTCCTTCTCACAGCCCAATTCAGTGCAGGAAAACCAATCAGTTTTACTATTTGGTAATATTAAAGAAAATTTACTCATTGGTTTTTCCTCAGATTAGGATTAAGCATAAAAATGTTAATAGGAAAAAGACGAAGAAAAGGAAACAAAATATCTAAGGGTTGATTTTATCGGTAACAGAAGATCAAAGCCGGTGACCTTTAAAGCCAAAGTTTACGTACATTTACCTTAACATATCAATTTAGATACCCACTGAAGTATTACGAAGCCGGAAAGACATGGAAAAAACCGCATATAGAAGCAACGAAACAACATTCAATGTCAAAAAATGGCGAGAAAATAGTGAGAAAGATGACTACAGTTTTTTTTGAATGGCCCGGTTAAACGTCGATGGTGTGTAATCATTCAGATAAAAATATAGGAATACTCAAGTGAGTCAATCCAAAATGTCACTACGAAAATTGTACACCAAATCACATAGTTTAAAAGAAAGCGAGATTTACAAAGCAACAGTGCCGGGAAATCTCCCCAAACGACTATTGTAGACCACGTGTATTGTCTCGACAATTTGTCAGTGCGAACTTTGAACAACTCGATTCTCAGCCAGTCGACTGACTAGTCACGGCTTTCATCTTTTGATAATCGATGGCAGTCCATATGTGTAGTTGCCTCGATACGTAGAATTAAACAATATGATACAGTAAACTATAAACCAAAAACACCATAGCTATGCAAAAAACAAAACTTTTCCCGCTCTTTTGCAAAAATCCAATCACAAAAATATGTTCAAAAGTAATTGAAAATAAACCATCATTCATAACAATAAGTTTGCCTGCTACTTCATATCAGCAGCAGGTAAACTGGGTGTTGTGTTGAAACTGGTGGCGTAAGGGGTGCTAGTAGACACCTGGTGAAGAGGAAGTTGGTCCTCGGGATCAGTGGCAACGACTGACGATGTAGATGGCCGCCTGGTTCGACCGTTCAGCACCTCTATCCAGCCAGTGATCATGTCAAAGCGTATCACAACCACTACACCCAAGATACCAGATGTCTGTATCGTTCAAAAGAATTAGAATAAATTTCCGAAAACGACGCCAAGGCGATAAGAGCAGAAAACCAAATCAGTGAATCAAGGGGGAAAGAGTTTGGGCAAATTGAGTAGAAATAGCAAGAACTTACAGCGACAAGGAAGAACGTAACCACGACAAGGTTCTCGCCTGGGCCCACCTCTGAGAGGTGTGGCATGCAACCGTTTTTGTCACCGGATGTCGTTATACACGAAACCCAATCGTCGAACTTTTCCGGAGCGTCAAAGTCCTCTACTCTCAGCATCATAAAGATGGCTGTGATGAGACCGACATAAATCAAGACGCCAAAGGCAGCCAACATAGGCCGCCACTGCATGCTGGTCAACAGTTTTTGAGTCGCAAGCGAGTTTCGGCGAGGTCCGACATGTCCCCCTTGTATCTGCCAGAATCTGACTGATGACGGATTCCATTCATCGGTACTAGTACCATGGCATTCACTGTTCACGGTGCGATGGTTGATGCTGTCGTTCTCATTATTGTTTTCCTCTTCGTAGGCAGGAAGTCCTCGATCCTCGCATATTCCACGGAGGACATTGAGCAGACAGTAGCCGAGGGTCCAGACCTGTAGGATGAAAGTAACGACAGCAATTCCTAGAAAAGGTGTCCAATACGTCACCCAGCCGCGGATAGGGTTGAGATAACACACTTTGCCCACTTGGTAAGACGCGCCGGTGACACGTTGCTGCAAGACAACGAGCAGGATAGTACCGAAAAATATGGTACTCAAGGCCACGTATTGGTATTTCTTCCCTAGCTTTTGTTCCCAGACGACGAGGAGGTGGAGATACACGGCCCGAAATAAGCCTGAAGTAGAGTTAATGAGATGGTGAGAGAGAGAAAAAGGCATGGATTGGTACTTACAGCTTATGACGACAAGCCATACTCCAATGAATATTATCGTCGAAGTTGCAGCGCACGTGCTGTCCGAGAAATTGTCGTTCGGCGTTATTTCATTGTAACATTGGTCAGGCGTCTTAGCCAGTGGTATCACGTATGCTATCTAAAGTGGCTTGTCAGTTTTGTACCACAGGACTCCAAACACAGCAAAAGACATTTCATACCGACAAGAAGACGAATCCGGAGATGGGAACAGTGGTCAAATAATGCCGGGCCGTGTAGATTTTCGGCACGACTGCGTATGTGATGAGGAACAGCACCAGTATCACCACCACAGCTATCCCGCACCAGCCCGCAATATCCAAGTGTTTCTCAAAGTCTAAGATGCCGTCTTAGTCGCCGTTCGTTTTTCGCTTTCGTATCGATGGATGCTATTGATCTTACCGTCGGAGTAGCGCCACGATGACCAAGGGCAGGGCAAGCAGCACGAGACTGAACCTGTGTCGAGAGCAAAGTCTCTACAGAACCGGTTCCACACGACTAATCAAAAAGACACATCAGCATTGCGCAGTTCTTGCAGCAGGTCAAAAATAATTAAGAAAGGGAATTCAGCTTGCCAACATACATCCACCGACATCCGGAAAGGCGTCCTGTGCGAGGAATGGGTGCGGGCAGGTGGAGTTGTTCAGATTCCCATCCATATCCCAAGCTCACGTGCGTTGAAAAAACATGGAGTGGTGAATCCGAGGGGATGGGTTGGCTTTTCCTAAGTGCAATAATATAAGTCCCTGGTGATATTGGGCAGAGCCGGTTCTGTCATGCGATCGAGATGCGATGGGCTCGTGCGCTGTTCATATACCACGCCCTCGGGACGCGAAAAAGCAACAAGAAATATGAGGGAAAAAAAGAAAACGAAAACAAAGTTGGATAAAACCCATAGCCTGGGAGGGGAGACTAATACTATCGATTGATGATCCCCCGGATCATCGTTCTCCATTCCGCCATCAAATCATCAAGCAATGGGTGCGCGGTGGTGGGGACCGAACCATTAATTCTGCACGTTACTCCGTAGTTTCTGTCTTTTCTGAAGTGTTGGAACCTCACTAGGGCTGATGACAATGGGCCGATGATGACACATTTCACTGGTCGGCTCTTTTCCCTCTTCTTCGTACTCCGTACTCCGCTCTCTGCCCGTGGTGGGGAGGAGACTGACATGTGCACCTAGAGCACTAGCTTTGCAGCAGAAGCCCTCGGTCGCTCAGTAATAACCATAAGAGTCATGAGAATAGCACGTTAATAACAGAACTGTGTAATGGGAACTGATTCTGGGTACCAAGCGCACGGAGTCTAGCCGGCTAGTGTTGGTTCAAGTTGGTCAAACTTGGCTTAAATCTACGTACTACGTATCTCGATTTCTACCCATGCATCCAATAATGGGCGCGTATCGTTGCCCGAGCGTCTCAAGGATTCTAAACCCTACCCCGACGAGCCGCCCAACCCCAGGCCAAAAAGGAACGAGGTTTTGTTTTTTTGCAGTAGGCATCCGTAAGAGTACAGAGAATACGAAGACTAGAGCGCTCCGTACTAATCTCTCATTTTCTAGTCGCCGATCCCATCGACTCATTGCCTTAACTGGAAAGTTCCAAACACAGACGCCGCGGCAGGTTATTCCTGTTCCGGGAATAGTCCAAGGGTCTCGCTTGAGTCTGGGCCTCAGCGACGTGATGCCCAGGCCCATTAATAACGAGTGCCCGCGCTGCTGTGCTGTGATTGCTACAGAGTTCTACAGAGTACGTACGACGGGGAGGCTCCATCCTAGTCACACTAGAATGTGGAATCCCCTGAAAAACTCCTGCAATTTAAACTTTTTAAGGGGCGAGCTTGGCCAAATCGTGCAGTCACTCAGCAGCACTGGGAGTTGTTCGCCGTCGAGTCGATGCCACTCACGTGATTTATTATACAGGGGATAACGTAATTAGTTGTCCGAAAATTCAGTGTTGGGTAGACTAATAACAATAATATTATTAATAATGTGCATGGATTATTGCTCGGTGGGGTCCGTAACCCTGAAGCTCCCGGTTCGGCCGTGTTCCGGATGCTGTGGACGAAGATAGCACGCATAAATTGCTGATTTTGACTACGATGGATACCTATTCCAGTATTTTTGGGGTGTTATTTTATATGAATTCCTGAACAACTTGCGTATTTCCTTTCAGTAACTGGTTTTTCGCGTTGGTTATGCGAAGTACACTAGGCCCAGTAATTCTTTAAATTGTGATAAGCTGGTTTACAGTGTTGCAAATCTAAATCTATGTGCTCGCCCTGTTCTGGGGTTGCGGTTTTTTATTCCTCATGCTTCGTTTGGCATCGTGGAAGTCACAAATCACCTTCAGGGTCAAACAATATCAGCCCTGTCTCATGACAACAGTATGTGCTTGTTCACGGGGGGGCTTCTATCATTCGTTCGTCATTCATTTTGACCAAGTCGTTTACTAGGTTTCAGCGCAAACATGCAAGCAGGAAATGAATAGTTGGGCAGTCCAATGTAGTGTTAGGAAGCCAATAGATATCAATTGGTTTCAAATTCCGTGTATCGAGGCACCTTTTCCCCCGCCCTCCATTTATACTTACTTCCTGGATGATCTTCCGGGAGCCTTTTTGACCCAATGAAGACCTCTCGCGCAGTGGCACCTTCATTTTCAACATTTTTTCTGAACAGCCCACGTCGTCGCAGCTCCGGAAGCAAATACTCGGCAATGTCTTCAAAACAACCCGGATTCGTAATATGTACGAGGTTGAACCCGTCGACATCAGTTATATCGACCCAACGTTCGATTTCGTCGGCTACTGTTGTTGGGCTCCCGATCAATTTTGCCTGCAGTCCGCCGACACTCAGGTATTCGGCGATCGTCTTCTTTGTCCAGGGCTGATTCTCAGTTCCGGGTACAGTTGCGGCCCATCGCCGGATCATAGACTGGATACGTGGCGAGTCTGTCACTAGGAAGTTCTCATCGTCCGAGTACTTGGATAGATCGACACCGGTCCATCCTCCAAAGAGGGCTAGTGCGCCTTCAGAATCTGCGTATTTCAAAAATTCCTCTCGCTTTGCCTTTGCTTCTTCGTCCGTCGGCGCCACAATGATATCGATTGCTAGTAGGATCTTGATGTGGCTTGGATCGCGACCCTCTTTCTTCGCAATGCCGCGGATATTGTCGACGACTGTGCGAATTGCTTCGGGCACCTGGCCTCCAACAAAGATGGCTTCTCCATGTTTCCCGCCGAATCCATTTCCTGCTTCCGAGACACCGGCTTGGAATAGAAAAGGAGTGCGCTGTGGGGAGGGCTCACAAAAATGAGGTCCTGGGACTTCAAAGTATTTCCCCTTGTGGTGGATTTGTCGTACTGCATCGTTCGCGATATAAACACCGTTTTCTCTGTCAGCGACCACGGCATCGTCACGGAAGCTTCCTTCCCAGAGCTTGTAGACCACTTCCATGTACTCGTGTGCAATAGCATAACGTTCGTCATGCGGAATCTGTTCCTTCAGACCATGGTTTCTGGCCGCACTATCGAGATACGACGTCACAATATTCCATGCGACTCGGCCTTCACTAAGATGGTCGACCGTCGAGAATCTCCGGGCCAATACGTAAGGCTTCTCGTAAGTCAAACTCGCCGTTACGCCGAAGATGAGATTTTTTGTGACGGCGGCCATTGCAGGAACAAGATACAGAGGGTCATTGACTGGAAACTGTGCACCCGCTGCCAATGCCGGTCCTACATTTGCTGGACCTTTGTATACATCGTAGGGACCGAGCGTGTCGGCGATGAACATGGAATGGAACCCAGCTTTGTCAAGCAACTGTGCGAGATCTGTCCAGAAAGAAAGCTTTTTGTACTGGTCCGTCTTGTTCCGCGGATGGCGCCATAGCCCAGCAGCCTGATGGCCTGGGGTGTTCATTACGAAGGCATTCAGGATGAGTTGCTTTTTAGGCGCTCCATTGGTTTTGGGAAGGGTGGTGTCTGCCATGTCGAATACCGTGGTTGAAAAACCTGGACAGGGGTCAGAAGAAAACCAGGCTCAGTAGAGCAAGTCAACCTTATAAAGAATCGCCGGGCCATCGTGATTATTTAATAGATTCATGTCAATTATCCCGGACACCCAATTTACCGGATTGGGCAAGAATTGCAGGGCTGCCCCGCTCTGCCCGCGACGAGGCCAAATGTCTCGCCATCGTCTGTGAGTGGCACGTCATTTCGCCGCACCAGTCGCGTTCATTCGCGAATTGCTCAACTTATATATTTTTTTCTCTCTTGGCAACGGCGTCAGTAATGAATTATGATTGCTGCGTGGAGCTTCAGACCCCCGCGTCTCCTTGCGAACAAATGGATTCCCTATCTGGTCAATTGATAGTCGTTAAACAGCCCACTTCTCTCCATTATTCCACGCGCATGGCCATCCGATTGTCGGCCCGCCTACGTATAACGCAATAACGGCTGCCATCTGCGTGCTTCTGCCTCATGGTGGGTGAAGACATGTTTTGTCCGTGGAGACTTTCCCTTTCTGGAGGGCAGGTTTTAGCTCAGTGCGAGTATAAATATCAATGCCGATGGAATGCATCAACAGAAAAAGAAAAAAAAAACCATGTGTACCCTTTCCACCACTTAATAACCGAAAGGGGCTTCAAGTGCTCCTGATAATAGCAGTATACGATGTCGTCCCTCTCGATAGGCGTCGCGGGCGACACGCTCATTCCTCAGGGAACAGCGTATGGTCTCCTCATCGGCCTCGGCGTACTCTTCTGTGGTGTAATTCTGGCTGCAGTCAAGATCCAGAAGGTGTATCTTTCCGAAGACTCGGCTACCTCGGAGATGTTCATGGTGGCCAATCGAACAGTAGGAACAGGGTTAACAGCATCGGCCGTGTTTTCGTCATGGATGTGGATTAATGAAACAGTCCTTGCTGCAGCCATGTGCTACAAGTTTGGTCTTGCCGTCCCAATGGTGTGTTTATTCCTGTTTATTCTGCGTAAAGAGATGTGTTCTCCTGCTAAAACACAATGCTGTAAAGTGGTGGGGTACAGGCCTCTGTTTTCAAATTGCCCTCATGGCTGCGCTCGGAGTGCTGGCTAAGATCAGGGTTCCATATGCTCACACATCCCTTGAGATTGTTCGGCAGCGATATGGCCGGATAGGACATATTGTTTACATCTTCTTGAATCTTGCTTGCAACATCTTCGGGTGCGCATCCATGATTCTGACCGGCTCTCAATTGATTTATGGGGTTTCGGGGATGAATTTTGCTGCTGCCACAATTCTCATACCACTAGGAGGTAAGTTATTCCACGGCATTGTGGTATTTTGAATTCGAATCTAATGGATACAAATTTTTCAGTTGTGTTGTATACTGCTGTCGGAGGCCTCAAAGCAACATTCCTCACAGATTACCTCCACACACTGGTTGCTTTGATTCTCATCATTTTCTTTACGCTCTCTGTTCTAACAAACGACACAATTGGAGGACTCGGGGGCCTCTATGACAAAGTAACAGCGACTGCGGCGGAAAATTATATCAGTGGGAACTTCCAGGGCTCCCTCTTGACGATGAAGTCCAAGCAGGCGATCATCTGGGGGCTTATTCTCAAATTTGGAAACCTGTCTTTAGTTGTTATGGACACTGCCTTTTGGCAAAAGTCCTTTGCAACCGAAGTCAACGCAACTGTTCCTGGGTATGATCTGGCGGCGTTGGCTATCTTTGGGATCCCTTGGGGAATTGGAACAGTGATTGGTTTGACTGGACGAGCAATTCACAACACCCCCATCTGGCCAACCTATCCTGCTGAGTTCACCACGGCGGAAGTAAATGCTGGACTGGTGATGCCGTATGTGATAAAGGCGCTCATCGGTGATCAGGGAATAGTGGCTTTTTTCGTGCTTCTTTTCATGGCTCTTACCAGTACTGTGTCCTCTTCGATGATCGCGGTCAGCAGCATTCTTTCATTCGACCTATACAAAACATACATCAACCCAAAAGCTTCGGACAAACGCCTTGTCCGCGTCAGCCATATATCTGTTGTGATTCATGCCGTATTCATCACGGCCTTCTCAATAGCCCTGAATTATGGTGGCGCCGACATGACCTGGATCGGTTACTTTCGACCTGTCCTGACATGCCCCGGAATTATTCCCCTGATATTCACTCTTTGCTGGAAAGGGCAGACGCGTCTAGCGTTGATTATTTCTCCAATTCTTGGGTTTGTTACCGGACTTGCCATTTGGCTGGCGACGGCATACCACCTATATGGAGAAATTAATCTGACTACAACCGAGGCTGGAGTGCCAGCACTATACGGAGCTATGGGGTCATTTTTCTCACCTGGTCTTTACTCCGTTCTTATTTCGCAGTACAAACCATACTCTTTCGATTGGCGGGAGTTTCTTCGCATTGAGATCGCCGATATGGAAACTGTCGAATCTTCTTCATCCTCAACCACCCCAACAATTAATGAGGAGGACAAAGACAAGTCGCGAATAACAAACACAGCTGAACCTATCTTTGCAACACCTTCTTCCGACAAAACAGACTCAAAAACATCTACTGTTATTCGAAGTGGAGAGAAACCTCGGATAAATGCTTCGACCATACCCCTAGATGATATCCAACACCCTTTCTCCAAGGAAACTCTCGCGGAGCTCCACCGCTGGTACCGTATTGCTTGGATCGCTTGGGTATTTATAGTGCTGGTCACATTTGTGGCCTGGCCTATGCCACTGTACAGGGACTATATATTTACCAAGACTTTTTTTAAGAGCTGGACGAGCGTGGCTATTATATGGCAGTTTGTGGCCTTTTTCGCGGTTGTGGTGTTTCCACTGTATGACGGGAGGAGGCAGATTATCACTGGAGCGAAGGGTGTCTGGAACAGTTCACGAACATATTTGAAGAAAAAATGATTGACCAGGAAATTATTATATAGAATTAGGAATACGAAAAATATTAGAGATAGAAATGACATGCAGTTTATCAAGCACTTGAGTTCTATCTACGATCTGTGACCTGTGCATGACTGGCGTGGGTATTCCCAGTTAGGATTATTCAGTCCGATCGCTGCGAGAAATCACCGTTCGGTCCTCATTCCATTTATTATCTCCCGGTTATCATTTGAGCTCTTAAATATACTGATTAGAAGTTTTCCGGCCATTGATTAACCCATAGTGAAATGGTAGTAAGAAACTCCGGCGCTGGTGAACATTGAAAAACCGGTGTGCGTTTCGGAGAAATGCTACCAGACTCAAGTCAGTAATACCAGTGCCAAACAAATGTTATGTTTGGCAAATGTTTCGGTACTTTAGTTACAAAAAAAAAAAGGGATTACTTAATTTTCCAGAATACGAGATGATTGTCAAATTTAGAAATCCAATTAGTTTTTTTTTGGTCCTCGCACACGGCGAACAAAGTAGTATAGATAGAAGTATGACCTAGAACCGTGTGAATCATCACTCTTATCGGTCGATATTAAAATAGTATCACGCACGTTGAGGAAATAAAATTAGGCAACACAAAAAAGAAAAAAGAAAAAATTTTGCAGCCTAAAGCCCAGCCGAGAGCATGCAAGCTGTGCCTCTGCAAGGGAGCACGGTGCAGTCACATATACCCAATCCCGAACAGGAGCATGTAAGCCACCTATGATCTATATGGGTTGAATTTCCCGGTGTAACAATTAACCGGGCTATTGGCCAGTAACTTAGCTGGTTTCGCAGATTACAACGCATCTTCAAATCTTGCCAGCCTGCAGTCTGTGTATGGTCTGGGTGTAAGATGAGTTTCTCTGCATGCATTCAGCCACCACCGGGTGCTTTTAGTTGGTCAAAACACGAGGGAAAACGAGAAAAAGAAAGGAAAGAAATAGACATTTCAGATACATAAGAAGACCGCTTAAGAGCTGGATGTCGCTACACTAGAGTCAAAAATTGGAATGAATGCTTTGGTCATCTTCGGAACATTCCAGACTTATTTTTATTATCACAGAACCACGTATCAAGACCTGGCTTCATAGAAAGACTATTTTTGAACTCCGAAATGCAACACCTAAGGCAATTAAAGACTCTTACTCTTTTCCTTCTCATCCTTTTATCATCCCACACCGTTTCCTTAAGCAGCTGCATCACCAACTGCATCGCTCGCTATCCCGAGAATTCTGCGTGCACTGGCAGCGAAACCGGCCAGGCTCTCGCGGACTGTACCTGTGCAACATTCAACGGCTATAACGACCAATTACTCGTGTGTGCCCGAGGGTGCCCGTCAAGCGACGTTGCTGACTTTGCGACAAATATTCCGACAGAATGCCGCTCGACTCTTCTCCCGAGTATCACTGCTACCGCGACGGTCGCATCAGAACCAGCTTCTGCAACTGTGGCCGTAGAAACAGGGGACGCGAAGATGAATAAGAGTCCTGTAGGGCTGAGTGTGGTTGTTGTGGTGACGGCAATCATCAATGTGTATGCATTGTGATTCGATCATGCCAATATCAATCGGTCTGGTGTCCCAATGGAACAGACTGATATTGTATTTGTCAATAAATTGTGCATAAAACTGGCGTAAGGATTGAGAATAACACCCAAGGTTATGAATTTGAATTTATCGTTTGAAGCTATCATCCCGTTCTACTTCTCCAAGCGAGGCGTATCCTTGATTCTAAACACGTACTTCAATGCACTATTCTTCCCTTCCTTCAAGTTTTTCAATGCACCTTCTACACCTTCCAGTCCATTTGGCACAATCTCATATGGATGTCCGCTGAACCAGCCATCTTTAAGGCCCTTGGTAAACAACTGGCTAAACACAAATCCGAGATCTGCGGTTCCCGGTGCTTCCGAGGGGGACTTGTGAACAGTCCCGACATTGGTCCGAAGAGCCTGTAAGGTAGTTGGGAACGCCTTTTCGTCAAAAGGTAAAACTCCAGTATATATTCCTTGCTTCGGGTCGAGAACTTTGGCCAGCGTGGTCCATGTAGGCTCAAGAGTGATGGCATCAAAAGCATATTTGAGAGTGTCTTTGCCACTGTCCTTGACGGCCTTTTGAATCTCCTTAACCACATGGTCCGGACCAGGGCGGTAGTCGATGATGCGATCGCCCTTTGAGGAATCGATAAGCGACTCAACGTACGACGCGCCCGAACCAGCAACGACAAAGAGAGGGTGGATGTTCGCTTGTCGGGCTAGTTTGATAGTAAACGCTCCCACAGCAGACGAGCCACCGTATATGACAAGAGGGATTTGCTCTTTCGCCGGGGAAAAGGGACTCGGCAAAGAAAGGTTCCCAAACAGGCCGACTGCTGCTGTCAGAGCTGCAAGACTGTTATACTTCAGTTAGACGCAATGTCTCTATCGATATTTGTTTTACTCTTACGGAATTGTTGATGCTTCTGCTTACAGTTAGTAAAAGTTCTCCTATGATCTCTTCATACGAACTCACCCTCGAAAGAAGTCTTCTCTGGCAAATGAAATGTCGTATACGCCCACGCAACAGCGTACTCGGCATAGCTGCCACCAGGTGTGCGCATCTCATGGAATGCAGCAACCCGGTCCCCAACCTTAAAGTATGGTTAGCAAATGAATGCAAATTTTTTTCTCTTTCTCTCATATGTGGGATAGTCGCTGGCAACATACCTTGAACTCGGTCACCCCCGCACCAACTTCGTGAACGACCCCAGCAATATCGTCACCCTGGTTAATGACTTCGTCTGTCCATTGTGGCAGCTTCCAGTCTTTGGGATTACTGCCAGACACGACAACTTTGATGACAACTTGACCTTGCTTGGGTGTGGGGATAGGTGACTCGATGGCCTCGACCACGGGACCGGAACGAATTACAACGTCGTACATATTTGTCGCTCTGAAGATGATCAACTGGAAACCGTAGATGATATTATGAAAAAAATCGTCTGAGTACCACCAGGTACAATGGCCCTGTTTTATATAATTGTCGTGCAGACGGTGGATACTACTACGTAGTAGGAAAGAATTTGTAATCAAGCGTTCTTACTCCGGCCAATTTCGCCATGAGCAATTAAGTTTAAAAGCAACGAACAAGCTTCGAAGAGCCAATTAAAGTTGATATAGGTGGCTCTTTTATGCTCTAATGACTAAAATACGTCATTTCGCCGTTTGCAATATCTCTGGGGTCTGATTGGCTAGTGTCGGCAGTTTGGAGTTTGTATTTGTAAGCTGAGCGATGAAGATGGAAGTATTTATCCGATAGACGATCACGGATGAGCATCCAATTTAAAAATAATTTATGTCTTTTTGTTTGTTTATGGATTTTGTGTTAAAAGGGAAGGTGTCCTTGGAGCTGAACTAACAATTGGCCTTAACTTCGTCGTTACGATATAATACCCATTGTTGCATTTTACACTAACAAACATTGCATAAACGACGAGCCACTTAGTTGCCAATTGATCGTTTTAGAACATTTGAATATATTTCAGCTTTTTTCGATACTAAATGATACTAATTTTACGGACCGACTCAAAAAGTGGACAGACTCATGAGGTTCGCATATATATGAGCTTGGGGGGTTTTTTGGCTGATCACGGCTGTTCATATGAACTTAACTATATAGTGACCGTTTCCATTCGGGTCCAAGTAACTTTTAGGAAAGCTGCATGAATAAACGCAAAATGCCGGGTTTAATCTTTAAATACCTAGGGGAAGGACAACAGGCGACTGGGCCCATTTGTTATAGGCTTAGGAGACTTTATATTCACTCGATATATTGGACTCTCCCTCTCGGCTGAGTGATAAGTAAATTAGAATGATGATTATGATGTACTACATGTCTCTTATTTTTGAGATATACCCGAAAAACTATCTAACAAAATACAATGGTCTTTGTACATGTAAATTCCTTCACTTCACCAAAAGCTTGTATCAAGGCTGGACCCATCACTTGATACATATGTTCATGGACATAAATGCGATGCATAAATCAAAGCAAACTAGCATTTTCCTGACCCAATATCACACATGAAACCATTCCCTTCACCTTCAACAGTTTCCCCGTTCTTGATCTTTCCAAAGATATCCAGCAACTCACCAACGTCAGGTGCTCCATCAATCCTGTGTTTCCCCTGGATTATAATAACCGGCACACCGCGCTGACCGGCATTACCACCAGTTACCACCTGCTTAGCTTTTTCAACCTCACGATCCAGCTCCTCACCGCCAACATCCGCGTCCATATCACTCCATTCATCTACTTCATTGGCTCCAACACCAGCATCAATGGCAATATGCCGCAAAACCTTCCAATCGGATATATTCATCGCATTTTCGTGGAACGCTCTGGAGACTCCCTCCACAATTTCGTCTCGAACGCCAACACTCTTTCTGGTCTGCGCCAGATGGATCAGTCGATGCACCTCTCTGGTCCCGCCCATTTCTCCTTCGAAAAAATTGAAGAAAATGCCATAAGCACGTCCGAGTTGCTTAATGCGGGTGTAAGTGATATTTTGTCGTTCCCGACTCATGATCTTGTCCTGAAATTCTTGTTTGTTGATAGAAGGTGTCGACGGGTCAAGTAGATAATAAGGGCGATACACCAAGTTGAAATTGTCGGCAGAGCCATTGGGGAAAGTCTTTTTGTACAGCTGGAAAGATTTCAGAAGGCCCCGATGGGCGATGAAACACCACTGGTGGTGTGGTCAGTGATGCAGAAGAGTCATCTGCGAGGAGCACAACTTACGGAGCATATTGGATCAGTGATCAATTCGATATCAAAGGTAACCATTTTGAACGTTTCTTATGAACTTTGGTATAACTCATGCAGTTAATAATATAGAAATTAATGGAAAGGAATTATATGTGAAAACGTTGTTATGCTGTTATAAACCATCAGCTTCGGTGTTGAGATCACCGAATCGCCGGATCGCCGAATCAGCTCAACCGATATGCTATTAAGACGTCAACTGGTATAACTATAGAAATCGATCTCAGATAACACTAATATCCGTACTAACTATATTTTTACGTATTATACCGCAAATATTATCAATTACAACCTTTGAAATTAACTATTAGCTATGCAGAGTGCCTTATTACTTGATATCCGTTGACCCGATTTATCTACACATAGCATGTCAATATAAGCCATTTTTCACTTTGCCATCATGAATCTTGGAAAATAATACAGCCTTTGTATCAATCGACTTGGAAGACACGTCTTCGAAGCTTGGGTGCGAGAAAACTGGTAAAGGGTTCAAGCAAGGGAGTCTGTAGAAGATAATGCTACATTCATTAACGTCACATCCTGCTGCCTGGTCTTGGACAATGAAAATTTGTATCCGGAAGCAGCCGGCACAATAAAAATAAAAAGCATAAACTGCTGCTTTTTCCGGACCAGTGAATCGTAACCAGGGACTTGACAGGTCGATTGCATAAAGCTCGGTATTGTTCGGAGTTTGATGAGGTTGCCAGCATTCTATTCGAAAAAACGCAGGGCAAGTAGGTGTATATCGAATATATCCTTGGAGAGTGCGGCAGGGATAAAAGATTTAATGTTGTATTACATTAATCCTGGCCCTGTCTTTATGTGGCCAATATTAATACCGGAATCCGATCTACTTTGGAGTTGACATGGATTTGTCACTCGTCGAAGTAAATAAAAGTGACATGTCTCCTGATTTGCCAGCAGCCAGACTAAGTTAATTTAATTCCGTCCAAGTGGCAAGTATAAGTCAAGGTACGAATGATACATATATGTCACGTCTGGGAAAGGCTTAGATATGCGTTAGTTTCGCTTACGCGTTTGCACACAGCACAGGCACAGGCTGGCCATGGCATGATTTAATTGGTTAGAGTACTTAGTAACAAGTCAAAACTTAATTATACACCGCAGAAATAAACGACGCCTTGAAAAAATTGTGAATTGACATTTAATAATCTGGCTTTCAAAACTAGAAATATGGCGATGCTGGGGAAACTAATTCGATGATACTGTCCGATTCATGTCCTTTTAAATTTATTGACTGGGAATCAACATTCGAGACGGGAATAGCCAAAGTAATCATTTGCCGATGCTTGAACTTTCTATCCAATGCTTTACACTCTATTCGTCTCTGGTCCCTTGTCTCCCTCGCTTCCTACTACTTCACCCTGAACCATTTAGGTTTGACCAAGTGGTTTTTCAACAAGAAAGTATGACTTGAAAGCCGCGTCATACTCATTAGCATGTACTATAACACTAATGGAACTGTTGATCGACAACTTGAAGGAGAGATCTAGCCTGGAACGAAGTCTATAGAAGGGTTACTTTCCTATAACTGCTATTACATGTATGACCAACGAAATCAAATTACAAAAGTCAAATGCCCAACTATTTTGCGATGTTGTTGAATTACCAGAATAGGTCATTACCACGCATCCTTGACCATGACTGATGACCAGTAAACAAACGGCGCAAAAAGCCATTACTGTTGGCGTAAGTAAACGAGCTACCACATATTGCCACCACCTACGCCACACTAGTTCTGATCTCCCATCTGCAAGTCGTATGCAGGGTTTTTGAGATTTCCCTTGTTCCATTTCGTGCTAATAAAAATTGCATGCATATATGCATGCATGTGTGGTTCATGACCTGAATCAACCAGGGCTGATGATCCCGCTAATCCTTTCCAGGAATATAGACATTACTTCAGCTCTGGGCTACATATTACGTTGAACTTTTTATGGGACAGTTGTAGCCGGTCGCATTCTACTCTGTGGCCTTAAAACTTAAAGCCAACGAACTTGATCGTGCGTGGCTTAATGACCTAATCTGGGCAGTACACCCAATCCTATTTTCTGTTAGTATTGTGATTAGCAACTGTATCATCATGACATCAGGTTTAAAGATCGACGCCGCCAATATTTCAAAAGCCTCGTGTGTTTACTGAGGCCGATCCGATACTCATTATTATTTGTGAGATCAGATGCCTGGTAATAGTTGAAAGAACGGCTATAGCCGCGGAAACACATGTAGAAAGTTCCATATCGGGCATGTCTAGTTACTTTCCATGCATGTTCCCGGAAAAGTAAAGCCTTCAATAATCATTAAATGTGACGGGTGAGTGGGATGTCAGGCTCATTCATCACGATTCCTCTTCGGAACCTCTCATATGTCCACACAATTTTGCGCCCGAAAAATATGAACCGGCCATGGAGCAGTTTTTGTGAAAACCAGGTTAAGGTTAGTGCTTGCGCATTGTAACTTGTTATGTGCAAGGGTAAATTCAACCCAAAGCGGGCATATACAAGATAAGTTAGAATAATTTTGATGGAAGGGTGAGAATACGGCGGATCTACATGCATGACTCGGTGATAGAGTGTGTTACGAAATCGGCATGTCGGTGGATATTATAACAGTGCCGCGCCCGTACATGCACAAGGACATTATAATTGGGGTGATTGACAGCCTTGGCACGCACTGCAGTCGGGCCACGAAGAAGACAAGAAAGAGAAGGCGGGAGACTTTGAAATCACACTAGGCGCTAGTATTGGCTATATGCGGAATATTCTCCGTCATTGAATTCAAACAGGCGGGGCCATTAGGAATGCTACCTCAACACGCATGCGTCTAAATGCCGTTGCCCTATGTCGAATCGAGATAATTATCTGAAAGCTGTGACCCTGGCGCCAAGTGGTGTTTCAAATGCCGTGCCCTAAGGGTGGCACGGAGTATGTAGGTGTAAGCTGGGCGGGCGACCTATGCAGGACTGGAATCTGTGGAAAATCAGTGGTGACTCTTTCGAGGCAATTCATCTCGCAAATACTCCTTGACACATGTCACTCACGTGTTGGTTTTATGTTGAGTGTTCTCAGCACCGGCTGAGATGTGGCATTTGAGGCCTTGATTCATTATGCTCGGCAAGTTTAGTTGTGCATGACTGTATATTTGCCTAAATAGGCAAGTACGGATAAGATGCAGACGCACTAACGCCCGAAGGGGAAAATTGACAACGAATGAGGTGGGGCTTCTGGTCCGTGCTCAACGCGTAAGAGGCACACTAGTCCCAATATGGACCAAGGCCGGTCGGGTTTGGTCCAGCAACAATAATGATTGGCTCGGATGCGAGCCAGGAGCATCGGGCGCCCACATGCCGAGTTAGGACTAGGGGATCTGTTAGCGCGATTCGGTGTTAACTTTATCGGGAAAGTACTTGAGAGCTCCAAAGTCGCAAACGTCTAACGCGCTGACTCAGGCCAAAAGGCTCTTTGGACCTGTTGCCGATTATTGCTCTTCTTTCTTGTTGCAAGTTATTACTGTTTGCTGCCTATTATGATTACTAGCGTCATCATTACAATATCCATGTTCGCCGTCGCATTGTTGCAGGCAGACCCGATCATTTCCCGATCGAAAAGATAGAAACGGCGCATGCCGGAAAACAAAAGAGAAACATAGTGCTTCTAGAAACATAAACGGAATGTGCATGGAGAATAATAAAGAATCCGATAGGAAGACAGCCCGGCAGGGCTCGCAAATGAACAGCATAGCAGGGATTACCCAAAGAGGAAAATACTTGATACATGAACTTTCGGGTTAGCCGACCCGCAGTGTGGAGAAGCAGTATAATGCACGCTGCCCAGCGCTTGCCGGGCGCCTCTTGTACGAAGCAGTAACCCCATGCATGTCGCTCGTAAATTATTGGCCCATAAAAATAGGCGCAGAGGCAAGAGGCAAAACAAGGGAAAGCTTATAGAAAGTAATGGTGGAAAGAAGTATTTGCCCCCTCTGTCATCTCCTTCGTTGGTATTCCCCAACAAGGCCCTACATGCAAGAAAAGAAAACATCGAAAAAAACAACAACAACGTTCCCCAAGAATTAGCTGCATTTCTAGCTGCATCTGCTGGGACACCTAAGACCGAAAAGTTAATGCGATAGATTGTTGTGACTTTCCCTTGTTCCCACTAAGCGGTTTGTGCCAACCATATAATTAACCTTCCCCGGGCATGTTGACATTTTTATTGTGTCAAATCTCGGAGTCGGTAGCCTTGAGGATATGCGCACAATAGCTAGATGCTCTTTCGACGTTGGGTACCAGGCTTGAACAATACTTCCGACAGCTCTCGACACCTTTGCGCAGCTGGCCTGGCCTGCTCACCCCGCTAGTACTACTACTATTAAGGCCCGAGTCTCGAAACCGGGCATGCAGACGAGTACTGAATTTTTCTTTTCCGCGCTCCTACCGACCAATACACGCAGTAATGATAACGACAGCCATCGCCACGGTGAAAAATACAGCACAGCATTCAAACAACGGATTCAGCGATAGCAGCAGTCGGACGAGCCTTGAAAGGTCCGTCCAGCTCAATTTCAGATCAACTACGGATATGGATATGGATATCTCTCTCTTCTGTCGCGTGTCTACCATGGCCGCGCTCTCTACTAGCAGCAAGATGTTGCCGTTCGATAGTATGATGAACATCGAGACAATGACCAGCATCTTCCCTGAGATTGATTCTATCAATGTGCCGCGGACGATTCGACTACGTTCGGAGCAAGATTGTAGTGAGGCTTTTCACTTGTTGTTGGCCATCTTAAACAACGCAGAACTGGGCATTCACATCCGTCAAATTGATATCCTACGGGATACATCCTTTCACGGTCATTTCAAACCCACTCCAGTTCAACGCTTCATTTCCGAGCAGGACGGAATTCTTTTGCGACAAGCTATCCGAAACTGCGGATGGTACGATATGGACGAAGAGATGGTGTTAAACATGCTTTTGCAAAAACATTTTGATACGGATTTCTCAAACGGCTTCCAATCGTATGTTCATCCACGCCCTTTTTATTATGTTAAAGAGGTGTTTATTAATTAAAGCAGGTCTAGAGTTAGAGGCGGCAGACATACGCGAGGTTCACATATGATCCAAGCCCTCGCAGTGCTGCTTATGTCTGTTTCGCCCAACCTAGAGTCGATCAAGCTCCGACCAATTGGGCGGTATATGAAAGAAGGGTTTTCTCATCTGCCATTGGAACAATTTTTAATACGAGCAAGCAACACTTTACACAACAAAAGCATGCCTCTGAAAAACCTTCGACGCGTCGACCTACTCCATACGGATGATACCCTTGCGCGTGATCCTATTCTTTTTAACCCTTACGACCTCTTCTACCACATGTCTCTTTTCGACCAATTACCTTCTATAGAGCAAATTTGTGTAGGCGGAATGGAAATCGACGAAGACGGGCAAGAAGATTTGCCACCGCTGTCGTCGAATATACAGCGCATTGACCTTTTACACTCAGTGTTGCCAACTATGTTTTTATGCTCTGTGATAACTTCTTCGAAACGATTACAACACTTCTCCCATTCCGTCGGCGGGCGTGCCACTATTGATGAAGGAAACTGGCACATGGGATTTCCAGCTATTCTCAGAGCCCTTCTCGTTCATCGAGAGTCGCTCGAGTACCTTGACTTGGACACCGACTCTGATTACTCTAGCACTCTTGATGATGAGGAATTTGAAGAGTACTTTGCTGCCGAACCCGACGACAGTGACTTCCATGACTCAGATATCGATATCGACGAAGAGGATGAAACGGAGGATGAAGATCGCCGAGCCTTCGCGAACCAAAAGTCCGTTGTCGAACTAATTTTCCATCAAAGTGGCACTCTCAGAAACTTCACCGCTCTACGCCGACTGGACATTGGTGTCAAATGTCTTTTTGAAATGGCACTTGGCATCTCTACCCAACATTCCGCCAACACCAAGCTCGCCGACCTGCTACCTCCACACTTGGAACATCTCTCCATTCGGGGTTATATTCCGGGAAATAATCAATTTTACGACACGCATATTCAAGATCTTTTTGAAAAATTTGTTGCTGGACAACTCCCCGGTTTGACTGAGGTCATCGGGGTACAAGAGTTTATTCCGAATTCGGAAACAGTGCATATGGATGATATTGACAAAAATCCGGAGTTGGTTTGGATAGACGAGCGAGATGCTATTATTTGATTTATTGCTGTTTATTACTATTTGTTTTTTTTGTTTTTGTTTCTGCATTTTGGACCAAAGGGTTTAATGTTTGTTGGTGGATATACCCATGTGAGTCATTGGCATAGAACTTGGTTTTATTTTAGCATTTTAGCATAACGATAACACGATTACGATTATGAAAGCAATCCGAAGACTTCAAATTATCTTTTTCTCTAATTCCTTTCCTATATCTTGCCTTGGTTTCACAAGAAATCACGAACACTAAACACGTCAACACGCTAGGCAAATATCGCCCCTTGATGTGTGTGTAACAATTGTTCGATAATGCATGAATCCTCAAATGTCCCGGTTGAAGAGTTGCTGGGTGGAGTGGACCGGTCCTGTGGGTTTGCGTATCAATTGATGGAGAATGGCAAGGCCATCAGTGTCAGCCTTTCCTAATCGGGACAGTACACCCTTCAACTTTAAAGTTTTGTTTATTTTTCCTTTTTTCCCTCGCTTCTGCACAACATGCATGCATTAGACTTGCAGTAGAGGGAGCATGAACGGCTTCTACTGCAAACTTGTTTCGGTATGCGGTTCGTCGTTGAAAAATTTCCCTTCATTTGCTGTGATCTTGCCCTCATAGTGATAACACTACATACTACTCGGGGAACTTATTCATCTGCACGCCCGATAATTCTGTTGCCAACGCATCCCCTTGCCTCAAGATAGAGTTCTTTGCATCTTGATCGTCAAGCATATTACGCAGTCTCAAACTCTACCTCGCCCCATTACAGTTGCATCGGCTGCATTCTATTGAATTTAATGGTTTGAGTCTGTCTTGACGACGAGGGGCTGTGATCATCCGTTACTTGTGCAGTGTAGTTAGCACACCTGGTCATTTTCGATGGCCATGGGCGAACTAATTCTACATAGGTCACGCATCATTACGTACTCAAAGTGCTCCTTGAATGATCAACAACTGAGAAGGTTTTGCTCTCACGATTGCCATGTAATTAGATGCTTAAGCGGTGAGTAAATAGGTTGTTCCATATGTATTAATGTAGAAAAATATTGAGCCATTGATTGTTTGGAAACGCTTATTTCGCCGAAGATCACTGGTGGGACAATAGTAATCTTGTTTGCCCTTCTATTTATGCCGGATTTGGAGCGTTCTTGATACAAGCAATTCACAGAATTTACCTAATATAAACTACGTTGAATAAATAAATTTGTTTTTTCTTCCATCGAGTTTTAATAAAAATGGCCATGTAGGAGCGATTCTAGTCTCGTGAAACCTATCCATTCTTCATGCTATGTGAGCAATAACACTAGAAAACATTGAGATTCGTGAAACATTACGTTTCCAACTGCATATACTAGCTATTATTTGATCAAGAATGGACCTTTAGGTTTTTGGCATAGTCTTCTGGCACAGCGTCAAGAATTTATGTTCCATATGTTGGTTCATCTAGAAACTGATACTGAATTAAATTGAGGAAACTGAACGACATACATACCTAACACGACCATTTATCACATCTATCTATCAATCACCAAAATAATTCCTACTGGTAAGAAATTAAACTGAGATATAAAAGCCCCATTATCAACCCATCATGTAGAGGAAGGCCGATCGTCGACAAGAGAGTCTGACATTTGAACCTCCTCTCTGCCGTCTTGCCAACTTGAGCAATTCACGCATCGGTCAGCCTATAGTTTGGTTAGCATATGGTATTTAACAATAAATCGTGAATAAGACGAATACCTTTCGATTGATCCACTTTTTGCAGTACTTGCATTTGACCATTCTTTTGATCATCGATCCATCATGCGAGATTAAAACGTAGAAATGAGCCATTCCATACAATACCAAACCCACACCGAGAAAACTGATCACATTGTTCAAAAATGCCCTGTAATTGCGTAAGTACTAGGGTATTTGATATAAGTAGGTGGAGGGACTGCGAACCCGTATGCCATCACAAGGGCTCCATCACTACGCGCCTGGGCAAGCGTGTTGTAACCGCGTTCGGGATCATATTGTGGACCTTGTTTCAGCACAGCGAATTTCTCGTCGAGATTTCGATGAAGGAAAGGTAATAAAGAAATTACAGGGAGTATGACATCGGAGACAAATGATGTAACAACCTTGGTGAATGCTTGGCCGATCCTGGTTTTGTGTTTATCAGCAATGAAAAACTCAAACATTTTCGAAGCGATGGATGGACACAGCATACATCAAACCAATAGCGACCTCGAGCACATTTTCTCGCATAGCAAAATCAACAAACCCTTGCCAGACATGTCTGATGCGATCCCCGGCATTGTAGCCGAGCAGGACAAGTGTTTCTCCGCTCTCGTCAAGACCGCGCATTTTTGTACTGTGGGCAAACAGAAGAATATCTCACCCTCTTTTTTCGATCCGATGAAAACAATTTTCCAGATTTTTCTGGGCGTTGAATTTAAATCCCGAGGAAGCTCGACCGTTTATAGGGCGGGGTAAATGGATCAGACAATCAGGTGACGACATTGGCCAAGCGCGATCAGCAAGCTTTTGCCCGATCGGCCAACCATGACGCCAAACCAGGGCTTTCTTATCTATCCCCTCATTGCTCGGATGGTGATCGATGCGGCTTGACCGTGGCAGATAGATATAACTTCAACTCAATGAGTATGTAGTAACGTTATCCAAATAATGTCTGGATTGTCTGTGGATTTACTACTAAACACCCAGGCTAGGCAACCTTTTTTATCTAATTTTATTTATTGCTTTTTCTAAGAAAAATAAAAGTAATCCAATTGCTAGCATTGTAATGCAGAATTCAAAAAATCCAGACTCAGAGGAAACCATCCAAGGGAGCTTACAATTGCACGGGAGGCTAATAAAATCTACATTTCGCACCGGGGGGGACAAGAACGAGTTCAAGTTTGGTGCACTAAAATCAATGTGAAGCAACAACTGTTCTTTATACATCAAACGGAAGTTAAGATTCCGAAATTATAATGATGATAAAAGAAAAATTCAAAAAGCATTTCTTGTGACAGCTTTTTCATGCCCGAATGTGTCAATGATTCATTTCGTATAGAGAAGAGATAGGTACGCAGAATACAGTCACAGCGGTGTAGACCTCTTCTAGGTCTTTTCATCCAGCGCGTATTTATCAATGTGTCATAAATTGGGATGTTGAAAGTGTAATCGTGGAGCGGGCTTTTCTGTACATCCATCTCAGGGGTTTTGACTCATACATAAAAGGGGAAACGATTGAAGTATGCTCCGGCCATTTATTCATCCCAATATTTCGCTCGATTAAGACTCATTTGTATGTGCTTTAGTTATATTGACCCAGCCCTCAAGTTATGTGGAATGCAAACTGAACAATTCTAGTGAAAAAAAAAGCATTCTATTATTTTCTTTCCCTATGTGTCACGTTTTGGAAGAGAGGTCAATTAAATAGTGTTAACAGAGGCGCTCTTACTATATATTACATCAAGTCCTAATAGACTAATTTTACACTCTTATATGTACATCAGATGATAAATGAACGATGAGTCAACTGGCCATAAGGCGAGCATGACTTACTGACTCTTTATGACTGATTGCGGTGACTATTTCGTACCGCTGACATTGACTCATAGTACCATATAAAAGCTCTGCATCACTCCAGTGTTGCTGCATTTAACAATCAACTTGTCAAAAGTTTCAATAAGACTATCAAAAGTGACATTTACCATATTGCTACGTTATTCGGGCTCAGGTAGGACGAATATCCTTCTGGAAACCTCCAAAATGGAATCGCTTCCAAAGGTAAGTATTCTAAGTCCCATCGCTCAAAGAAAGTGACTAAGTTTCCATTCACCATTGACTTTTTCTTAGACCATGGTGATGAAACAATGTGCAGATTTTTACCTGCGGGATGGGACGGTGAAAGGCTGGATAGTTCAGCTATACGAACCTTACCACCAAAAAGAGGTTCAAGCCTTCCAAGACGGAACAATGGAGGGCCAATTCACTTTTTGGGAACGCAAATTTTCTGCGGAATTTCTCAAAGCCTTCGTTGAGAGCGATTATAGGAAGATGCCCCAGATTCCAGAGGTTAGTGTGGATCAGATCTTCTATATTCGCAACATCCGATACGATAGCCTGGTTACTGTGGATATTGGGGGTACTGATTCACAATTAACACGGTTGATTGATGACGTTTTCATATTCAGAACCAATGAAGAGTGCTGTATCATTCGTTGTGGCAGACAATACTCTTCTGCAGAGGTGACAATGTACTTAGAGGAAGTGATTACTGCTCTGAGGCATGAAGGGACTCTAAGGGGCAAAAATCTCAATGTTGTGTGGCTAGCTCCTCAGAACAAGCAAAGGCAATGGGTCAACCATGTTATAAGAGCCGCAGTGGAAGACCTTTTTAACAGAAAACAAATCAACTACAGATCTAGTCATTACGAACTAGCCGAACCAGAAGACGATTGGATGTCAGTGATTAAACTGAGGACGATAGACCTTGTACAACCACGAGATGAGCAGGGCTATCCTTGGATTCTAAAAGGAAGCCATGACAAAAAGAGCAACTTAGTGCGCTTGACGTATTGGAATGGGGGAGCTGCTCCAGCAGTCCAGCCACAATTCCAGGAAGTGCCGGATCCAACGGGGCTCCTTTATACAGGGCCTATTGCTACGCCCGCTATCGCTCATGGGGTACCTATTCCTAACCCCCGATTACCTGGATTACCTCTTCCGGGAGAATTTACGGCGACGTACCCGACACATTTCCGACCTCAGTGAGATTAGGAAGTCTTGGATGGTTAAACAATTCCTCCTTTGAGATTCTAATTTCTCGGTTTTAATTATTTCTATATCCAGACAAATCATAATTTTAGTGAAATACCTTACTATTATAATACCTAAAGACTAAACTCACAGGGGTTTATTTTTTTCCCCCTTTTTATCCCCAAAAATATTCTGTGGGTTTGAATTACTCTGTGTAGTCGAGTATATGTGGAAATCCCCCATCAAATGTACAGCCATGACATCAGAGCTTGGGAATCCTAATGTTTTATTTTTACTAACCACTTGAAAACCTGAAAGGTAACTGTTTTAAGTAGTGTGCCAAATATCACCGTCCCTATGCATAGGGTTTTGGGCGCGCAGTCATCGGATCCACGTAAATAACAACCAAAAAAATGCAAGAGTCGGAAATACTATTGTTGAAACCTGTGTGTACACGAGTAGTGTAGGTAAAGGACTTAGTACTGCTGCATTTTTAGTAATTCGAAGGCATGTATTAAATGAAGCTAGACTTCCAAAAAAATCATATAAAATTAGCCCAAAAGCCGACACAAACGAAGCCAACACTTTCTTTGTGTATCCAAGCGTGATTTGACAGAAGAATTTGAATTTTTGTACCAGGCGGAATCCCGGTCTCGCACTGGCTATGGTTGAAAACTCCCTATGGCTGTTGAACGGGGTCCGGCTACATCATCCGACAGGGGTGCAATTTGTCGCTCAAACTCGTTTACAGAGCCTATAACTGACTTGTCAATAAGAAGTAAATTAAAGCAGGGATGTATTATGCGGTAAGCACGATTTAAATCCTGGCGGGTTAACAATGTAGCTTCTGGCTTATAATTTATTTCCCAAGTAATAGAGCATCACTGGGACGATCTTTAAAGAAAAAGGCGGAGATGTGGCTGGCTTTTATTTCCGTCTCCAATGATCCAGACTATACCCGAGCGATGGCTTTCAAGAGTGTCAGACTGCGCCGGCGCACGTCTACAGTCCAATCGGACCAGGGGATCCGCCGTGACAGCTGCGTTAGGCTGATTAGACCAATATTCGAGACCAATCAACAGAGCTCTCCAACGCCAAAACCCGAGAACCCATGCTTAGCACTTGGAGAAGTATCTTTTTGGCGGCAACTAGCACGCGTCGTCTGTCGAGCCATTCAGTTGTTGCCGGACATAATAACCGCTCCACCACAGATCGAATGATGTTCCGCGGGGACGGGAAAAAAGAAGCTGAACAAGAATGAACACGGTCTAAGTGGGGGTTACTAATTTCTTGCATGTGTGCTTTGGGCCCCTCTCGAACATGGAGCCTAGTTGGAGTCTGGCAGTGAGCTTTCAAGAAGGAAACAAAGAAAAAAGAGGCAAACAGCTAAAAAGACCATACAAAGAGCAGACACAAGGCTCAAAGACCGACAGGCTGAAAACTACATAATGTGATTCTTTCCTCTTGCAATCCTATACTGAACCCTTTTTTCAAGTTTCCTAAGCCTTCCACTCAGGTTTTCAACTCCACTTTATCCGTCTCTTCTGATCATCGTTGGTCACTGCTTTTTTGATGGTTCTTTTCTATATCCGAACCACCAGTTAAAACCCAACAAGAGGCTGCAGAACAAGATTGCGGATCGCTACCATCGAGGTTAAAACCCAATGAAGCTCGAAACAATAACGGCTCCCTGGCCTGTGCCTCGAAACTATTCTAGCGTGGCTCCAGCGCACCACAGTCCCTGCGATGTCGTCCTGCCACCGTGCCACGAGGTTCCACCAGATATAGAGCGCAAATACCGCGTGCAAAGGTCAATAATAAGTAGCTCGTCTTTAAAATGTGTCTGCCTTTACTGTTATCAGGGCTTCGCACGCATGGAGGATCTTTATCGACATGCCTCGGACGGAGGAGAGGGCCATTCGCGGATTTTACGTGAGAATCGAAACCGAGACCCTAGAGGATTCTACGATTTCTTCCGAGAAGCTCTCAATCTGACAGAAGCCCATATCGATGACTGGACAATTTGCCATACCCGGATTCCTGGACTCTTTGATCCGTGCCTTTTGATGGAGTTACTCAAGAGCAAAAAAGGCCACCGAGCAGCCATTGCGCTCCAGGATGCGGTCATCCTAGCAACCACTCTTCGTGCGACATGCCCATTATGCCATTGTAGTTTCAGTTTGCATTCTACACTCAAGTCTCATCTGAGAGACAAATCTGGACAACATAAAAAGCTATTATCGGAGCCCGATGGGCGATTTGACACTTCCCGAGTGATTGAAGAGTTGGTGAATGACGTTTACGACGAGAAACCAGAACGGATATTGTTGGGAGGCGAATCTGGTGGTATGTCGGATGTTATTTTGACATCTACCAATGTTTCCTTATGCTTTAGAACACACAGCTAATTTGTAATTGCTTTTTCTTCTTAGATCCTCCAACCACGTTCTATGACGTGATTACTGGAGAGACCCGGATACGAAATCACACCAGTCTTAATGAGGTTACAAAATAAATCATGAAAGGAGTATGGCTCTATTGAAATGAATATGGTCGAGGAAGGAGAAATGCCAATTGTCGAGCAAAATTCTTCTATGTAGGATTTCTGGCTGGAAATATTCGACCTAAAGATCGAAGACACTTATTCGGATGAGAGTTTCAATGTTGGACAGGATACGTAATATGTAACTCCAAATAAATCTAATAAGTAGACTAATATACTGAATTTATCAATTGTTTTCCGATGTTCATTTCCCTTTTTGTGAAATTTATATGTTTTTCTAGTATATGTACTGCTTTGGGCAGGTGGGCGGGGGGTTTTGTCGTTTAAAGACATAGGAAACGTACGATGTAGTTGGTATATCAAAGGCCCGTTGACACTGGCGTTAAACAAGGTTGAATAATATTTTTACATGTACTACTTGATATTTCGTGATAGCATCCAGAATGCATGGAAAATTCAAGTCTAATGTGTATTTGGCGACCTCCTCCCTCACTCTTGCACCAACGACTGTCAGGGGTAGAAGGGGGCTATTTTTTTCCCCATGGTCCCGATGTCACATAAATAATTCTTTAGTTATTTACTAGATCTGTGTTAGAACGTAGGTCAATGCAGCCCTGAATCCATCTCGACATCATATTATCAAATCTATTATTTCTTTACGAGAAACAAGGAACTTTTGATATATCTGACAGAAGGTTCAACTATCGGCTTTTTCTGTATAGCCGGCGACCATAACAACCCAACCTGCCCTAAGATATCAATTGATGTAGAATAATATCTTAAATGTCGATAGTCGTCACCAGCTGTAGGGATGTATGCAATATATGTTGATACGTAGTACATGCCAGTATAAATATTAGCCTGGAAATCTAAGAATGCCGGATCCGGTAATGATACACGTGCGATGATGAAAGAGGGGGAACGGCGGCGCGATGCAACCTTAGAGCATTTCTATCATTTATCCATCGATGATAATATTAGGATCGACAAGCCAAAATTTTGAGCCAATCTGCAGATCCTATGTTGGCATTTATCAGGCTGGCACAGTTAACTTTCAAGGCGACCACTAGGTACGTAGTTGGCCTGGCCACAAGCCTCTCGCGGCTTCGGACGATGCGAGAAAGATTCTGAAGTACAATAATTCAGCATGAATTTATCGACATAGCACGCATATTTTTTTTCACCTATAGTTTCGGAGTTTTGTTAAAGAGAACCCTGCGACAAGCAACGCGTCATAGCTGACGAATCCTTCCGAGATACATCGACCAAGCTTTTTCCATGTCCACAGTCCAGGGGCCGTTTACATGTCAACCTTTTCTCCCCACACAGATCAAATCGTGTCAATCTGAATAAACCTGCGTCGTGGCAGTGTGCTGGTTAGACTTGTATCGCATGTTTACATAAAATTTTCGACATGGGCAAACTTCATCAATTGATCCTTCTTCTGCTCTTGGCGATCTGCGAGCTTGCGCTAGCCTTACCGGGCAATACCTTTACTGGTAGGGAGATACTCTCACCTGTAGTTCATTCAACACAGGATTCTGACAGCTCCTACGTTTAGAAGATCTCGGACTCGGTTCCAAAGCTAGTTTAGGTCGATCCGCTCATCAAGCTGTTTTTAACGAAGGTGAGTTCTTAGTTCTGGTTTTGTAGAAACATTTATTTTGGCAGCTTTTTCTTTTTTTGTTTCATCTTCTTGTCCTTCTATCTTCCAACATCAATTCATATGAGCTTGAATCAATCATTGACTGAATTTTCAACACTAGTTCAATGCTGGGAATGTCCTGGCCCATGCAGTCTCATGACCTGTTGCAATGACGGATATCCATTCTGCACAAATGATGCTGGTTTTTGCTACTGTAGCTCATGATGAGCCATCTTTCAATGTAAAGTATGCGTTTATTCAAAGAACTTGTTTATATCTGGGAATTGATGAACTTGACATTTTGTTGACGCAAACATCCAATTAGAATGCAATTTATGAAAACGACAGTGTTAAAACTTGTTTGATATGTAACATAGCAAGTAAAGACATCTGAACGTGATGCTTGTATAGGCTTATAAAACTCGCATTAAAGCCAAAACTACTAAAATGCATACCGCATGCTTTGATGCTGCCTAGCCACGGAGCAAGCGCTGGCAAGAGACCTCTAATAAGGGCATCAGCTGTCACGTGCTGGTGTTACGAAGACAGCTAGACAGTAATATTTCGGAATATTCCTCCAGTTGGTATGTCACTGTATTGATAATGCCATTAATTTTCTATTCCAAGGTGTTCCTTGAATGTGTATCATGGTCGTGATGGAATAAAAATCCCATGTGCCCGGCTTCCATACAGGGCGATTTCCATGAAAATACAAAGTTCAGTTGGAAGATAAATCAAAAAGAACCTGAAAGCTCCGTGCTGTATTATTAGGACAGTCCATATAGAAGGACAAACTACGCGACACATTTGATGAGGGGCAACTCGATGTCTAAGTTTTGGATTACGGTTTGGTCAACGCAGCCGCGCGCTGGATCATTCAACCATTTCAATCTATTAAGAGGAAGTAGCCACCAGTTAATAGTGTCTAAAACTCCTTTTCGTCCACCACCTGGATTTCGCGGAGTTATTTCCCTCTCCATGCGGGGGGATTTGTTGTATTCGGCGAAATCAATTTGCCGGACGACAAAACCCGACGCACTGGCTTTATGCGGGACAAGGTGGGACCAGCATGAACTGAAGCGAATTAGGAACCATGATTTTACGGAGGTACATGAAATGATGGTCCGATTCTCAATGCGGCTGTTGACAAGCTTTTTGTTGGGAAAAGACGTGTCCGGACTAATAGAAATCAATGTCAAATAATGGACTTTGCAAGGGGCAATGATCGGCCGACTCCCAATCACACTGGATGCCAATCCAGCCCTGCAGCTTCGCTACAAGGAATGTGGAAAAGTGAGCGGGGAAAAGCAAAGAAAAAACAACGGGTAGTCCGTAGAAAACACTTGAGCAAGCACTGCATAAATAAATAAATATGACACGGTGTGTAACTGGGTTTCTTCTCCACAGGGTGGTCAACCTGGTGATCAAATCGCCATACGCATGTAAGCTGTGAAAATATCTTGGCTATATTAATATCATTCGCTGCTTTTCCTGCAAAGATTTCCACTCTCCCCTTGGCTTTACGTTATCTACTACTTGTTACTTCTACTGTTCGGAAAAATGTTAACGAATACGGCGGAGGTGTTCAGAGACGCGTCACCTACGGCGATTCTTGCTATTGGCGCCTTTTCGTTTCTCGTATTGGTTCGTATGGCAGATATATTGTAGAGATATCGTCAAATTTGGGTCATTACTGACAATATTTGACATTTAGACTCTCACTATCAGAGAGTTTTTGAACCCTTTATCAAAGATCCCGGGACCATGGCTTGCAAAGTATACCGGCATTTACACCACGTACCAATTCTTGCGCGGAAATAAACCTCGCTATGTGCACAATCTCCATAACAAATATGGTATTACAGTCCATCCCATTATCTATGCTAAATTTGAAGCGCACATCTAACCCAGTTTTTGCTGTAGGTCCAATGGTGCGCATTGGACCACACGAGGTTGACGTCGCCGACATCAACGCGGTCAAGGAAATTCATCGTGTGGGTGGAAAATACCTTAAAAATGAGTTCTATGACAACATTGGACACCGCGGCAGCAGAACACTCTTCAACCAGACAGATCCTCAACGTCATGCCATTCGTCGAAAGCTTTTATCGGCCGGAATGGCTCGTACCAGCATCGTGCAGCTAGAACCGGATGTCATGAAGCGTATCCAGTTGACGATTCAGCGGATGCAAGAGGAGAACAAAAACCGCGGACTAATTGACGTATTTAAATGGTGGACCTTCATGGCCGCGGACGTGATCACACAACTAAGCTTTGGTGAATCGTTTCAGACAACGGAGAGTGGAGTGGTAACTTCCCCCTTTAATAGACACACAAAAAAAAAATAATAAGCGATGAGTTAATTGTTAAAAACAGAAAACACCGCTTATCACAACACTTCAAAACCAATCGTTTTTCATGGCAGTCCGAACCACCTTTCCTTTGCTGTTATCATGGGCACAGCTTTTGCCATTGCCACTGCTACATGAAGTCCAAGCCGGAGGCCAAAAAATCTTTCAGCATGCCAGACAAGCCATTGGGCAGTATAAGAGCATGGTTGATGGTGGCCGGGGCACAAAAAAAACTCTGTTCAGCAACCTTTTAACGAGCGGGACTAAGGATCTGACGGAAATGGAAATTATACAAGAAGCCTGTGGCTATATTGTTGCTGGTAGCGATACAACTGCCATAACAATGACATATCTTGTCTGGGCTGTGTGCAAAACCCCGTCGATTCGGAATAAATTGGTGGCAGAGGTGAAGAGTCTGCCGGATGGCTTCTCGGAGGAGAGCGTGCGCGATCTACCATATCTTAATCAGGTAAAGCCTCTCCAAAAGATCTGTGTTTTTTTTACAACCTATAGTTCTAACCTATAAACTTTAGGTAATACACGAAGCCCTACGGATACACTCTGCAGTGCCCAGCGCTTTACCTCGAAGGGTTCCCCCCGAAGGCGCTACATTGGGAGGATATTACTTCCCAGGAGGTACCACAGTATCAACACAGGCATATACCCTTCACCGTGACCCCAAGCTGTTTCCAGTCTCCGGAAGGTAACTGCAACCACTTTTATGATATTTGAGAAACTGAAAGCTAACCTACTTGAACAGCTTCAACCCCAGCCGGTGGGAAAACCCTTCCAAAGAAATGAAAGCAGCTTTTATGCCATTCGGAGGAGGTAGCCGAGGTAAATAAGTTCTTTTTGTATTTCTAAATATTTAAAAACACGCGTTAACACTAAAATAGCTTGCATCGGTGTACATCTCGCCTGGATGGAATTGCTTCTTGCAACTACACTCTTCTTCAGAAACTTTCCCGATGCTAGAGTATCTATCAAGGATGGAATGTGTGATGAGGATATGGAGGTGAAAGCTTACTTGCTTGTATCCCCCAAATCACGACGTTGTCTTATTGAGGCGTAGTATTACTCGTTGGATCGTGACATGTCGAGAGAGAAGCGTGGGTGACTATGGAACAAAATACCGATTTTGATATATTCCGGAGGCATTTCCATTTGGAGGAGTATTTGACGCATAAAAAATTCGTTCAATAGGCCTTTTAATAGCTAGGCGAATGAAAAAAATTTCTTACCTGACCATATCCACAGAGGGCGAGATGTGAATAAAACAGAAACGAAAAATCAATTGCTCGTGCTACTTCTCGCCCCTCTCCAAATTCATCTCATGTGTTCCACATGCATCCACATGCCCATTCCTCGCGCTGACCTTCCTTGCAAGCAAGATATCCAGCTCTTCATAAGTCCTTCCTTTGGCCTCTGGTAAACGAAAATACGCCCAAATAAATTTCAAAACGCGGTACCACCCCAGAAGAACCCACTCTTTCCAGACGCATTCAATGCAGTCGGATTCATAAAGTACAGCTCAAGTACCTGGCTAACAACGTTTATGATCTGATAAGAGACTCGAGCTAAGGAGACCGACATGCTCCTAAGGCGGACCGAGGACGTTTCTGAAACAATTGCATATGCAACAGGACCAACGGTGAGTACACCAGCAGCCAGAAGATGCATATCTCCGCCTCGGTCCAAACAGCACCAGTCGCACTCGAGGAACAATTGATGATGCCTATAATGAATAATGTAGCAAACAAAATCCCTTGTCCGGCTACGTATAGTGTTCTTCGGCCAAAATGCGTAATCAACCACCATGAGCAAAGCGTGCCGAAGAAAGCAATTGCTGCGCCCCCGAGATTCAATTGACATGTGAGATCCGCACTCCTTCCTGCCGTTGTAAAAAAATAGCTTGGTAAATAGGCAAATGTGCTTCCAGAAAAAATTTGACCGATAAGTGCTATGCAACAAATTTCGGTTCTTCGAAGATCGGTACCTCGAAAACAGTCGAGATAGGACGTGCCTTCTTGTATATCGGCTTCGAGTTTTGTTGTATGGACTAGCATAGCAAGTTGTCCGTTAATCTGGGATTCGGTTTTATTACCTGCGAGACGTCACAGAGATTTCTTCGCTTCTTCTAGTTTGTCTTTGCGTACCAAGTATCAAGGAGACTCCGGGGCGAAGTAGCAAACCACCATCAAGGGCAATGGCCACACCCACTGTAAAGCGAAAAGAATGCGATGTGCCCACTGGTCATTTCTGTCAATCAGGCCCTCTAAAACACCAGCAGTAATAAATTGGCCCATGGCCCAGCAGAGGTTGACATAGATTGTGAGATAACCGCGCAGGTTGGTAGGGCAGACTTCGGATGTGTAGGCAGGGCCAGCAATAGCGAAAACACCCTGGGTAAGGCCGCACAGCACCTCATCCACAACTAAAACACCAAGTGACGATGCAAAGAAGACAATGAATAGGGGGCCGTTCAAAATAGCCAGGGAGATAACCATCACCCAGCGATAGCCGACTCGAGACGTCATGTATCCGTTGAATAAACCTCCTATATGAATTGAAGCACTTGGAATAAGCAGCCGGCCATGCAGGAAAAAAAAATAAAAAATAAACAAAGACAAACCAATGATAGCTCCCACGGTACTCGAAATATTTAAACCAGACTGCCAAGCTGCCGAAATCCGCCATCCCGTCATGCTGCTGTGATCCTGGCCGTATTTGTGGGTAAACTGGGATAGGCGAAGAAATTACCGATCGGGACGACATCGTAGCCTTCCATCACAATGGAAAATGAGATCAACATGGACTAGAAGACAGCCTTGCGATTCACGCTCAGCGCCTGCCATAGAGTTTGCGAGTGTTACTCATCGGAGGCTTGTCTTGCCTCGGATACGTCGTTGCTTCCCAGGGTGTCTTCCAAATGGGCGACCGCGGACTTTCCGATATGGATTTCGGACGCCATTACTTAATTTATTGTGTTTCGGGTTCCTTAACAGCTATTAAAAGACTCCTTCTGATCGTAGTTTTGGTGGGCAGGAGAGATTCTCTGTGTGAGATGCGCTGTAGAGGGCATTTATGTAACAATAAATTAGCAAAATAACATTTTCGTTTTAGCCTGGCATGGCAATTAGCCTAATGTCAGTCCATGAAATGCAATTCAAACCATATCAGCCTGGTAGAATGCCACGAGGTCAAGCATCCTGCTATACAGAAGTCCAAAACGCTCTAGAATAATGTTGAGGTGAAGCTAACAAACCCTAGAACAAACACCCGGGGTGTGTAGAGAATAGCAGGCTCTAGTTATAGAAGTAAAGCCAATTGTATAGACAATGAAAGTGCGCCACGTCTTATAGGTCTGGCAATATTGATTCGAGATTTTCCGCCTATCAACCTCGAGAGAATCAAACCGCCACTAGAGCCACTACGGCGATGGGCAGATATGGACACTAGTCAGTGACTAGGGTTGGAAAATACCCCGGGAAAATACGTTGGCTGGTACCCACTGGATATGACTTTATAAGTGTGGAATCGAGCGACACTCCACGGTGCGATGTAATTGAGGCAAATGTTAGACGCTTTGACATCAATTGATACTATGAATTACATATTTGCGCTTATATCTTTTTTGATAGACTGGGAAGTTTTCACCACACATGTAAAGTATACGGTCCACATTTAAACCTAACTTACAAATATAGTTTAGGAACCCACTGCCAGCTGAATCATTATGAGTAATAACCCTTCGGTTATATACCCCACTTCCAATCACTTAGTCTATGAATCCATGTTTGAACACTCCACTGTCAACGTTCTTTCAAGCATAGTATATCGCCATGTCACTATCTAAAGATAGAAGTGATATATCAATCCGACTAGCCACATCAATCGATATCCCTTCTCTTCCTGGTATAGAGAGTTCCGCATCTACCATATTCAAAACAATCCCCACGCTTTCATTCATTGCTTCGGATTCTCCTTTGACCGCTGAAGAGCTCGAAAAATTCCTCTCATCTGGTCATCTATGGGTAGCCACATACGACGATTCCGATTCTGGAAGCATACCTGCTGGCTTTCTTGCTGCAAGGCCTATACAAACTTCCATCGTGAATAGCAACAAGGCAGGATCTAATCATTTATACATCGCTGAATGTTCGGTTGATTCATCTTACCAGAGACGAGGGATTGCGAGGAAATTGATGGGTTTTGTTGAAGAGTATGCTCAGGAGAATAAATTCGATGGTTTGACGTTAATCACGTTTTTGGATCTACCGTGGAACGGGAAGTTCTATCAAAACTTTGGCTTTGTCGAAACCGATGCCGAGCAACTAGGACATGACTATGTTGCTATTTTGGAAGAAGAGAGAGAAAAATGGAGGGATTTGAGCACATGGCGAAGGGGCGTCATGTTGAAAAGATTCTGAGAGGAATTGGATTTCCATGTATACATAAGTTTTAATCCTTGAAATTTCAGATGAAAATACAATAGCCTTGGTCTAGTCAAAGATACTCTAGTCGTAAGTATCAACGCAAATCAGATGAATCTTGGTTCTTCTTTCTCCCTCAGCATTGATCAATTTAGAATATCCAAAGGGGAGAATTTCAATTTATAAAAAACAAAAAAAGGCAAGAAAGCATTGAAAAGCCGTTAAAGCTTTGGCCAAAAAGATAAACCAGAAGCAGGTTTTAGATATTAATTGACACGATGAAATCCTCGATTTTAAGGGAGAATTTGTATCCACAGGTTGAGTGCGGCAGAGACTAGCTGATACCACCCCGGCGAAAACTTAACTCCGGCGAAGGGCAGCTTAATTATTTATCTATAGCTATCTGATTAGATGATTGCCAGTAATAGAACTATGACATGGTGACGAATGACCATGTGACCAAGTTTATACGTATGAGGAAAGTAGTAACCAAACAAGAATGCCACTAGCAGGAGGTATTGGCTTGTTTGGTTTGTTAGTAAATTCATGACGACGTCGCGTCTCATTTTGATCATTTTTTCTCGCCCTGATTTCATCTGACGTTTCCTCGCCAAATCAGTAAGCCAGCGGTGACTCGGAGTTGACCTCAAAGGATGTACGTAGTTCACGTGTGAAACAACACTGACGGATTCCAAACAAAAGTTCGGCATTTCTTTGTGCTTCACCCCTTCTCGCTTTATTTGATCACTTTCTTTGACCATTTGCCAATTTTGGTCGTATATTTAAATACTGAAAAAGTACAAAGAGTACGGGTGCTCCGTATGGCGTAGATTACAACAGACCTCCACATGGCACTTTCCGTGACTCAGATTGACAAGGTTATTTGTGATAGATCGAGAACTGCGTAATTATGTGCTCCGTGGGCGCTAACTCTTCGGCTAGTGCTTGGAACGTAGAAGTACGGAGTGACTCGGCCACCGCAGACGTTGTATGGGGTAAGAATGCGTTCACTATGGAGCAGGCGAAGAAAAGTCCTAATCCGTATTCAGCAGTAGCCTATCGGCCAAGGAACACAGCTAGACAGCAAACACAGCTCTCCATGAGGTTCGTCTCTTTTTCCGTACTCCGTAACCTACTGCCTATTACGCTGTACTCCGGGACTGTTCTGTCCAATGATAGGCTACAGAGCCCCTGATAAGTGATCCGCCGAACCGGCACTTCCCGTGAGTCCGGGCGGGCCTAGGTGGGTCCGAATGCGGCGCCTTCCATTGGCGCTTGTTAGCCGCAGAGTGCGAGCCTGCGAGGGTGCTTCCGGATAACCTTAAAAGACACAGGATTGACCAAACACTTCGCACGCTGGGAGAGCTAAGGATGCGCTAAGAATGTTCGGTCGGGTGTCTCTTACTGTTTCTTTTTCGTTGTTTGTTTTTCTCTTTGTTGGGCTTCCAAAGAACAGCACAGACACCGTGGGACAGGAAAAAATAGCCAGCACACGTGAAACCAAGTGGACATGTCAATGTGACACAGCACAGTGTGGGCGACGCAGCAGCCACAACAAGCAGCGCACGCAGAGGGCGAGTTCCAACGTTTGGTGCCCGCCCACGCGCTGTGGGGTCACGGCTGCAGCTTCCCTTGTCCCGGCCCACCAGTCCCACGTTGAGTCCTAATTCTATTGGCCTGCACAGGGAGTAGCGACGATCATTGGTCTGCCAAGAGCGGGCCGGGCTCCACCGTGCCAGTCTCGACCGACTCAGCAATGAACGCACCATGCCCCACCCCACGCCCCAGGTCGAACAACCCCCATCAACACCAACGCCAACAGTCGCAATGCTTGTTCCTTCCCTCGCTTGTCACGAATACCAAGCACCAATTTTCTGGCTGCTGGCGGCGACCACGCCATCCTCGTCCAGTGTGGCCTCCTAGCGACTGTACTAGTGAGTTCGCTAGCATCTCGCGCTTGTCGATTTTCCCGGTGCCATCTCGTTTTTTTCCCTTCAGATCGTTTCCCCAGCCTGCCTTCTTTCTTTCTTTAATCCCCACAACGAACGGCCACAGGCTTGTGTCCCGTCCGCCTTTTGTCGACTCAATTCGAAATCTCCAGACTCGGCTTCCACACCACCAGGGGGTATCGCTGTGACAATTTCCATCTGATGGCGGCTAACCCCCCTCTCACCCACGACGACCGTTTGAACTCACAGCGCCGCCACGCCGTGCGATGAAAAAATGGATCACCCAGTCACCCTCAGTCCCAATAAGCGAACACCAACCAGTAACAGCAACAGCAAGAAAAAATCATTCTCGTCCGCAAAACTCATCAATTCTTCTTCCCTCACTACCTCAGCTTCAAGTCCCGCCGGATTCAACTTCATCACTGTTGATCCCTCGTCACGGTCGGAAAGCTCAACCAGCCGAACTTTGATCCGTGCGAATGCCGGTCGCTATATTTGGAAACGCCGCAAAGCTAGTTCATCCAAAGAGAGCGGCGGTAGGGCCAAACCCTACGAAAAGCCCTCGTCACAACGAAATGCTGCTGCGATCAAAGCCGAGCCAAGTTCGCCTCCCGAAGAGCATGGCCAGGCTTCGGAAGATTTACCGCGAGTGAAGGAGGAAAATGAAGACGGTGACGAAGAGCAGGCAGTCACTGTAGCGAAAACGAATACGAGTGCCCTTGGTCCACGGAGACGAACCACGCGCCGCCTGGACCCGACAACCGGCATCAATCATGGGCTTCGCAGTCCACTGTTTACCAGTTTTGGTACAGAGGTTCCCGAGGAAATTGTTCGCCGGACCTTTCAATATTGTCAGTTTGTTCCCTTTACTTTCTTCACCATGCACACTCCTAGATACGACTGCAGACCTTTTGAACTAACAAAAACCAGCGGCCTCTGTGGTCATGGCAAAAATGCTTCCATCAGATGCAGATGGCCCAGCGCCCAGGGTATCTGACGTTTGGGTAGCCTCGGCAATGCGCAGCCCAGCGTTGTTGTCAGCGTTTATCTACGGAACTCTCAGCCACGAGTTCGTGCTCGAGCGCATGGAGAGCGGGGCCCCATCTAAAGAGCGCCGCCAGAAGATGCTCCAGATTATGGTTGCGGAAAATGAATCGATCAGCCGGATCAATCGCGCCCTGCAGGACCCGGATGCCCAAAAGACGGATGAGTTGCTCATGGCCGTTTTCCTGATGGGCTACAGCCGCTACGACGAAGCTGTCTTTTCTCCACAACGTCACCCCCACAAATCGCCATTGAACGACATTCAATGGGCCAATATCTACTCTTACCTTGACTACGACGAAGTCCATGTCATGGGACTTATTCGCCTGCTTGAAATACGGGGCGGTATCGATGCAATTGAATTACATGGGCTGCCAGAGATGATGTCCCTCGCGACGGTCATGTTCTCTTCCAAGTTTCTTCACAAACCACTCTTCCCATTTATTCCGATTATCAAAACTAATGGCCAACACGAGCAGCCAGACTGGCCTGCCCCTATTCAATACTTGCTGCGAATGTATACCGGCGGCGAGTTTCCCAAGCTGCAAGCTCTTGGGGTCCCGTCAGACTTGGTTACTCTTTTCCAGGATATCTACACCTACAACGCGGTAGTGGAATTGTATATACAAGGGATCTTTTCTGGGTCATTTGCTGGGTCCGATGCACCGGTTATGGCCGATCGTCGCAACTGGATTCAACACCGGGCCTTGTCACTCGACTCAGCCGACGAACTGGGGATCGCCGATACCTGCCCTGCGTACGAGGCCTTGCGTCTCGCCACGCTCACTTATTGTCTCCTCACCATATTTCCCCTCGTTCCCATCATGGCACCTTATCCCCGGCTAACAACGCAGCTGCGACAGGCACTGTGCAATGAGTCGCGCGGCTGGAGCTCGGCTCCTGAATATCTTCTCTGGAGTCTGGTTGTTGGCGGTATTGCCTCCACCCAGTCGAAAACAACCGCATGGTTTGCGGCTACATTGAATCAAGTAGCGGCAGCTAAGAATCTTTCCTCTTGGGCTGATATCAAGAAAGTCCTCTCATCAGTACTTTGGCTGGGCCCAATATGTGATGATCGTGGAGAGGAGCTCTGGAAGAATGCTGTCAACATTCGCTCTCATGTTCAACATCATCATCAACAAGTAAATCAGCAAATAAAGTGACCGTAGCGAGGTACTATCATGGCTGATTGATTTTTCGCCTTTTTTTTTTTTTTTTCTTTTTGGTTTTATCTGGAGTATAGGAAAAAAACAATACCCGATTGATTGAATGAATGTGAGACGGCCGTGTATGGTATCGTCCTTGTTTTCTCACTGAATTACCAGTTTTAATTGTTGTTTTTATGAGATTTAATGTCGATGTACCAGCATCTAGCGTTTTTCTGTTGTCATTGCAGCCGACTGACCAACTAGGGGCCGGATATATTTAGCGACGGCGTTGATTGGGTGCACACCGATTTTTTTTTAATTCGTCTGCCTTTTTCAGGTTATCACCACTTTACATTTAGAAATACGTTTCAAATAACGGGCGACCGATTCATCTTTTCGAGACGCCGTTGGGGGTTATATTTTACCGTCGCTACAATTTATCAACATTTTCTTTGTCCCAGGCAGTATACCCTTAATGTGACTTCTTACACGGACGAATGGCTATGAGATGCACCAATCGACTGCATGTTTAATCAAACAATAACATGCATACGGGATCTACAAGTCGCACGAATAAAAAAAGAGTGAGCTGAGGTGGGTGGCGCAACAAGGCCATCTCTGTGGAACGAGCGCCCAATTCGTTTGCCCGCCTGATGCTTGGCTACATTTCATGATACATAGCATCATACGTGGGCCTGGAAACGACAGTCAGTTTGAAGGCGCTGTTACACATGATCAACCTATATTTGAACAGGATTGCTGCTGAAAGCTTTTGAGTACAACAGTCGGATGCAGCGGCACCGATCGTGGCTCTATGCGGCGATAAGATAAGCGCACGAATTTTCTGACATGGTGGGGCCCCAGGCTCTTTCAGGTTGCAATTTCTGCTTTTGTTCTCTCTTTAACTGCAAGTATGAATCTATGATTGTTGTCGAAGGTGATTTCGGGTGTCTACTAAATTCCCTGGGCTGGTAAAGACCTGGTTTATCCAATACAAGATCACCTGGTTTGGAGCTTCGCCATGGAAAAAGCCACCCATCCCTTGCGCGAGATGCCTCCGTCATCAGATAGAGCAGCAGCAGAGGCAGCACCCTCCTCAGCCTTGGGAATCCTGGATCTTGTCTCTACTGACGGGATGTGTCACCCGATTCACTGGCCTGCGTGGAAGAAATGGCTCATTGCGAGCATCTACTGTCTTCTCCAGACGCTGGTGGCAATGCTATCAACTTCATATATCAGTGCTGAGATCCCCCTGCAGGCCAAGTTCGGGGGCTCGACGCAAGTTGTTGCCTTGGGACAGTCGCTATTCATTGTTGGTACGGCCGTTGGGCCAGCCTTCCTCGGGCCTTTGAGTGATATCGGGGGGAGGAAGTGGGTTTATGTGGCGAGCATTTTGGTATATGCACTATGTCAGATTGTGGGTTGCGTCCCTTCTCTTTTGTTTAACTAAAGGAACTGGACTGACAAGAACCAGGGCTGTGCTCTCGCTCTCAACCTGCCTATGGTGATTATCTTCATGTTTTTTTCCGGCGTGGCAGGCAGTACAGCCTTGTCCAATGTCGCAGGCACAATCAGTGATTTGTTTGGCGCCGCCGACAATGCCGGCCAGCCCATGGCTCTGTTTGTCATGTCTGCCAACACAGGGCCAAGTATTGGCAGCGTGATTGGGGAGTGGATTGCTGAAAATCCGCACATGGGACTGAATTGGATTTTCTGGATCAAGTAAACACCTCATCTTTCCCAAGCATCTTTTAAACCGATCAACTGACAATGTATAGTGTCATCCTTGCTGGTGCATTTTCCGCGGTCATGGCCTGCCTCCCCGAGACATTGCCCCAGGTAGTAATTGCTCGCGCTGTGCGGCGTAATTCCTCGCCGCAGGAAGTCGAGGCGGCCACAGACTCGGCAGAAAAAGCCATTTCGCAGTCGGAAATAAATATCCTGAAGGAAATGCGCTTCGTCACAACCATGGCTTTTCGTATCATGTTTACGGAGCCGATTGTCACGTTTCTAGGCTTGTTTAATGGCTTTGCCTATGGCTTGTTGTTCCTGTACCTTGATGGAATATTCGATGTTTTTGTCGTGAATAACGGTCTTTCGTGCGTAATGCCAAGGAGCCTATAGACTTACTGTTAAGCTGACAATTCATTAGCGTCATCGGGGCCGACCTCACGTACCTGAACTTTGTCGTCGGCGTCGTAATAATGTTCATCATCTTTGTCCCCATCCAAACCGCATTGTTCGTACGGGATAGACGGACAAACGGAGGCACTTCACGACCTGAAGCCCGATTTCTGCTTTCTCTCGTCACCGTCTGGGGATTCCCAGCTTCTCTCTTCTGGTTCGCGTTCACGTCGAGCGGCAACGTGTCGTACTGGTCGCCTGTCATCGCAGGTGGCATGCTCGGTGTTGCAGATCCGCTTCTGTGGCTGAGTATGCTGAATTATATCACGGATACATATCCACATGTCGCTGCCAGTGCCGTGTCAGCGTTTCTTATCCCGAGTTTTCTGCTTGCCGCGGGATGTGTTCATATCGGTATGTTGTAGATTCTTCTTATTGAACAAAGAAAAGAGAGAAATAACTAATATGATACCGATTTAGGTATCGTCATGTTTGATAACTTGAGCACCACATGGGCATTTGCCGTGTTAGCCTTTGTGTCTTTAGGTGTCGTTGCACTGGTTTATGTTCTGTATTTCTACGGCAGAGTGTTGCGAAAGAGATCAAAACTGGCCAGGGCTCAGGACTGATATAAGCCATGTTGTTACAAGAACACGGAAGCCGTGGCAAGACCATCAGAAATTTCAAAGCATAATCACGAAATATATTTCGTGTCAGGGTAAAACAACGGCCCTCACTTTATCGCAGTGGCGGCGACTCCAACAGTCCCTAATGCTTGCTCCGAAGCGCAGTATAGGGACCAAAAAGTGTGAGGCTACTTAACTGGCCGCAAGTAGTTGGCCCTATTTCCAGTAAGCTTACCGCCTGGCAGCTGTTGACAGTCTGGCCATCAAAAATACGGCAGATGGTAAACGTCTGTGGCAACGCAGTGTTATTTTAAATGCATATATTTTGCTTTGATGCATGTCCTATGAGAAAGAAAAACATGCGATTAAGCTTATGAACAGTTGAAAAGATTCTGAATGTCCGTGGCATCTACCAATCCGGCGAGGTGTCGTTTCCAACACTGACATTCTTCACAACACACCCTGTTCCATTTCCATATGGCCATCCCTCGCCCAGTTGTCCATTTAAGGCCTTGGCCAAAAATGCAAGGGCATTTGAATCTTGGTTATACTCTTCGGCCACATGTCCGCCAACGGTGTTTCGTTCATAAATTATTCTTGCCCCCTTTGCTGAACCCACGACACTGTTGTATCCGCAGTACTGCTCAATCAAAGCATCTGTGTCCTCTACCGAAGCCAATTTATCGTCAATTGCCTTATACACAAACATTGGCATTGTTGGAAATCCGTGTTTACCCATCTTGCCCCCCCGTTCAAGAAGCGATGTAATCAACGGGGACGAAAGGATATCATCCCGGCCGCCGATAAAGTACGAAAAAGGGTCCGAATTTTCGTAGAAAGTAAAGCCTTCGGTGACAGTCATATTGCGTGCCTTTGTGAAGACCTCACTCTTTTTAGCCTCAGGGGTTAGCCGACTAAGTAGGTAGTCTTCCAGCGGTGGGAATGCATTCGCATATCCCCAGAGACCAAGGGGGATAAGACAAGCATAGGGGCTTTTATCAACGGATTTTAACACCTCGCGCACGGGGGTTGGCAGACCACCAATGGCAACACCGGCGATTTCAACGTCGGGGGCGTATGTGGCCTGGAGCTCGGCGGCGAACTCGCTTGCGATGGAACCTCCAGAGTAGCCCCAGAGTCCGACATTCCACTTGCGATTTTTATGACTGGAATCGTGGGTCTTCATTGCGGGAGAAGACGGGGATTTTGTGACTGCGCGTACTGCATCGAGAACTGCATGGCCTTCCACTGGGCCTACCGCAAAGCTGGCCTTCGGACCCTCATGATCTACCACAGAGACATACCATCCTTGCTCCAGTGCGGCGGCAATGTCAGAGAAAGTCGAATTCAAATCTGTGGCGAGGGCGTATGAGGGACTTGCGTCTACCGAGGGTGAATTGTACGGAATCTGGTACGAGAGCAGCTTATGGCTGTCCTTTCCACTAGAAGATGCGTCGGTGGGAATAAAGAGAGTGGTAACGGCGAATGTGGGTATTTCGTTGGCATCATTTGTACGGTAGAGAATGTTGTAGCTCGCAGAAGATATGTTTTTCCCGACAGCGGCGTATAGGTCAAATGGGTCTGGGCGAATTCGCAGGATGCTGCCGGGTGGGCTGGAGAAGAGAATTGCTTGCTCAGGTGCCGTATACCATGGATCCTTTGAGGGCGGCAGAGGACTTGACAGTGCTTGGGAGATGAAAAGAGACGACCCCGCCAGAAGGCTAAAAATTGAATTCATGATGTCTTTGATGAGCTCACAGTTTGTTAGTATAACTGGAAAATAGTATTCTTCTAGCAGAGGGATTCTTACCTCTATTTATGCTCATCCTTTCGCAAGTAAACCTATCCACATTTCAATGTTGGTTGGGACTAATCCACCCTAAGAATGTCCCGAGAATAAAATGAAATCTAACACCAGGTAAGCAATACTCTATCTGTTAGGGCGATGATGCTTAGCTCCCTAGATTAATAATAACACAGGATGTTGAACATCGTCATCAAACTCTTTTCCTAGTCTTCTTACGGAGTAAGTGGATGTTAAAATGGTTTAGCGCCAGTCTTGAATAAGGGAGATGCTCCGCCCTGGGGTATTTATTAACATTTGTAATCTTCAATCGGCTTCATAAATAATATCTCGTCTACCATCTTGTAAGAGGTTCTTTTGCAATAACTGCGTTGCGCGGAAAATAATCATGCTTACGTCTACCACCTTGAGTCCAAAAAACAATTCTCGAAATAATAAAAGCCATTGTCAGATTGTAGCTCCACTATTTTTACATCTCTAATAATATTTAATACGTATTATTAAATTAACCCACATGGCGATGGAAATAGTACAGGAAATAAGGGCCGGGAAAACACCCTTTTCACCGAAAACGGAGATATCACCAAGATCCGAGGCACCTCGTTCTTCCCAAAGTCGGCAAATATTACGAAAGATCAGCGCATGCGCATTACTCGAGAAACAAGGAAGGTCTTACTCTCGATATTTATTATTATGAAGGTTTCGGAGGGTTTAGTAACTGTTTATTCAGTGTCATTATTGTTGACTATAAGGTCAACGGTGGAGACGGACCGTATATAGTATAGATTTCCCCATTCGGTAACCGTGGGACCATGCGCACCCGCCACTCCCGCTTTGGGTCAACTGTTTAACTGCAATGTATGTAGCCCCTAACTCCAGTCCCATAAACTTGGGTCTGCATGTAGATTCAAATGTTCTATTCTGCAGAACCCGAGATACACACCTCCGAATCTTCCATGCATCTCCATTTGATTTGAATTTTGTATCGTTCACATGTAAAACCTGGAGAATACGAGCAGCTTTCCATTTCTGGTCTGGCGTCGCAGCGGGCACCATAAGTAGTCTAGTCTGGTACCATCTTCAGCTCTAGATGTCAGATCTGCGATGATTAAAGACCTCAAACTCCCATCAAAACACTCGTAGTGGATAGAAAAATACACATAAACTTTACAGCAACACGCTGACTTGTTGAATATCTCATCATAAACGCATAGTACAACATGGCATCAAACACCGAGCCTGAAATCGTTTTGTTCGACTTGGCCTGCATCAAGAATGTCTGCTTTTCTCCTGTTGTCTGGCGCATCCGCATGATGCTCAACTACAAAAATATCCCTTATAGGACTGTCTTCCTCGAATTCCCTGATATTGAACCTACGCTGAAAGGGCTGTGAGTCGGCCTCACTTTGCTTGTGTTGTTTATCTCTGATCCCTTCCCCTTTTTCCTTGATCTCTCAAACACTTTGATAAAGTATTCTGACCTGACACCTCAGCGGCCTTGCCGAATCTGCTACTGGATCCAAACATAAATACACAGTCCCAGCCATCCAGCATGTGCCGACGGACACGTATCTGATGGAATCAGCCTCTATCGCGGAATTCCTCGAGTCAACCTATCCGGACCCTCCAGTGCCGCTAACGTCCGAGTTAGGCCGCGAGGTCGAGGCTCAATCACGTTCTGTGGTTGGTACGACCTTTGCAGTCGCTGTGATGCCGCGCGAGATAAAAATCTTATCTCCGCGCGCTCAGGAGTACTTCCGGCGTACGCGCGAGGCAATGCTCGGACATCGGCTGGAGGATCTGCTCGACACGGAGAAGGAAGAGCAAACCTGGAACTCTCTGGACGATAAAATTCGTGCTGTTGGCGAACTCATGCGTACAAATAGTGTCGACGGGCCATTTATACTGGGTGCCTGGCCGAGCTACACGGATTTCTTCATTGCCGGTTCCCTCCAGTCTGCAAGAATGGTAGACGAGAGTGTGTTCCAAAGGACTTTCACGTACCCTGGTTTTAGGGACATTTATGAGGCCTGTATTCCGTATATGGAAAAGAGGGACTGAGAAAATAGCATACCAGGACACTGTTCCCGATCATTAACCCTAAATCGATAACCCCAAGTGTCTAGACACCACTCAATAGAGCTCTGATTTGAAAATTTTTAAGTTTGATATACAATTAAGAAATATAGTAATGTACGCCACAAAGATCTTTCACAGTGGCTTCGCTTCATCTTCTTGCTGCGGCACGTATTTCAGCCTCAACTTTTCGACAGTCAGCTTGGCCAGACCGCCTATTGTTGCTGCCTTTGTAATCTCGGTCAACGCAATATCAATTGCCAACTTTCTTCGAACCCAATTTTTTATTTCAATTGACATCAAAGAGTCAATCGCAACACCAGATATTTCCTCATCTGTCATCTGCCCCTGTTGCCCGCACGCTGTATGAGGCACGATCACTTTTCCTAATTCTTGTAATATTTTTAGTTTTGTTTCGCCCCGCTCCAGCAAAACTGGTTCCTTTGAAATTTGAATCATGAATGTCCTAAGGTCTGTTTCACCCGACTTGATTGTGGTCTCGGATACCGGCAGCTCGTAGTTTTCGTAGGAGAGAAACCGCCGGTCGTTGCCCCAGAAAGGGATTGTTGTGGCATCGCTGAGCGGTTTGGTAAGACTTATTCCGAGAGCTAATGCGTTTGACTTGAACAGGCATTTCTCATCAGTGTTCGTTGTTTTTATTGTAGAGGCTGATGAACCAGATATAACCAGTTCCAACGCGTCCATTATATCCTTTTCCCACACGAGTCGGGTTCCTATGGCCTCTACCCCGCTGAGAAGCTTCGGATCTTGGCTTACGACACCGACGTCACCAACAAAGCCAAGATCCAAAATAGACGCCGGGAGTCCTTTACTGCGACGATATTGGACAAAAGCATCAAGGAAGGCATTTGCCGCTGCATAATTAGCCTGGCCCGTGTTGCCACACGTACCGCATATTGAGCCGAAAGCAACGAAGAAATCAAGTGAGTGCTCAAGTACTGTGTGTAAGTTCCAGGTGCCTGTTACTTTTGGATCGATTGCCGTATTCCAGTCTTCGAGAGTCATTTTAGAAAAAGATTGGTCCTTTCGTAATGTAAGCTTCTTCCGAAAAAATTGAGAGATTTGCGGCCGCTCTTACTCTGAGAACCATTGATAATTGGATGACACCAGCGATGTGTTTCCCACTGCTTCGAACCGCCCTTTGTACATCAGTTATGCTTGTAACACTTCCTTGAACAAATGTGGATTTGCATCCTTGAACTTGTAGTTCCTTGCTAAAACGAGCGTGTTCTTCAGACTGCCCCGCCGATCTCGATAGAAAGGTCAGATGTCGAGCGCCTTTCTCGACTAGAAAGTTCGAAACTGCCTTTCCTATGCCTCCTAGACCACCGACGAGTAAATACGACGATTCTGGAGACAAAGAAATGTTCGGTTTTGGCGGCGATACAGGAATAGTACTTGCATCCTCGGGCATTTTTATAAGGATTTTACCCATATGCACCCCTTTTTGCATGTACCGAAATGCTTCGACGACCTGGCTAGTTTCAAAAACAGTCACCGGACGAATTGGTTTGATCTTTCCCTCCTCAAACCAATCCATAAACAATGCACTAAGATTTCGGTTTTCCACGGTCAGTCACGGTGTTACTCTATCAAGGAATTTGTACACATACTCTTTGAAGGTAGAGGGATCTTCGTCAGTGATAGAAGATAGATCGACACCAAAGAAAGACCTGTTTTCAAGGAATGGGCCCATATTCAACATTCCATGTCCGATGAAATCTCTTTTCCCAAGCTCAATCATTTTGCCAAATTTGGCCACACATCTCCAAGAGGCATGCAAAAGCTTTCCAGATAATGAGTTCAATACCAGATTCACACCTTTGCCATTTGTTGCTTTCATTATACCTTCCAGGAATGAGTCGTCTCGAGAATTAAAGATTTGATCCCGAGGAATTCCAAAGGTTTCCTGTAGGTAAGCTATCTTTTCTTCGTTTCCAACAGTTGCGTAGATTTTGGCACCCACTACTTGACAGATTTGGATTGCAGCCAATCCAACACCTCCACAAGCGGAATGAATCAAGACCGACTATTTAAGGATTAGGTTCCATAAGTTCCCGTAGTTTTTATTTATACGCACCTGGTCTTTCTTGAGAAGTCCAATATGAAGGAGAGAGTAAATGGCCGTGGCGAACACTGCAGGCATTGTTGCCGCATCTTCGAGCGAGAGATCCGAGGGCATCTTTATGCAGCGGTCCTCCGTTACCTTAATACGAGTTCTCATCATACCACTACCAAAAAGAATGACTCGATCTCCTTCTTTAAGCTCCTTCACTTTAGCACCAGTCGAACGCACTACCCCACTCCCCTCAATGCCAATGTCTTCGACTGACCCTATTACACCCATGCTAGTCATAATGTCCTGTCTGGTTAGCAAAACAAAGGCTAAGAAAAGGGATGAAAGACGTACTTTGAAGTTAAGACTGCAGTATGCAATGTCGACGCTGAGCTCTTCTGGGCCCAGACTTTCTTCATTAGACGATGTCCATTCAAGGGTATCAATCAGGCCAAGCTGCTTCATTGAAATTTTCCTCGGTTCAGTCAAGGCAGAGTTGTAGCTGGCATGATCTTCAAGCTCTTTCCATTCATATCGGCATATGTTAACAGAACCATCCGATATCACGTACTCATATTCAGGAGGTGTTAAAATAGCGGCTTGCTTGCGAAATTTTTCATAAGTACGGATAATAGCGTCAGCGGAAATTAAATCGAAATTGTCAACTTCAACCGTCGAAAAATCGAGCATCGTCTCTCTCCTGAGAGACCGAGCAAATCCAGATATAAGTCCATATCGGGGATTTTCACATGATGTTTGGCTTGAAGGCGTTATCCACATCATGTGAGCATTTGTGCAAGTCAAAATGTATTTCTTAAAGCTCTCGTAGTCAGACTCAGAGATGTCGTTTAAGAATGGCGCACGAAGATCTAGGAGGAATATGACACCACGAGTAGTAGGTCGACGATCACGAAGAGAACCCCGAACGACCGAAAACCCTTTCTGGTGGAGCTGCTCTTCAAATTCCTTTTCCCACTTGGTGGGCTCTGCATGGGAAACAAGCGTGACACTCATATCAGAAAGATTTTCAAACGGCTTTCGTGCCAAAATGTTAATGCTCGTCTGATATGATTTCTCGTCGTCATAGGATTGAGCTTCAATACCACTAAGCCCAGCCATCTGAAGCTCATTGTGCCAACGCTCCGCCTCAACATACGGCTTGTTCGCTCTTCCATCGTCGGCCCCCAGCCACCATCCAGGTAGTAAGCCCTAGCTCATGGTAAGCAGACGTTCAAGCTGTACATCAATTGATGATAGAAGCACATACCATGATATAATCTAGAAAAGGAAGACCTATTGATACTTAGTGGATGACTCGTAAAAGTATATATAGAGATAGCTTACTCGGGCATAGCTCTTGCAGAAGGAAACGTCCACCAGGAGCAAGAAGTTTCCTGACATTCTCAAGCCCTGATTTTAGTTTCGGGGTGGCATGCATGACCTATAAAGTTTTAGAGAAACAAAACATATGCGTGGCAATTTTGGGGAGATACGAACGTTGGATGCGATTATAAGATCGTAACTAGACGATTCAAATCCCTGTTGGAGAGGGTCTTGAGTTATATCAAGAACTTTGTAAGACATGTCTCTATGATCTTTGAATCTTTCCTCGGCTGATTTTAAAAATGCAACAGATATATCGGTGAAAGTGTAGCTTCGGAGCATTGGAACTCCTGTAGAGGAACGCAAGAGTTCAAGAGCGATAGCTGTCGCACTTCCCGTACCGGCACCGATTTCCAATATACGCATCCTTGGGTTCGAATGAACAAGTGCAGCGAAGAAAGGTTTCCATTGATCCATCGATCTACTGGAATTATATAGATTTTTCATTTTGTCGTCTTCAAATAAAACTTCAACCGGTTGTTTTTTCCCTTGCATAACGTCACTAGCGCTTTCCATGACATGGCGCATGAGTCCAGCCACGTTTAGTGTTTCGCGATCATCGGGGTGAATTTTTGATAAATTTTGATCAATCAAAGCCCGCCGAGCCGGGGAAGAAAGCTTCACCCATTCCGCAGCTTGCGGTGCAAGCCAAAGCGCTTCGCCACCCACCTGGCTCAACATGTCGCAAACCCAATTCTGGTATTTTGCCAAGTGATCTGTCATAGGCTGAAGTTGCTGCACTTCTAGCGCAGTCTCGATGATACATAGTGATGTGATGACCGGATATACATCCGTAGACCTCTTTATAGGCGTGAAAGGAAGCAATGACTGCTGTGACAGCAGGTCAATATCCGGTTTCCATATAGCTGTACTAGCAAGGGGTATCTTTGCCCTTGCGGAGAACTGGTAGTCGTCAATGGAGAAGAAAGAACCGCCATTGATAGATAATACTGTTTGGTTACCAACAGTAGAAAAGACATTTCCAAGCATGGTCATTCCTGAAATGCGATCTCCCGTCGCCTGAATAGCAAATGTACCAACTGCCTTGCATACGTGGACGCTTTCAATGAAAACAGGCACACATAACTTATCGACAGTACGAATCAGACCATTAGAAGCTGCCACTCCCAGTAATTGCAAATTCTGATCAATAACTGTTGGGTGAATAGAGTAATGGCTTTCATGAAGCTCACCACCGTCACAACACGTAGCATGTGCGACTTTGACAGCTGGGTTTACGGTGATATTTTCTAGACCCTGAAAACGAGGACCGTAACTCAATCCTTTATTGGCCATGTATTTATACCAGAACTTCGCTGAAACTTTCCGAACGAATGGTTCGATTTTCTTCGGTTCTGGGCTCTTCGAGCTCCAAGCTTGACCTTGACAATGCTTCACCCAAGTTTTGCCGTCATAAGCAGTTATAGTGAAATCATAATACTCGGCGTCTGAGTAATCAGTCAATCTTCCGGGTTTCATGCTGGTAAGAACTTCGGTAGCTTGCGTCTCGTGGAGGAAAAGTGGAGTTTTCAAAGAGAGGTTCTTGAGCATATAAGTCTCGGAGCCTGTCATTTGTCGAATAGCTTCTCCTACCATCGCAATGTAACCTGCTCCAGGGAACACGATGTCGTTATAAAGAACATGGTCAGACAACCAGGGAACATCATGAAGACGCAATAGGTTTTTCCAGATTGGTTCGACGCTACTTGAGCCAAATAATTTCGATCCAAGGAGCTCATGATGAGGAAATTCCCTCAACCGCCAGCTTTGTGTAGCCCGTGTCTCATGCCAATGCCTTTCTTCATGGTCCCACGGATATAATGGAAGATCCAAGAGAAACCTTTCTCTTTCTGCTGCAAAAATGCGTTCAAATTCGACGGGAAACCCAAGCGAAAAAAGTTGACCCACTGCTTCAAGCATACTGCGGACTTGGTTTGTGCCTCTTGTGAGTGTTGAAGCATAGACACATTCTTTAGAGGATTTTTTCCCTTTCATAATTTGATGAATTGGACCCCCCAGGGCCGAGTGTGGTCCTATCTCAAGGAAAAGCTGATTTTTCTGTGTATCTTTCATGATACTATTGAATGCACTTGAAAATAACACAGGAGACTCTAAATTGCGACGCCAGTAAGCAGAGTCAAGTTTCTGTTCATCCGACAACAGAGATCCTGTTACAGTAGAAAAGAATGGCAATTTTCTGTCTGCCGGTGTTATATGGGCTTTGATTGCTTCTTCATATGTGCTTCCCAACAGGTGCATGTGATCTAGAAGTGTCAGTAAGAAATTTCTGAGGATGATGCTATTCTTACGTGAATGGTAGGCAACTTTGACCTGGAGTTTTCGTAGAAAGGTGTCTGGTTGCTTTTGTGCTATATCATTAAGTACTTTTTCAACTTGCTCGAAGTCGCCCGATATGGTTGTGTTTTGAGGGCTATTTTCACAAGCCACTACAACGCCATCTAGCAGGAAAGGTCCCAGCTCAGCCGGGCTCATGCCAACAGCTGCCATGGATCCAATCTGACAATTTTTGGCAGCCTGTCCCCGGTAATAAGCTACAATAATAGCAGACTCCAGTGTCAAGGCATTAGCAGTATAGGCGGCAGCTGACTTTCGTTAACCCCTGCACGTACTACTTTATATCGGAGGAAATTCACTTACCAATTTCACCACTAGAGTGCCCAACGACAGAGCTTGCCTGGACTCCCCAACTCGAAAGAAGATTTACTATTGCAATTTGAACTGCAGTGCATAGTGTTTGAGAAAGCTCAGCATCGTTGATGCGGGATGCGTCTCCTACTAACAAAAGCTCCTCTGTAAAATATTAGCATGATTAACACACATCTCAAGTGATTCAAATTGCGTACGCTCTATCGTCCACTGAGGCGGAGATTGCAATGACTGTAAAATACGGTCCATCGTCTGAATATCCCGTGCGAAATTATCGTACGTTTTGAGCAGATCTCTGCCCATGCCCGCCCATTGCGCTCCTTGACCAGTGAAGACATAAGTTATAGAAGGAGCAAAATTGGACTTCTTGACAGTTAACTGGTCAGGCAGATTTATTCCTGTCCTGTCACCGATTACGAAGGAACGATGCGAGAGATGTTCTCGACGCAAGGCAAGTGTATATGCCAAGTCTTCTATCTTTGGTGAATTGGATTCAATATAGATTTGCAACTCTTTAGCCTTTTTCTGCAGGCTGGCCGCACTGGACGCAGACAAAACAAGCAAATGCTGCGATTCGTCTTGTGACCGAGCGGTTGCGATATTGGAGCTCGGCATAAATGATGAGGCAGAGTCAAGTATTACCTATGCAGATTAGTGGTGACTCGAAATATATGATTGGAACTTAGAAAATACATGAGCGTTTGCGCCTCCTATTCCGAAACAATTAACGCTAACTCTTGGTTTTCGATCTGTAGGCCAAGACATCGCCTCTGTTGGAACCTGAAGGCGAGCAGATTTGAAAGGAACTAGAAGGCATGTTAATTCTTCAACTTTGAATGGGATAGGTTCAAAAATGTATATTTACTTTCAGGACTCGGTTCTTGGAAATGGACGTTTGGAGGAATGGTATTGTTCTCCAAGGCCAAAACGCCCTTTATCACACTGGTGAGACCGGAGGCGCCTTCAGAGTGACCAACATTTGGTTTAACCTATATATTATGAGATCCAAAATACTCATATTGAGATGGGTGGTGAACTGACCGAGCCAATATATACGCCCTTACTTCCAAATAGATCCGCTACCACGGATACTTCGTTCTTGTCTCCTATAACCGTCCCTGTACCGTGACACTCAAAGAATGCAGTTTCAGTGATATCATCAATGCTGGCCCTTTGATAAGCTTTTTGAATAAGTCGTTTCTGAGATTCAGAACCCGGCGTAGTAATACTGGGAGTCTTGCCATCGCAGTTCGTGCTGGTTGAACGAATGACTGCCCTCACTGGATCCCCAGCCCGCAGGGCTTCTTTCAATGGTTTGATATAGAGAGCATTTACTGCTTCCCCTCGTCCATAGCCGTTCGCTGCAGCATCAAATGTTTTACAGATGCCATCTGGTGCCAAAACACCATTGTCCGACATTGTCGTTGTCATTGTAGGGGTAAAAATGAGATTTGTTCCTGCCACAATGGCAGACGAGCAGTCCCCAGCCTGCAATGCATTACAAGCTTCATGTAGACCAACAAGAGAGGCCGAGCAGCCCGTTTGCAATGTCATGCTTGGTCCTTTGAGATCATATTCGTAAGATATGCGATTGGATAATGCAAAGCCACCTGTGCCGATAACATGATATCTGTCAATCCCTAAACAATAAGGATAAAAATTAGCAAACCCAAATAGTATTCAACCATTACATCAGATACTTACAGTGGGGATCTTTGCTGTTCAAGTCTAGCCATTCTTCACCGTAGACACCCACATAGCAGCCCTTTCACAAAACTTTAGCAGTCATTCGAGATATAAATCTTTCAAAAAACTTACAATATCATCTCCCTTCCACCGTGTTTGGCCTGCACTTTCCATACATTCCCAGATGACCTCCATCAATAACCGTTGCTGTGGATCTAACCTTGCAGCCTCATATGTGCCAATGGAGAAGAAACCGGTATCAAAGAGAGCAGGATCTTCTTGCAAAAAGTAACCGTGTTGTGTTTTCACGGACTGTCGTTTGAATTCATCGTAAAACGCATCAATATTGTAACGCGTCTCGGGAACCTTGCCATGACCGTCTCTTTTTTCGATCAAAAAATCCCAGAAGTCTTTATCCCTTCGAATCCCCCCGGGAAGTCTCATTGCCATACCAACGATAGCTACCGGCTCAAATTCTGTACACTTGGATTGGGAACCATCCTCCGAGCTCACCGGTGTGGACGCTTGATCCGAAGAAGCCATAGATGATATCGTTGATAGAGAGGAGTCGTCGGCGTCTGTCGGAGCCTTTCAATGTGCTGTTAGTCAAGTAACTCAATTTAAGATCATTGGCCCCTCACCATGCTTTTCATAGCATCATCGAGAGAAAGCACACCCGGTAGATGTCTGTCTACTTGCTCAGATGAGTCCATTTTGCTCTAATAGCGGGATTGCAAATATCTTCAAAGAAACGAAGGTGTGAATTGAAATAAATAAAATAAAATATTGGGGAGAAGACAAGGAATGTACTTGTATCGCTTTGGATGTGCTTCTTGTCAAGTCGGATTAATTACCGTGCGGGCCAATACTCAATCTACAAGCAGACCCACTCGCTATCGACGCTAAATTTTAGGCTGTTACGAAGGCGTAATAAATTCCCCAATACGTAGTTTACGACATGCTATAGACTAACATCTAGGCTATTGTTCTTTTCTTTTCTTTTCTTTTTTTCTTTTCTTTTCTTTTCTTTCTTGTCTCTCTCCGAGTCTCTCGAGTCTCAACAAATTTTAGGCTCTTTTATCTAAACGGCTTTCAGTACTCCGTAGTCCGCACGGCGTACTAAGCGCAACAACAGGATATGAAGAGTTACAGTCCGGATACTAGGACGATTCGTCGAATACTGTAACAAATTTACTCTTTTTAAACAAATAAATACTATATGCGTTGATCCTTCAACTTCAAAAAGTTTATAGAATAGAATTGTTGATCTTCAAAAACTCGTCTTGAACACGCATTGAGGTACGTACTGAGCGAGTATGAGGGAAAATATGTCACATCAGCTGTAGCCGCAATATTTCAATGTTGATCAATCAATTGACATATATATTAAGAGTGTAATTGATATGTTCATGAGTTGTCATCGAGCGAGCACTCGTACTTAATTACAAGTGTATTCATTATGGGTTCCAAACCAACACCAGCAAAATGCTCATTATAAGGCCGACGTGGTAATATGAGTGTTATGAACAGAACACTCCACAACCGGCTTTCGTAAATCATAAGACTATGAAAATATAGTAAAGGTATGAGAAAAATAGGAAAGTAACGAACCCCCGTAAATTTCTAGAATAGAACCTTGGAATTTGACCTGATGGCAATCCTTTGGTGGTGTAAGTGACGTTCCAATCCTGCCAATTCGGAAACATCATGCAATAAGTGTTGTAAATGTGGGAGAAACTATTTTTTAAGGGTCAGTAGCATTCATTGTTCCCATTATGAATATTCCACTTACGGGTAAACGACTCCATTCCACCCATCCTTATCGATATACCAGTTACTACAACCACCAGTTTTCCACACGCGGTTGTTCGATGCCTCTTGAATACTTGCTGTCCATCCTGTACATGCATATTCCTTGATCTCCCATGTACTAACTTCTCCACTGATGATTGGTCTTAAAAGTTTCAGGATGTAACTAACGCCATTCTCGATGTTGATTATGGCGCTGGTGTGGCCGTTGGATGAATTTGGTCCCCCTAGTAAGAAGAAATTCGGAAATTTATCAATTGAAATTCCCATATAGGCTTGAGGCCCACCTCTCTCAGTCCAGACCTGATGCAGCTCGACATTATCCTTTCCTGTAGTTTTTATGCTGGGGAAGAATGTCGAAGTATCGTAACCGGTAGCCAAGACAATGATATCGGCCGGAATCACTCGTTCCTCACCATTGACTTGGCTCTCTAAAACCACGGCCTCTTTTGTGAGACTCTTGAGAGTTTCAGTGGTGAGATTCATTCGCGAATCATGAAGACACTCGAACCATGTAGCGTCCTGCACGAGTCGTTTGCATCCCACTTCATAGCTTGGAGTTAGTATTTCGTGATACTTCTTTGGAGCTGTTTGCTGAATGTATCGTATGAGTTTCTCCTTTAGCCTTTTTCGGCCAGAGCGACTGCTGAATATCACGAAAAAGTGGCTCTCCGTGATGAGGAAAATGATTCCACGAATAATATCTGCAAGAAACGGTATATTCCGTGTCAGCCACGGCAAATATTTCTCCCATAGACCCATAGCTCTTTTGGATAGGAACTTTGGTCTAACCCATGGAGCTGATCTCATAAGCTGGGTCACTGTTTTCACATTGATAGTAGTTTTCAAAAGAGAAGGAACTATCTGGGCAGCTGTACATCCTGTGCCCACAACTAGAACGTTTTTTCCTTTTAGGTTTAAAGTACTATCCCAGGTTGAAGTGTGTAAAACGTCACCTTGAAACTCTTCAAACCCGGGGAGGTCTTGGACACCGGCAAGGTCGGGATCAACAAATTTACCAACAGCATTGATTATGACCTTCGTATAGAAGGAAAAGGGCCTTTTCACTTTTCCCTCGTGAACAACTGTGCCAGTTACTTTCCACTGGTGTGAGGAATCTTCCCACTGAAGATGGGTGATTTCAGTGTTGAGCTGGATGTTGTCGAAAATCTTATATCTGCTGCAAACACTTTCAAGATACTGTTGGATTTCTTTTCCAGGTGGCGTGAGAGTCGACCAGCCAAGCTTCTGGGCAAATGAAAGAGAATATAATGGCGCAGGGCTGTATTCCGCCATCTCATTAGATCGTCTAATAAATGGTCTTCCTGTAGGGTGTGATGTACATATCGCAAGCAACCCCAGGATATCTCTGTCTACTCCAAACACCCTGTCAATAGTTAGTTAAAACAAGCACGAAGTCATTTTCCGGTTTTTAAAATTGAAAATACCCCAACCTCACCCATTCGGTCAAATATTTTGAATTGGCTGAATCCAAGTTTCTCTTTTATTCGGCACCCAGCTGCAATTCCAGAGAAGCCAGAGCCAATAATTGCAATTGGCACAAAGTCGATGTCTTTAACATGCTGTCTACCGTGGTTTGCATATTCCATATTGAGTATTATTCCGATAAGGGGCGGAAGTGAAATGAGAAAGCAAGTGCTCAGATGGCAAATTCCTGTCTCATTTTAACACATACACCAGGGACCTGGGCAAAGGAGCTTCATTTTTCAAAGGAAGAAATATGACCGGGCTCATTAGGCTCGCCAAAGTGCCTGAACATTCTCCGTGGTAGAACGGCTGTATCGATACATGTCGGCTGTAAGTTACCATACTAGGGAATAAATTACGATCGCGATCTGCCACTAGCACCAACTAGCCTTCCATTGAGTCATTGACATGGCCCGGGCCTCTTCACCTGGATACTCCCCATTCTAAATCGAGACAGGTTGATCATCGCTGATCACGCTAGTCACTGTTACACAGTACATACATGATACAGGCTATTTTGTCCCGCTGAAGAATATGCACATAAAATCACAGTGATCGACAAGATGTGTCCGTCCAATCATTCGTCTCCTCATCCGACAGCCGTCAAGCATTCGCCATCAGGAAATCCCAAGGTCCTACCCATGACTATGGGACATCGCACGCAAGCTCAGTATTCCTAGCGGAAATGTCGAAGAACTGAGCCAATTAAGTCGCCGCCATCGCTGTTTTCGTAAACATTAATAGTGCTCTGATAAGCTTTGTCGAGTTCTGAAAAAGACTTCTCAAACAAGGAATGGTTGGCTGCTGGAATCCTGTCCCTGGTTGTCTGCTCAAAAACAGAGCGCTCGTTCGCGAACATGCCGAGAAATAAAGATACAATTGGATTGATGCCTAGAGCCCCGAACTGTGGTGCCTTTAAGTGCGAGGTTCACCAAGAGTTAGCTGAAATTGCCTAAAATGAAGGGTGTTAAAAGTTGTCAAGTTATTCCCTCACCTTTTTAGACGCAACCTGAAGAATATCGGTCACTGAGTCGTGTAGATTGTGTACCTGGTCCACGTACAGCTGGACGTCCTCCTGGGGCACCTGACCGCTCCCATCGATATGACGCTGGGCTTTCTTGCAAGCTTGCTGGACAGTGAACATCTGCTGGGCGCATGCTAAAGCGGTAGTAACTCCACCATCGAAGTTATTCAGGCTGGTGCGGGCAATGTCAACTTGGTGAGCCAGGTCTGACAGACCAGTTATCGCTTCACCAGGGCTATAGGCGGCATAACTAGAGGGTGCTGAAGCCAGAAGAATAGCCAGAACAGCGGTTGAAAAAGACTTGAACATCATGAAGGTATTCGAACTTGAAGCAATAAATAGCATAAGCCAATATTTTGCAGGTGCACGTTAAATTGGCTGTATGTCGGGGAGTCCGTCTTCAAATGTATGTGGAAGCACTGTCAACATGAAAAATAAATCTTAAATTACAGATAATTAATAAGCCTTTGTTTTGTACCTTGTAATAAAAATTACAATAGGGTGTGTTCAAGCTACATTAGCGCCCTGGGATGCAGTGTTGGTCATGAAGCGCGTCAGAAATATGACTGTGTACCTAACAGTCACTCGCTAGTTGAGACTATTGGTTCCGATTCTACTTTTATCGGGATATCGCATTAGTGCTGCTCACATGCTTCATCCTTATTTTCAAGTTAATGGTCTTTTTTTTCCGAAGATAATTCCATGTTGGTACATAACCATGTTTCAATTGGTGTGTGATTACGCTCTACTCAGTGTTTAAACTCAGGATAACTTTTTATTTCATCTACTCTTCTCTCAAACACAAAGCCGAAACGCCATATACCAAATTATAAAAACAATTATGGATTACGATAAGTTCTTTTACGAAAATAGATCCCGTATTGCCAGAAATATCTATGTTTATCAACCGTCTAAATACCTTCGCAAGAAATGGACGAATATCGCCAGTTCCTACTCGCCCGAGACAGTGGAATTCATCGGAACATTCACCACACATCTCGTCGCATACTGGCTGGTTTCGTTAATATTTACGATAATTGATCTTATTCCAGCCGCTCAGCAATACAAGCTACAGTCGGCCTCGAAACAACCCTCTCGGCGCGCTCTCGTTAAATGCTTTTTCGGCGCTCTGGGAAATCAAATTCTTACATCGACTCTTCATTTCTTACAACTCTTCGTCCTCCGACGTCTTTTGCGCATTAGAGCTGTATACCGCATCGAACCTGATCTCCCATCCATCCCCGAGATTCTCATTTCAATTCTGTTTTGCGCCCTCGGGAGGGAGATTATCTTCTACTATGGCCATCGGCTGCTTCATCATCGGCTTCTCTTTCGGCACTTTCACAAACAGCACCACCAGTTCACCACCCCGGTGGCGCTGGCTAGTGAATACTGCCATCCAGTCGAGCATATCGTGTCCAACATCCTCCCCATTATCATCCCTCCAACATTGCTGCGAGTTCACATAATTACGTTCTGGCTGTTCATAGCGGGAGCTATTATGCAGGCCTCTATTGCCCATAGTGGATACGACCTGGGCAGTATTTGTGGATGGAGACCCGAAATACATGATTACCACCACTCGATGTTTAATGTCAACTATGGGCTGTTGGGTTTGATGGACAGTTTGCATGGGACTAGGTTTACTGCCAAGCGGAAGAGAGCATGATCTAATACTCGGTAGTAGTAGCTATGCCGGTTGTGTTAAACATTGGACCTTCCTCGCATTGACTTTTTTTTTACCACAGCTCGGTATCAAGGGTGTAATTTGATATAGCGCTAGTCGTTAATAGTACGTAGATCAACGGAACCGGCGAGCCGTGCGGACTCGGGAGGCGCCGCCTGGTTCGAACTCTAATGGACGTATCCGTAAGTATCCACAGAGTTGTGTCGACTCTTGGGTGTGATAGACTGTGTTCTCCGTTGATAGTGAATTAAATTAGTTGAAATAAAGCAATGAAGCTGTAACCCCCTAAAATACCAGGCCACATTGCCACAGACTATCAAAGCATGCAGCGATCCCTACTAGGACCACTAATCTCCTCAGCTCCGTCCGGCTGCCAATGCGAACTATTGTAATTACACTTGGCATGTAAAATTCAATACGGAGAAATACGTAGCCCTTGTGCCTCGAACGCCAACGTGGTTATAATTTCCGACGACAGAGCACTGATTGGATGTGATCCACGAGCTCGTGGCTAGCTGAACGAGTAGCATGGTTTATTCACTATCTCAGCGTAATAATACAAAGCTAATATGCACAGCTAGTGATATTTCCTTCGTATACGACTTTGACATACATACTTGATTCGTATCAAACACATCACAAAAACAAAAAAATAAAAGAGAGAGGGGGGGAGAAACGTCACACGCTGTCAAATAATCAAATAATACTACATACCAAAGATTAGGCCTCCCATAGGCGAGGATATCGTAACTCAATTTGAATGGTGAGCTTAGACGTAAATCCTGAAAACATCGTGAGGGTGGAACCAAAATTCAGATTTACATGATAATCACAACTAGTTTGGTAGATCAGCTCTCTTGAGGTAGCGGGTATGGCCAATTACTAGAACTAACACGTTGGTTCTCAGCCTGGACAGTTCTTGGATCAAGATAGACTATTGAATGAACCAATTTAAGTAGACTTTAGACTTCATGTGTGGTTATAGTATGCTATTGCGATAGCCTAGGGAGATCACAACATTTTTAAGGGAAGTTCGTAAATTCTAACAGGCTAGTGAACCCCTAATAGCTTGAATTTGAAGTGGCTATCAAGTATAAGTGCCGTAGCACACGCTTCGCTTTCAGTATATTACCAAAAGCATCACTCAGTCCCTATATACCATACTCTACCCAGCGGTTTGCCAATATTACACCCAAATTTCATTTCTAAGATGAAGGTTACTCTGATTATCTCTGCTCTTTGCGCTGTTGCAGCAGCAGCTCCAACTGTAAGTCTTTACACAAAATAGGTTTAGCTTTGAAAGCTTTTTCTCATCATGCTAAAATCCGACGTCTTATTCAGCCCAATGGGGGGATCAACATCCTCTCCAACTCCAACCTAAAAGCCGAGGGTATACTCAGTCACGACAATGTCCTCCATTCTCGCGGCGACAACTCCATCGTCGACATTCTCGAGAACGGAAAAGTCAAAGTTACCGATACAGTCAAGGACATCAATGTTGGCCAGGGACGAGTCCCTGGTCTGAAGAAAGAGACGCGCGACGAGAAACTCCCTCTCCTCGCCAGTGTTCTTGAGAATGGTGCCGGTGTTGGCACTGACAACATCAAAGATATCAACGTCGCCCGTGACAATGTTGTAGAAGTTCTCAAGGACGGAGCTGCAATTTTCCATGACAACGTCAAAGATATCAACGTCGCCCGCGACAATGCTGTGGTGGATATTCTTCAGGGCGGAGAGGTAATTTTCCATGATAACGTGGAGAATATCGATATTCTGCATTCTTAACCCTTCAGCATTCTCCATGGAACACATTGAATATTGAAAGATGTGGATTACTATTTGTTATTATTTGTAATTTGAGGCCGCCGCACTGAGCAGAAAGGAGGAACTTCACGTCGCGTGTAGCGGCAGACAGGAGGACATAAATACATTCATTCAATCAATGTTTATTCTGTCCCTAAGTACATGAATTATAATCTAGGACATCTGGGAAACTAATGAGTGATTTATAAATTTAGTGTGTCAGTACTGCAGATGTCACCTTCAATTCATTGATGTCTTATTGTCTTGGGTTAAACTTCTAAACAAGTTTCGGAGGAAAATCCTTCGTCCTGGATCTCATCAATAACATCCTCTATACTTGGAATAGTATTGTTTTTCAAGGTTTTAGGAAACTTTGTCTTGATATCACACAAACGCTGTGCACGTAAGGGACGAGTTGTAAACAATTTGTTGGTTTCAAAATGGTTGTCAATTTATGCATTAAGGTATGGCTAATCAAGTTGATAGTCTGTAAAAGATACATAAGTTAGCTCAATTAGATTCTTGAAGACTCGGTCTCGACAATATTAACCGGAGGCTAGAAACTGAAAGGTATTTTTCTATTTGAAAATATCGTTGCCGCTCAAAGAATCCAAATTAACCCGGAACACCTCCAGGAGTTTGATATATCATGCTGAGGATAGTTCTTTCGTTCTTTTAAAGGGCATTTAAACAAACCACCATTGTAGATACGGATGGGCATTGATAACTGAGGTCAATTATTCATATTCAAATGACTGACCATGTAAGTGATATCGTCTCACCATTTCAGGTGCACTGTAACCGTGGAGTTATATAATGATTATTGATTGAAACGCACTGGATATAGGTCATTGGCTACCTTGATATATGTACATCCAGATGACATGAAAAATTCCGCTAGTAACCACATCAGCTATCTACATATGTACATCAGGCAAACCTTCCCACCGGCTTCGGCCCATAAACACCTCGGTTTAATTTACAGCATCGGTGTCGCTGGGTCGGACTTAACCGCTCTAGCAGGCAATGAGTTGAGCAATCAGTTCAGCAACTAGGGCCACCCATTCTTTGAATACGATTTTCCCAAGGACATATATCGCACAGGACTTGCCATAGTCGATGTGAACACCCTGTATATAACACAGCCTGATAGGCTAGAGGACTGATCATTCTCTCTTTATCCTCCTGAAACAGTAACAGCTGGTAGAAGGCACTGCCTCGGTTTTTGCGCTGCCCCTCTTCTGTTCGTAGGGGAAAAAAGACAATATTCTATTCAATCCAGGACAAATATGAAACAAGCTCTGCAAATCCTTCAACTGCAGCTTCCAAGTTCATTTGCGAGTCCAGCAAGGTAGATGTCAAAGTCGTACAAATTAGACCAAGAACAAAACGCACTGCTTCGCTTGCTAAGCCAGAATCAGGTGCGGAGCTCGGAATCAATTGCCTCTGGCAGCTATCTATTATCGCATCGCTGTTGTCATAGTCTTGATAGTCAATAAACGGCTCCAGAAATGTTTCCAGCTTCTCTCGCAGCGCTACTAGGGATTGAAATTCTCCTTGAGCAAAATTCCAAAGCGGACTTGAATACCGATCAATAATAACATCAGTCATAGCCTGCCAGTTGAAACTGGTCCTTGATGGCTCGTTATTTAAGATCATTGAGTCGATGGCAAGCTGGATAGGAATCAGCTCCTTTGGTGGAATGTGAGACAATTGCGGAAGCCTGGTGTTGTTCGGGAACAGGTCCAAGTTATATGTGTAAGCGCTCACAACATGTTCAAAATTAATAATAGCCTGGTGACCTCGAAGGTCATCGTAGCGCGAGGTGAAAGCACGACCGGGCTTCTTACCGCCAGCACTATGGCCATCGTTTGCGGATAGTGTTTGCGGTTTTGTTTGTGAGATGCGAACGAGATTGAGGTCGCGCTCAAAGTGGCATAAAATAATTTCAAAATCCCCTTCTGTCCGCAGGAGACCATCAATCCGCCCAGCCCATTTCTCTTCAGCCATTTGGCAAGCCTGCAATGCACGAGCCTGTTCGCTGGGAGGGCCTCCGAGTCTCTTTCCATGGTCTACTTCCAATATCTGTCCCGGTCTTCCGCCTCCGTGGCCGTCGTTTTGTGGGATGCTATCATTGAAAAGAATACGGTCTTGCGCTTCCAGTGATCGCCCCGGGCCAGCAGACATCCCATCCAGGTAGAGGAGGCGGAGGTCTTTGGCTGATTCGTAGGTGTGTAGGTAACCGTGTTTCGCGACCGAGGCATCGTCATCCTGCAATGGTTTTTGGCCGGTCTTTCTGCCATGAGGCCGAAGTCGTCGTTCGCTGCGATGAGCAAAGCCCAGTGAATGCTCGGGTTCAAACGCCAGCCATTCTAAGCCGGTTACCGGGTGTTCTTCACCAGTACCGTGATAAAATTGTATGCCTTTTGGAACAGTAGCGAGGAAAAATGAGACCCCCTTGGGGTATTCTGATAGAATAGGGTGTCGCATTACAGCGTGGATTGCGTTGAAGATATGGTTGGCATTTCGGACGCCTTCGGTGTTGTCTTGGGCGAAGGAAATGGTGACCAAGGCAGTGCATATGGACAGAGCATGAAGCCACCGACGCATGATGGCTCTGTTTCTTAGTAGGCTTTCAATTTTTTGAAGAATGGAAAGGCTTTCTCAAAGATGATCAGATAAGATCTTCTAGTTCCACTGGGTGACGCGGCCTCCAAATGACGCAGCCCACTAATGATTTTGTGCCATACGCAATACGTGCTAGATTGCCAACAAATCCACCAAGGCAGCCCCTTTGGGCAAGTCGACACTCGAAAGCATGCTAATTATGCGCAATCACATCTCGGCTCTAGCCGCATGTCGCTGTCAAGCATCTGGACCAGTGCAAGCCCGAGTTCTCTGGGCTATATCGTATGATCGGGACAACGGGGCGATATCGGCAAGCTTGAGCTAAAGCATTTTGTGCCACATGGAGGGAGCTGGAAGCTGACCTGAATGGATTGCACTATGTAGGTAAAGAACTGTCGACATTAAATACACGTAGGCGCAGTCGATGGTGGGACAGAGGGACTTTGCATGGAATCCCGAGATTAGATGCATACACCCTGGTCGGGGTGGCCACGCTATCGCACTTAACATCTGTTGGGCCACGGCGATTTAAAGTACCTTGACAACCTGATAAGACCACCGACCTCTAGCATGGACCGAGTACGCCCACCTTCGAGCGACGTTTCGCTAGTGGCAAGCAGTACTACGGGAGACTCTTTCATGGAAGAAGGTATATGGTTCTTGCAGCCAGATCACCAAGATGACATCCAAATCGAGCTGGACGAGGGTGGCTTCCCCACGGTCAAAGGAGGGACAGCAAGTGGCTTGGTGGCATACTTGACGCGCCATGACAAACTGGATGCAGCTTTCAACCACATTTTTCTTTTAACATATCGCTCCTTCATGACAAGCGCCCAGCTTTTCGGGATGCTAATGGAGCGCTTCTATATGCAGCCTCCGGATGGACTGACCCAGGCCGAGTACCAGATATGGATCTCTCAGAAAAAGAAGATTACGCAAGTCCGAGTAATGAATGTGCTCAAGCGCTGGCTGGAGAATTTCTGGGCAGAACCCGATGATCAGGATACCAACAATCTCCTTGGTAGAATCCATGAATTCACAATAGACTCGATTCCTACCCTGAAGAGCCCGGTGTTGCACGGACTAGTTACCATTATCGAGCAGCGACTCCAAGGAGACCGACGGGCAAAAATCCACCAGCATGTTTCAATACAGGGTGCAATCTCTCCTCCACCAGTACTTCCGAAGAAAATGAAGAAGATTAAATTCCTGGATATTAGCCCCACTGAGATGGCCCGACAATTGACTCTACTTGAGTCCCGACTGTATAATGAGATACGGCTAGAAGAGTGCTTAAACAAAACATGGCAGAAGAAAGAAACGATCACTGGGGACGTGGAACCAGCACCGAATATCAGAGCCATGATTCGACATTCGAATCAACTGGCAAATTGGGTCGGAGAATTGGTTCTCCAGCAATCTGAACTTAAAAAGCGTGTTCGGGTAATCAAGCATTTTGTGGACGTTTTAGAGGTATGTTTGCTTTCATACTTGCAATGCTTGCAAATCAGCTCCCCCGAATCCCTCTTTCATACCTAAACATTTGACTAGGTCTGCTACGAGATGAGAAATTATTCTACATCAATTGCCATTGTTTCCGGCCTTGGAACAGCACCGATATACCGACTCGCTCGTACATGGTCCCAAGTCAGCGAACGCTCCATGGCCACATTGGCGAGGATACGAGGACTCGTGGATAGCACAAAGAATTTCAATGTGTATCGTGACACAATTAGCGCGGCGAATACTCCATGCGTCCCATTCCTTGGTATGGAGTCAACTCGTACTTCTTCAACCCCCTCTCAAATACCCTTTCCTTGGGTGTTGGCTTGTAGATGATCACAGCTAACCTTCATTTTGCATTAGGAGTCTTTCTTATGGATTTAACTTTCATTGAAGATGGCAATCCAAGCCAGACATCATTAGGAATGATAAACTTTGGGAAGCGTTCCAAGGCAGCAACGGTGATCCAGGATCTCCAACGATATCAGGCCTCGGACTATTCGTTTCAGCCGGTTCCAGAACTGCAGGATTATCTAGTCAGTTGTGCACAAACAGCCGACGATATCAATGACAAGCATGACCGGAGTCTGGAGCTCGAGTCACGAACACGCACAGAAAACAACCCTGGAGGGGTTCCATACGTTTCTACTGGCAGCCACATGGGTGCAATCCTCATGGCCAGCATGGCTATGGAGTAGTGACTATCATAATGGCGAAGTTGGACTTTTGTTTTCTAGTGATACCCAATTATACCCTCATATAGTGATCATGTTGAACATCTTATAACCAAGTAATGATTGAACGCAAGAACCAAAGTTTTCAACTGTTATGCCAATAGTTTATTGGTGCCTGTTAGGTGACAAGTAACCCGTAAGAGAAACTCCTTTTAATTGCCAACTTTATAGTTTCACAGTTCCATTTCTATCGAATCTATTAGCATTTGGCCGGTACCCGATTCAAATTAAAACGAACTGGGGGTCTGTATAGCATACTAAGACATTAAAATTTGGTAATAGGCAGTCTAAACACAGCCAACAGTGGGGTTACAGCCGCATACATCGTGGGAGTGCCTCCGAGTTCGGAATTGGCCGTATGTTTCTTTTATTAATTCTACTAGAAACAGCGGCTAAACACTAGTGAGCAGAGAAGGGTTGCCGATTGGATGCAGTGCTCGAAGCGAAGTCCTTTATTAGCCTATCCTCTATTACCTTCACTCACCAGAAACAAGGAACCAAGAGCCAAGCCCAATCATACGAAGGTGGGTGTGATGTGACATGGTCTGCATGCATAGGCGCAACTAGCTGGTGGATCTCACGCCAACACCGGCCATTCTCAGCTCCCAACAGAGTTATCTGATCCGTTTTATGCTTTTATCAGATCAGGGTTGGGTTTTATCTGATCCGACAGTGACACTGACAGACTCCACCCAAACTCTAAGAAATTACATGTGGTTCGATTGATTTTTACCTTGTTTTAATTTATTTCTTTCGTTCCTTTAGCGCGATATGCGGCGGATATCATGTCTAGACTGCCAGCGATCCCGGCCTCACACCACCCTCATCGGGCCGTGTTTTACGTAGAAATACAACCATTCCCTTCGTTTCCCCGCCTACGTCCCTAGTTCTTGTGCTTCTTCTTAATCGAATTTTCTGCCGCGGACTGCGTGTAAAAGAAAGGACGCCCGGTATGGGCGCGCTCGATGTTATTCGTGGCCGCAATGATGTGAAAACAGTACAGGCTGTTGTTGGCACGGACAACTACCGATTCAAAGATGGGAAAGACATCCCGGCAAATGACCTCGAGATCGATACATGGAATCCTTCGCCAGATACTCACAGCAATGCTGCACTGCGACATAAACCGGGCGAAGTTACAACGGCACAGGCGCAACCAGGTGTGCAGAAAGCTGAGGCGGTTACGCTGGCTTGGAGTAAGAAAGCAGCTTATGGAACGTATGCTCTGTAAGTAGAGACCCTGATTATTCTCTGCTAGAAATGCGGCTGCTAATGGAACAAGTGTGTGGCTGGCATTTTTTATGCTGGCAATACAGTCGTCAATCAGCAGCGCCATTATCCAGAATGCGTATGCCAGTTTCAGCGCCGCACCTCAAGTCAGCACAGCAAATATTCTTTCCAACGTGATAGCTGGAGTATTGAAGCTACCAGTTGCCAGAATACTCACTCTCTGGGGTCGCACTGAAGGGCTATTGATTTTCGTTGCAGTTTATGTCGTCGGCATTGTGATTCTAGCTGCCTGCAATGGCCCAAAAGCATACGCGGCTGGATACGTTCTATATTGGGTTGGCTATGATGCACTATATTTGATACTGGATGTGTTCATTGCCGATACGACCGGCCTTCGCAATCGAGCATTTGCCTTTGCATTTGCCAATACTCCATTTATTTGCACAGCATTTACCGGACCACTGGCTGCCCAATCTTTCCTCAAAACCTCAACATGGCGCTGGAGTTACGGAGTCTTTGCTATTACTACGCCTGCTGTCTTTGTTCCACTGGCAGCGGTGTTCAAGATGTATGAGAAAAAGGCTGAGCACGAAGGTATTTTTCGGCGGCGGCCAAGTGGACGCACTACATTGGAGTCAATTATCCACTATACACATGAATTTGATAGTACGTTGAACAGTCCTTCCGGCCTAAGCATTCCAATTATATAACTAACTGCATGTTTTGTCTAGTAATCGGTGCATTTCTCTTAATGACTGCCTTTGTCCTTGTCTTACTGCCATTTGGCTTGACCAGCAATGGCCGCGCTGGATACAATAGCCCGACATTTATCGCAATGCTGATAGTTGGCTTTCTCCTATTCTTTGTTTTCATGGCTTGGGAGAGATTTGGAGCCAGATCTCACTTCATTCGCTGGGAATTACTGAAGGAGCGGACAGTTCTTGGGGCTTTTTCTCTTTCCGGGTTGATCTTTTTCAGTTTCTATTGCTGGGATCTGTATCTCATCAACTACTGTATCGTAGTCTTCCAGCTCTCGGTTGCAATGGCAGGCTACGTCAACCAGATCTACAATGTCGGCTCCACGTTTTGGTCTGTTCTTGTCGGAATCTTCATCCGCATCACAAAGCAGTTCAAGTACTCCTGTCTGTTTTTTGGCATGCCGCTGCTGCTCCTCGGGGCAGGCCTAATGATCCATTTCCGTGGCCAAGACGAACACAGCACAATCGGCTATATCGTCATGTGTCAGATCTTCATTGCCTTTGGCGGCGCAACTCTCGTCATCGGACAGGACATGGCTGTCATGGCAGCTGCAGACCGCGAGAGTGTGCCGATGATGCTCTCAATTCTCAGTTTGGCTTCCAGTCTTGGTACTGCTATTGGCTTTGCTGCTTCCTCAGCCATCTTTAACAATACATTCCTCGACACCCTGACCAAGTCGCTTCCCGAGCGCTATAAATCAGAGGCTGCTTCGATTTATGCAGGAGGCTATGTGCAACAGATAGCCTACCCCGTAGGCTCAGAAGTTCGAACGGCTATCAATCATGCCTGGGGTGAATACATGAGGCGTGCCTGCATCCTTTCTACATGCATATTGGTCTTGGGTTTCCCGGCTATTGGCATCTGGAGAAACTACCGACTCGACAAAAAGCAGAATAAGGGGGTTGTTCTTTGATTTTTTTTTTTCTTAAAAAAAGACGAATAAATTAATGTAATAAATAAAGACGTAGTTTGTCAACTGGTGTGTACCTAAGACTTAATGCTAGTCGTAAAGTCATTGTGTCTCGTTCGAATACTTTACTAGTTGTCATACTAAGAGGGAAAATGTTAACATTTTTGCCTTTGTACTCCAGCGGGGTGAGTGAGGTAGAAATTAATAACCAGGTATTGGAGAGAGAGAGAGAAATTAAAAGTAAATAAACAGATGAAACATCATTTCCCCAAATGGGCATCCATTATATCAGATAGCTCAAACTCCTCGATCACAGCCCCAAAACTAGGTCCATGTAAGCAATGTATCTTTACCCTATAAAACGTGTCTGAAAAACTTACCCAAAACAGCTAATCTTTGAAGAAATAGCATTTTGCAATGCCTCCAACCCCGCTGGCGTGAGATTCTGAAAGCGGCTGTGCGATTTTATCTGGTTCCATGCCTGCACCGGTGTGATTTCACCATCAAGATCCAGCCTGCGCGAAAGCTCAAATAATCGGTCAAATTCGGCTGTGGGGACAGCCCATGAATCTTCGTCTGCACCGAGATGGGGTGCATGGCTCAAAAGTGAAGCTTGGAGGGTCAGGGCGTGGCCGTGGCATTCGCCTGCCTGGAGGGGAGGTATTGTGTGTTGCAAACATGGTTTTTCGAGCCTAATGTTATATGTTTTAGCGTATGTTGTGTAGGTTTAATAGGAGATATGACCGGCGGCTGCTGGATGCTTGTGTTTGGAACTTACAGTAAGACGAAATCAACACCTGTCTGAGTACTGTCTAGGCCGTGAGGATGCGTTTTGGTCGACACATTCTCCGGTAACGGGGTCACCGTAGCGTCTGGTAGCGACTGTACAGAGTTCGCTTGAGGAGGAATGGCATTGGGCGATACTGATGCTTGAGCATCTTCAGAACGACCCAAGCTAGATCCTTGATTTGAAGGATCGAAAGAGCTTGGAAACAATCGCGCCTGCAGCATCTGTGGTTGCGCTGGGGTTCCGACGACAGACACCTGCATCAAACCCGCAGGAATTGAAGAACGTTGATGAGAAGAAGAAGGAATGTTGATTTTGTGTGCAAGCAAGATCTCCTTCAGCACCGAGTTCTCGATACTTGCCTCTTGGTAGTCCTGTCTGAGAGCAACATCTTCGCGAATTTCAAGGATCCGGTTCTCTAGATGCCGGATATAGTCCTCTTTTCTTTCGCGGTGTTTCCTAAACTCTTGTAGTTAGCTAAAGTTTTCTCTTTGGCAAGAAATTAGGAAGGGTTCAATTGATACCTCTGTGCGCGCCGGATTTGTTCGCGCCGACGGGAATAAGCATTTTTCTCAGTGCTTTCAGATCCGCCATTTTCATCTAAGCCAAGTTAGCAGTGTAATTTCAACACACAGGGCTGTTCGTTGCCAAGCGTTGACCATGTGGGTGGATTGTAAGAGAGAAATTAGGGTTATCAATGCGACTGGATGAGCTGTGTATACACACCACCAGAGCGAATTGCGCTGCGGGATCTATCAAAGACCGCGGAGAAGAATCGGAACTTGCTTGAAGGTGCTTCTTTCTTCAGCATATTGAATATCGGTGTCGATCAGTCGATGGGGCCCCGTGCCATCCAGAGCGAGCTCCCGGAATATAGTCGCTAGTTGACTGACGTCTAAAACAGCACAGCGATGTCAACTGATATCCTTAGCGGAGACCTCACACGTACGTGTATCAAAACATCAATGTTTCGTGTCTTTTTCTGCTTTGCGTTTTTGTTGAGGGCGAGTTGTCTATTATCAGCTAGCAGCTAGCCCATGCAAATCCCCCAGCCCCATTCGCCGGCCAGCTCCCCGGCTTACTTGATCATACATTAACGCAGCTAGCGTCGACAGCATGATTCCAAATAGATTTCAGCTGCCGTCTTCTGACCGTATTTGCCTACACAATATTGAAATACACAGATAAATGAGCAAACAGTCATAAGGATACTAGCACTGTCATTCAGCGATTAAACATATTCAACAGGCCTGCGATCTTTGTTATTACTGTCGCACCCCTGCCGGTGCTGGCGGCCGAAAGCTTTCCTCCTCCCCTACGCTGAAAAATACTCAGTATAGTTACTTTATCGTTGATTATGCTCATTATCAACAGTATTCACAATAGGATCAATAGCCACGATATCTCTATAGATTACCAGAAAGCCAGGAAGTTGAGAATATCAATTGATCCAGTCATGTCAACAAACAAAACGACAACCAAGATGTCGAGTCCGTTGCCACCGTCACATGTGCTCGTTCTAGATCAAATTTCGCTACAGGGTTTCGAGTATATTTATTAATAATATGCGCATTATAAAAAACAATAACACTACTGCAAGGAGAAGCTATATAAAAGAGCTCGCCTTTACAGAATTCTATATCTAAGACTACATATTATATAGTATCGTGCGATATAGTGATTACCTGTCCCAATCTAGTTCGTGCGGCCACAAGAGGCATCTTGCGTTCAGCTGTCTGCTTGGCTGTTTATAATTGGGTGCCGTGAAATCAGGGTTCAGCAGAAGCTGCCGAGACAAACTAAAATCCTATTACGAGTTACCTCACAATTTGCCGTTTACCAAAAAGTCTCTTATACTACCCCCATCCTTTCTCCGCGCTCCATGGGTTTGCTAATAGAATAGGAGTGCATCCCGGAAAAAATCGTTTGTGGTTTTCGTTGCCGGCATGTCACCTTCTGGAACTTGTACATGGCATTCTTCTATCTAGGCACTTTTACGTGCACACAATCCATCTTTCGGAATTACCATATCTGGTTATCTTACCAAACGGTGTCGGGGTTATTGGGGCGAATGGTGCTCAATATCATGTCAAACTGGTGCAGCAATAAGTCCGAGTTAGCAATATGAATACCCTATGCAATGTTGTATGTTGTATATGCATTTCTTTTTTGGCTGGATAGCCATCGACCATATGCCAGTACTGTATGTCTGGACTGTCGTGTACGGGCTCTTTACGAGCGCTGGCAGGCGCTGTTCCCAACGATGACTACGCGTCAGACTACAGATGCGAATAAAGCAACACTCGATTCAATATCAATTGATAGCCCTGGGTAAAGTATGTTTGTACATGTAATTGCATCTTTGCATAAAACCAGAAACACTACCCACGATAGCATCCCATCTACTGAGTCCAGAACGAAATATCAGTCCATTCAACGGTAATAGGACCAGAACCACTGTCAGTGGTATACGCTCCAAACTTGTCGTAATAAGAACCCCCTACAGAGGTTGTGCTGTACACCTTGTCGCCATTGACGTACACATCGAAATTCGAACTATCCGCATCATGGACAGTGTTAATAGTCACAGTCTTTCCAACCGTTGCCACACCGCTAGCAATGGTGTCGCTGCCCTCTACATTGTAGAGATCGCCGCTGTTCTTCACAGCCATCATGAACCATGGCCCGTCGTCCCCATTGAAGGTCTGCTTGAGGTCGACCCTGTCGCCTCCCATCGACGTTATTTTAAACTTCCCGCCGAACTGGTGGACACCTGACGAATAATCGTTCTTGTACCGGCGCTCAGCTCGCAAGTGGCCATTTGAGCAGCCACTGCCGCTGGTGCTGCCATCGGGGGACTCAGGGAGTTTGAAGGTGTTGTCGCTAACGCTACCTCCGGCGCATTCCTGTACACTGAATTCAGGGTCGACCGAAGTCCAGGAGCCGCTTCCAACTGGGGAGACAGCGAGGGCACAGGTCGCGGTAGCAAGGGCGACGAGGATCTGGTGCTTGAAACCCATTTTCGAGAGTTCTTGGGCAGTGAAATTTCCTACACTCTTTTTTTGTTGAGTATGGAGAGGATAGATGTATATTGCTCAAGACTCCAAATCGACATGACACCCCGGCCTCTTATATAGACCTAGCTGTTTGTATTGACTACATACGATTATACAGATGCTGCACGTGGGTTACATTTCGTGTAGTGGGGGCCTCAGACCCTAGTGGTGGGAAGCAAGAATCGGCCCCAGATACATCAGACCTAGAACCATGTGTATTTAACTCTCTGTAGATCAGCAGTGCCATCACTGACATGGGCACTCAATCAAAAAAGGCAGGCTCTATCTGCATAAATGTAGAGAAGCCGCTTCTCTGATCATTGTCTACTGTCTGCCTATTCGACACCGTCCGGTTTATGCCCTTAAACAGTTCTCCATTTGTGATTTAGGCTCAGCCTGAGTAATTAACTCCCGTTATTTTAGGGCGAGTGATTCTGGGGGCAATAACCGAAAGGAGAAACTGGTATCTGAATTCATTTATCTCTGGCTAAAGCTCGGGCCTGTATAAGGAACATTGAACGTTTGAGTCACGGAAAATAAGAGCTATATACTCCGTACTCTGCAGATCAATAGTCAGTCAGCCGGCGTTCTCGGCAATCCACCGGAAAAACAAAAAAAATTACCGGAGTGAATGTCACAACATCAACTTCAATTAAGTAGTGCATGTGAGACATGGATTTCTCTTCTTTGCACTATGTCTTGTCACCAACTCCGAGTATTAGCCCTCAGATAGCTGAATATATATTACATTATTCATTATGTGACTTAGATCCCCTCTCAGCTCCCCATAACCGATGGCATGGGTCACAGGTTCCAATTATTTCCTAAGATAGTTGGGAACAGCAGAAGGTGGAGCTTGTAGAACATCGCATTATGGCGCTACTCGCAGGCACTCGCGTTGTTCTGGTCGCTCTTGTCGTGATAGTAGTATTCATTGACGACGAACTAGAGTTATAGTTCCTGGATTTCGTTGCACATGCTGTATGCACCGTAAACGCTTGTGGTCAGGTTGCCTGTAACACCCGCCAGTACGTCCCTGTTCTTGCATCCATATAGTTCGCTGTGCAGCTGAGCATAGGATTTGGACGAGGAGGACTTGATGGTGCAGAACAAGGTGCTCATCATGCTGTTGTAGAGGTCCACCTTGGGAGTGGGTTGGTAGTTTGGGGGCCTGGTTGATGGATCCATTGTTAGGAGCGGACAGATCGATGACCAAGTTAGATATCAGCTTCTGCGAAGGCATTCATGCAGTCATCCGACCAGGTAGATACATATTGTATTTTTGTGCAGCGACTACAAATATAGAATGTCTCGCTTGCACAACGAGAGGTTGGCTAGGGGAAGAGAAGAAATGCGAGCAAATAACAAGACAAGAATTACTTCAAAGAGAGGCAACAATTATCAGTATCAAAAAGGTGAAAGTAATTCGGAGCCTGTGGACGTGTGGTTCCGCCAGGGGTTTGCCAACCAAAGAGAAGCTTCTTTTTTTTTGTTTGCTCAGAGCCCCGTGGCCGATCCATGCCACCATCATCTTTTTGTCAATAAATATTTTACTCTTTTCTCATGTCGGGCCAAAATCAACCATTTCTTTAAAGGCGTTTCCTTAGTTGGTGCAACTAGTAGGAGGAATGGTCGACGTAAGGTAGACATAGACTGCACCTGCACACCTTCCTCATAGCTGGCAGAATAATCTGCCATGGTAATCGATCTCCCTTCTCTGGTTAATCCTATCTCACTTTGCCTTCAGACATGGCAAGCCGCCAAAGGAAGAAATAGGTGAACTCCTGTTAGTGCTATAAAGACACAGTCCACTATTATAAATATTAATACTTCAATTGAGATCACGACCTTACAAGACTATCAGTTGAGGATAGACTTTATTAATAACTTATCTATAGCCTCTAAGTCTTTATAATTTCTTTATAGATAGATTATCTTTTTTATATAGTTATCTGTATCTGTCTATCTTTATTATAGCTAGTAAAACTATTTGCTATAATAATTAATCTTTTTTTTTAATTAATTTTATCTTACTTTGCTCTTAGATATAAAAAACTATTAAAGGAAAAAATAGGTGAACGCCTATTGGTATTACAAGGATATAGTTCACTATTATGAACATTAATACTTCAGCTGAGATCGCGGCCTTGCAAGGCCATCAGTCACAGAACCAGAAAAGCCAACTATCCACCTTTTCGCCGTTATACCCAAGGGCTTTTTCCGGATTACCTTTTCGCTATACGCAGGTCTAGTCCTTGGCATGCGTATAACGGTGCTGGTACAATCTTCCATACACGCCTATGCGTGGGACTCCCCCGTCTGCTCGAATAGCGCTGATAGCATCTGCTTCGTGATCACTAGGTTTCGTCTTCGCTGTCCTCACCATGGACCGTTTTAGTGCTTTGATGTGACGATCCATTATCACTGCATGAAGAACTCAATTGGCTTAATTTGCCCGCCGCAACGGCTTTGCTACTCGACACCAAGAGGATCACAGCAGAGCCATCAACGATGAAGGATAATACACGCCTTCTCAAAGATCTACTTGTCTCACTCCATTGTCCTTTCGCGAACCTACATATTACAGGCAACAGGGTCAATTTCATTCGTCCTTAAAGCACTTCTTGCTTCTTGGGGCTAATGGCAGCGGGGAGTTCTGTAAGACGTTGTGGCTATGAAGGCGTACTCTGGACGAACGTGTCATGCAAGCAGGGGGTTGGGGATACCCTTCGGTTACGTTGCTGCAAAATTCGCGGTTTGAAACGTGTTGCATAAGGATACACATTCCTAACTATTGCAAATGTCGATACCTATATAATTTTAGTAGCATAGCGACGTCTTGCTATGTATATAGGAATATGGTAACGTTACCAAATATGAACAGTTGCAAACCGCTTGCCAGTTACAGAATCTTGATACGTTAGAAAAGTAAATTATAAATCGCTCGTATTATTGGTATTATAATTACAAATTGAGAAACCGCAGCGAAGCCTGCAAACCAGCCAGTGAAGCTACATACGGGGATTGACAGCGTACTTAGGGAGCTTGCAGGGTGGCTTGAAGGCCTGCGCGCACAGATTTGGCGCGCCTGAGAAGCTTGCAAGCTGATCAGTGAGGCCTTGTGGTGGGGGTGGATGACAACGTACCCAGGAAGCTGCAGCGAGGTCTGAAGGACTGCACACACCGATTTGACGCGCCTGAGAAGCTTGCAAGGTGGCTAGTGTGGCCTTGCAGTGCGGTGTGGACAACGTACTGAGGAAATCCGCAGCGAGGCCTGCCTGCGCGCGTTGATCAGTGAGACCTTCAAACGCTTGTACTCGCGCCAAGGATTGTTGGCACAGTGACTAGTCTGGCGTTTCGTATGCATTAATATACTTGAATTGTTTATCACGTCTCAAGACGCGGAAATGTCGACCGCACGTAGGAGGGTTCGTAGCGGCAAACATGGCCACATCATCGCGACTCGATTGATGCTACCTACAATTGGGATGATTGATACTACAAGGCCCTTAGAAAAATACATACTGTACCTTTTCCGATCTCCATTTTGCAGTGGTAATCTTGAATGAAGTGATGAAGCGATCGATGAAACATCAGGTTTCACTTCAGCGAGATGCTGTCGTGGTGAGAGTGTGTGTCTAGTAGATAAGAGGAAGTTATCTTTGCATTGGCGGCTGCGGTTGGTGAAATCAAGACGACCCACAAAAGGTCTGCAGACTGCAGGTCAGGCGAGAGGATTGGAACACTGGGTGATAACGAGGAAGGTAAGAATATTGATTCTCATGGAAGGGGCTAAACTAATTCAAGCATTCAAAAAGTGTAGTGGAGAGTCAGTAGATGGACATCAATAGGGAGTTATACATCTGAGGAAATGAAACACAATATACAGACTAGGAAAAGAAAGAACAAAGAAAACATGACAAAACAACTCCTCCTTGGTGCACCGTTCCAATGTAACCCAATCCCTTCTCGGTTCCGCCAAATATCAGCGCTGTCTCAGAATTTCTAAAATACAAAGAGAGCCTCATCGCAGAGAGCAGCTCATTTTTGAAGCCAAGATTCTTGTCGTTTATTTCTTGGCTTCCTTGGCCTCCTTGGCATCGATGACACGAGTGATCAGGCCAGTAGCGACAGTGCGACCACCCTCACGGATATTGAAGCGCTGGCCGGCCTCGGCAGCGACGGGGCGGTGTGTCTTCAGGATCATCTCGACGTTGTCACCAGGCATGACCATCTTAGACTGGTCCTCGCCGGGGAAGCTAAGGGAGGCAGCCTCGTCTGAAGAGAGAGAACAAAATTAGCATTGACTGACCCCTCATTGAGACTCGATTGAATACATACCGGCAGTACGGATGAAAGCCTGGGGGCGGTAGTTGGAACCGAATCCAGTACGGCGACCACCTTCAGCCTCGGTCAAGACATACATGGAGACCAGGAAGTTATCATGGGCCTTGGTAGATCCAGGGGCAGCGATAACCATACCACGCTTGACATCGTCACGCTTGATACCACGGAGAAGCAGACCGGAGTTGTCACCGGCACGAGACTCATCGCAAGACTTCTTGAAGGTCTCGATGTCGGTGACCTTGGTCTTGATCGCATCCTTCGAGAAACCGACAATCTCGACTTCGGAATCCTTGTTAAGAACACCGCGTTCGACACGGCCCGAGGCCACGGTACCACGTCCAGAAATAGAGAAAACTTCTTCGACAGACATCAGGAAGGGTTTGTCAAGGTCGCGCTGGGGGGTAGGAATCCAGGTGTCGACGGCGTTCATGAGTTCATCGATCTTTTGTTCACCAATCTCGGGCTTGCGGCCTTCCAAGGCGCAGAGAGCAGAGCCAAAAATAATTGGGGTTTCTTCACCCTCGAATCCATACTGAGTCAAGAGCTCACGCATCTCGAGCTCGACGAGTTCCAACATTTCAGGGTCCTCCACGGCGTCGACCTTGTTGACAAAGACGACGATTTTCTGGACACCGACTTGACGGGCGAGCAGCAAGTGCTCACGGGTCTGGGGCCTGGATCCACCGTCAGTATGTTGTGGTTGTTAATGATTCCGGCAGCTGAAAGCACTCACATTTGACCATCAGAAGCGGCAACGACAACAACAGCGCCGTCCATGTTGGCGGCACCAGTAATCATGTTCTTAATGTAATCGGCGTGACCAGGGCAGTCGACGTGGGCATAATGGCGGTTGTCGGTCGAGTACTCAATGTGAGCGGTCGAAATAGTGATACCACGCTTTCGCTCTTCGGGGGCTTTGTCGATAGCACCGTAGTCGAGGAAGTTGGCCATTCCTTTCGAGGCCTGGCGCTTTGTGATGGCGGCAGTCAAAGTGGTCTAGACAGACTGTGGTCAGAGGAAGAAAAGAGAGAAAGCTTGCGAGTTGTGCACATACCTTGCCGTGGTCAACGTGACCAATTGTACCTGGAAGCATCTATATTAGAGAAATTCAAAAGCTGAAATCCCCCATTAACACACGTACCGACGTTCACATGGGGCTTTGTGCGCTCGAAAGCAGTTGCGAAGGAACGGGCAGCGAACCTCTCGTGGGAGAGGACATGGTGCACCGGGTTGGCAGCGCGAGGGCGCAGCAGGGAGGACCTGCTGCTCTTCAAGAGAAGATTGACTGATCTGGAAAGGCTGGCCATTGTGACGACTGTGGCAGCAAACGATGGAAAGAACAGAAGAAACACGAACAGCAAGACAAGCGCGAACAGAAAGTTGGTGTTGACAGCTCCGGCTCGACTCGACCAAAAATTTTAGCCGTTTAGGGGAGCTTAGTCACCGCCCCGTCGCCGCCAATGAAATAGCCCTCTTGTTTGGCAATTACTACAACGAGGAACATTCAGAGTTTGAATAACAATTAAAAGTGTACCGTTCAAGCCGGCTCAAAATGTAGTGAAATCGATGGATATCTATGATACAAGTACTGTACAGTTCTTCTACATGCTATTATTTTAAGACCTGTCCCAAATGCGTAGCCAGCAAAGGGCTCCTATGCCCTTTTCTCGACCGTGATCGTAAGTGTTTTGCCCGGTTCTCCCTCCATTGCCTTGCTCTGGCGGGCATTGGCCTCCTCAATTGCCACGTTGACCCAGTCCAGCAGTTGTTGGATTTCCGGCGCAGTAGCAATTCGCTTTCCTCTTTTTCTGGTCAAGACAAGTTCGACTTTGCGGCCTTTGTCGATAAAGGAAGACAGCTTTTTCAGCCGATGAGAAAGATCGTGGGGATCGATGGACCAGTTCAATTCGATCTGTTTGGTGGATGTTTTGGCAGCATGTTTCGCTAATCGTGCTGCATCCTCTTTCATCTTCTCCTGCTCTCGCAGTTCCTGTAACGACATCACTTTGCAGACAGCGTGACGACCGGGTCCTACCGGGTCCAACTCGACCAGAACATGCGTGCTTTTCTGAAAAGACCTGAGAATGTGGAATTTCGGTTCAGCCGGGTCCAGCCCTCCTGCAGCGTTGACGAGTTGTATAAACCGGCCCTCTATCTCTTCATTTGTTGGTCGGGAAAAGCGCTGCGGTTTGGGGGCACTGGCTGGGGTGACCGTATCTGAGGCAATTCGTTTGTGACTGACGACCCGTTGTGCTGACCGACTTGGGGATGCGGAATATAGACGCAACAGGATGCCTGGAAATCGCTGATTGGCATGTCTCGAGGAGAAGAGGGCGTGACGAAGGGGCTGGGCTGCTAATCCCAGTCGCTGGAGGTATTTCATTGCTTCGACAGGGCTTTGCGCAACCGCATTTCAACGAGAAGGATCATAAGCAGCCGGCACTTGTCTCTCTCTGTGGATGTGTGTCGCTTGTCAGTCGGTGGTGTGTCTGCAGCAAACCGTCTGATGAAAGCGGACGTAATTATTCGCGGAGGCTCAGCGCAGACCCACCGCAGCCGCCACCGGCTCGGGACACGGGTCGAGGCCCTCGCTCACGTCTTTCCTTCTTGCCCCTTTCAAAAAAAAATATATATTATACGTAGTCGAATATCCTGCATCTTTTTTGCTCGTCCCCGCAGTTCCCACAGCACAGGACTGCTCGTGTCCCTCCCAGTCGTTTCCGAGGCCTTCTGCATGCTGCTCCTGGAGACTTGCTCCCCTGCTTCATCTCCCCCCGTCTTGCGTCGTGGCGCGAGCAGCCCCGGAGTCGACTTGACCACCTCTTGCTCGCATGTCCACCGGAATTGACAACCAGAACACGCACATCTCGCAGCAGCCGGTCGAATCTCTGCACTCGCGGAGACGGTCTCCCACCGACGCGGCGTCATCGAAAGGTGCCTTGAACGCGAGCGCCTTGCCAATGTATCACGAGAAACCAGCAATGGCGCAAAGGTCGCGGCTTGTCAAGGCCGGCATTATCATCGCCGCGGCGTTTCTCTTCCTTCTGTACCTCGTTCCTTCCAGGCCCTCTGTCGCCAATATTATCACAGGTGAGTGGCTCGCGCAGAAGGAGTGCGTTCCCCTAATCTAACGAATGGCTTCTGAACAGATAAGCAACCCCCATCGTCATCGGCCGACTCAGTCAAATGCACCAAACCCTACGACTCGTCCAAACCGCTGAAACAATATGTTTTGATGATTGATGCCGGAAGCACGGGATCCCGTATCCACGTCTACCGCTTCAACAACTGTGGCCCAACTCCTGAACTCGAAGATGAAGTCTTCAAGATGACCGAGAAGAAGAAAGGCGGCGCCGGTCTCTCCTCCTTCAAAGAAGACGCTGAGGGCGCCGCACAGAGTCTCGACGTCCTGATGGATGCCGCTATGCAGGCAGTCCCCGACGAGTACAAGTCTTGCACCCCGGTTGCCGTAAAGGCCACCGCCGGCTTGCGGCTGCTTGGACCAGAGATGAGCGGGAAGATCTTGGACGCCGTAAGAAATCGCCTAGAAACCGTCTATCCTTTCCCTGTTGTCTCCAAGGAAAACGGCGGTGTGGAGATTATGGATGGTAAAGACGAAGGTGTCTACGCTTGGATCACCACCAACTATCTCCTCGGTAAAATCGGTGGCCCCGATAAGACCCCTACCGCAGCCATCTTTGATCTCGGAGGTGGTTCGACACAGATTGTGTTCCAGCCGACATTCGATAGCCCAACAGGTGGCATGCCAGAGAAATTGGAGGAAGGTGACCACAAATACGAATTGCAATTTGGTGGACGCTATTTCGAACTTTACCAGCATTCCCACCTTAACTACGGTCTCATGTCGGCTCGTGAGAGTGTTCACAAGTCCCTCATTGAAAATAAACTTGCACTCAGTCCCACGGACTTGTCTTGGACCACTGAACCAATCCCCAATCCTTGCATCGGCCCTGGTATGGAGCAACAAGTCAACCTTACGTTCCCTGCGGGTCACGCCCTTGCTCCTCAGATTTCAGTTATGATGACTGGCCCGAAGGAACTATCCGCCCCCGCCCAATGCCGTGGCTTGACCGAGAAAATTCTGAAAAAAGAAGCAGACTGCCCACTTGCTCCATGCTCTTTCAACGGTATTCACCAACCGTCCCTGGAGAAGACCTTTGCCAAGGAAGACGTGTACATCTTTTCTTACTTCTATGACCGGACAAAACCACTTGGCATGCCTAATTCGTTTACTCTCCACGAATTGCAGCGTCTCACCGAACTCGTCTGCGCCGGAAAGGAGAGCTGGGGCCTTTTCGAAGGCATCGAGGGAGCAATGGAAGAACTTCAAGGCCGTCCAGAGTCTTGCTTGGATCTTAACTTCATGATGGGTCTTCTTCACACTGGCTATGAGATGCCTCTTTCTCGGGAGGTGAAGATTGCCAAGAAAATCAAGAACAACGAACTCGGCTGGTGCTTGGGTGCAAGGTATGCTTTTATATCCCTTTATTTTGTGTTGTTGATCGTTTGCTAACAGATTCTCTTAGCTTGCCACTTTTGAACCAAGAAGCAGGCTGGACCTGCCGTATTAAGGAGGTATCCTAAAATACTACGTTGATTGTCCATTACTTATTAAGCGGGCATGATGCTGGGGGCACTATATACCTGCAATTATAATTATTTCAGGCATTGTAATTGTAATCATTTTTCGTCCCATTTCACTTTCTATAGAATTGTTTGTCTTCCGCGATATCTTTTTGGTCGTCTGGAAGTGTTTTTTTTTCCAGAAACTTTTCTCTTTTCTCTTTTGATGTTTTTTATTTACTCTACCACTATCACATATGATTGATGAAGGGCAATGGAAGGCGAGTGGGTGATTGTATGAATCAATGAAGGTATTGGACTTTTGTTTAGGCCAAGATCAATATCATTTGAAAATGTCGGGCAAATCCATATCCTGTAGTGATAGATTGGCCCAGGTTTGCAGGGGCTTGATGTTTTGATCGGAATATATATACTCCATACCTCAACATTTTTTCAGTCTGGTTAGCGAGGCTGATCCTTCAGTCCGCACCTCGTAGACACTGTCAAGTAGAGATCCCATGCGGTGGGAACCAAGATATAAATCAAGATATCAAATTCGTAGTTAAAGTGAGAAAACGTCACCCATCTCCAACCTCGTGGATACCCGGCGCCTCTTCCTTTGATCGAGATTTGATTCCCATTAGCTGATCCATGATGTGGCTTTCACTCCCCTCTGTTGCATGCTCATGATTCTCGTGGTCGCTGTCTGATGCATCGTCCTGGCTGTCGCTACTATCATCGTCTCTTTTCTCCTTCAACACACCTAATCCCAGATTCTATACTCTGTTTAGCATATCCACAAGCAAAACATACTGATTTCAAAAAAGACTGACCATTTCAATATACTGTCCCTCTTCATCATTCGCGTCATCCATAATCATGTCCTTGGTATCGCCGCCAGCGAGCTTCTGTTCAAGATCGACATTTGCCGCTTGTAACTGCGGCAAGAAGGACGAAATCCTGGACATGAGCCCCGAGTGCTCCAGTGGGTTCGTCCGACGTATTTGTGGTTTCGGTCGTCCGGGGACATAAGTAATGGCATCTTCTTCATTGTCATGGTTTTTTACGTCTGTCTCTTCATCGCTTTGGTCTTCTTCGTCAGAGGAAGACGACGGGGATGATGTGCCAGACGAGGATGTATAATCGTCATCATCCTCTTCGTCTTCCTCTTCTGTGTCTTTAATGACATTGCCGTTTGAAGGCGCTTGGCTTCCAGATAAAATTTCCGAGACCGGTTTCGCAGCCGGTTTGGAGCGTTTCGGCAGTGAAACTGGCGGGGAGGCCAGTGCCTCGCTCAGATCCTCTCTCTCACGCTTTTTAGTCATGACCGGCCAAATAATAATGCCACTTGATGATGCTGTCGAGCCCGCTTCTGGTTGTGACGACAGTCGCGGTTTCGTGTTTGACGGCGGAGCCCCAAGGTACGCCTGCTGATTGGCCCGCGAGCTTGTCGCCGGGACTGGCCAATCACGGCTACATCCTCAGTGTACTCCAATCAAACTATATAATATTAATGGACTGAAAAAACTTTTGATACGTAGTGATACAAGGGACGGACCCTCTTTGGTCAAGTCGCAAAAGTCTGTCACCATGCACGGCTTTTCAGCCACCCTGACACCATTACCTCAGTGTTACCCTCACATCCTCCACAGTAGGATATTACAGTGCTTTTGCTTCTCTTGTTGTTCTTCATGCTCTCCACCTCCTACCTATCTAATTGACATGGCTTCAAAGTATAACGTTGTTTTATGCCCTGACAAGCCCAAGCTGGACTACATACCTAGCTATAATGAGCATACATGGGACTTCCCACCTCAATCGGAATATCTGAGCAATCTTACACAGTTTCAGCAAGGGTTATATGAGTAACGCACCAAACACTGGACAGATGAGCAATGCTACTTCTACTTCACCAATCTGGATGTCAACCAAGGATTTCGACGTGAATTTCTACGTTATAAGGGTTGGGCTAGGGAATGGATTGAGGAATGGGATAGGGAATGTCAGCGAACTAGCCCTGCACTAGATTTAGGGGAAGGACTAGAAAGACAGCCGGCAATGATTAGAGAAATCGCCAAGGAAGGGAATCGGCGCAGAGATATTTCAGAAGATATGAGCAAAAAAACATCATCAGTCAATGTCATGACTGAAAATATCTCCGGCATAGTATAGTTTATAATACAACCTTACTAGCCTCGCTTTGTTCAGCAGGTGGCTGGTCTAAATCACATGTGCAGTTGATAGAGCATGGCAAAAGTCCCTTAATTACACTTACGTATCAGACGCCCCGTATATACACTGCACTTGCGTTTATTTTATACTTGATTGGTCGTTGGTCTGCATTAGTGGGCATTGTGGGCGCTAAGACTAAATCACAGACTCACTTCTCTGGCGCAGCCGATTTTTGCTTTCTTTCTTCATCTTCTGGGATTGTTTTTCTGGAGACAGGGCATGAAGTTCTGTCCTTCTGGGGTCGATTCGTGTTCTGCAATCATAGGCAGACGTGGACTTGCGTTGGACCGCATCATCTCAGTGCTGTTGTATACGAATATATTTCAGGTACGATGATAACTAACCAATACTCGACACTTCCAGGACCCTGCTGATACCCCTGTATAGACTATTTGCTCGAAAAGGCTCTTTATCTTCAAAGTGACGTCAATCAATAAGTGAAGAACACAAAGAAAATACATTGTCTGTAAGGCAGATAAAAGAGCGGCATCGAATATCATCTGCAACCATAACTGCCCATTGATGTATGCCTGTCTCTTTGTGTTTCTTTATGTGCTACCGTCGTTGGTCTTTCTGAAGAATACCTCGAGTCACGCGGCTCAACTTCCATCTCTACATATATCCTTCACAGAAGACTTGTTTCTCCGCCTGATTGTCGTTTGAGTTTTCAAACGTCGAGACTGTTTAATTTGAATATTACCGGATATCATTAGATGCATGTATGTCTGATGTGGATTCGGAATACTAGGCTATTTCCCTGAAGAGTGTTTGTGGCTGAGGCTTAACACTGCACAGCCCCTTTATCATCTATCGGCATTGTCCACAGCAAAATATTCACATATGCACCATATACCTCGAGTCAAGATTGAACTTCATTTCATCATGGCAGAACCGATTATCCACATAAGCAGTCCAGAGGACTATACCACCCCAAGCCGCGCCACATCAACTCGGAAAACGCTCCATCAAAATATACTGGGCACACTACGCCCGTTGCCGCTTCAATACCACTGGACATTCTGGTTCGACAGACACTCCGAGACAGCCAGTTTAACCTCTGAAGAAGAATATGCCTCGCGCCTTACCGTGCTTTACGAAGATGTCGCCGATATTGGTACATTCTACAGAGTATACAACAACTACCCTTGGGACAAGATCCGGCTGCGAGATACGGTGCATATCTTTCGTAAAGGTATAAAGCCGGTGTGGGAGGATCCTGATAACTTGAACGGCGGATGCTGGACTTTCCGTGTATCCAAGGAGAGTAGTCAGCAATTCTTTCATGAGCTTGCGATTTTGACCATGGCGAGTGAACTTCAATCTGCCATAGAAGGCGGTACGTACCTCACCCGGGGGTTTTATTCTCTATTAAACTGAATCACTGAACAACTGCATACAGAACACGACCATGTCCTCGGCGTAAGCACATCTACCCGATTCAACAGCAACTTAATCTCGGTATGGAACAAGCACGGGTCTAACGAGAAATCAATAAAAATCCTCAAAAACACCATAATCAGCCGTTTATCTCCTGAATTACGCCCCGTGCCGGATTCAAATTCGTATTTCTACAAGAGACATGCTGATCGTGAGGGATATCAAGAAGCTATAAAGCAAGCGCCTGCAGATAGTAAACGATGACACTGCGTGGGGTTCTACTTGTAGTAGGACCGCCGATGCTGTTGGGTAACGTTGCTATAAGATCATTCTACTGTGTAGTAATAGTTATATAACTTTCTTTTCTCTTTGTTTTTGTATATGTCCGCAGGTACGCAGGTTCCCTCAGGACTTCTGGAGTAAGACTACATGTGTAAATTTCTCCGATGTTAAGGAGCTATTCTATCGTTGCTTTTCTTATTCTTTTCCTTTCGTTCTGTTTTCTTGAAATTTTTGTTTGAATTAGTACTCAAGTATTTAGATGGCATACACTGGAATCTAACATGTACCTAGAGTAATCGATTAATTCATATTGATATTTTGTTACACATACAACATTGAAGTTGTCTAGAGATACTCTATACACTCAGTTGCTCACCGACTTCTGCTCCTACGATAGCTCCTATCCCGGTCCCGATCCCTGTCTCGTCTGTCCCTATCTCTCTCCCTTTCTCTCTCCCTGTCTCTTTCTCTTTCGCGGTCACGATCACGGTCTCGGTCACGATCCCTGTCTCGTTCTCTGTCCCGTTCCCTGTCCCGTTCCCTGTCCCGTTCCCTGTCCCGTTCCCTGTCCCGTTCTCTGTCTCGTTCTCTGTCTCGTTCTCTGTCTCGGTCGCGATCGTTTGATCTATTCCTTTCGCTGTCCCGGTCGCCTCCAGCACCAGGAACATACCGGTCATATCTGTCACTTCGGGATTCCCGGTTCCAGTCACGATCACGATCACGATCCCGATCCCGGTCCCGGTCCCGGTCTCTGTCCCGGTCTCGGTCTCGGTCGCGGTCTCGGTCGCGGTCACGGTCTCTATCCCGATCCCATTCCCTTTCGCGACCAGGAGATCTGACACGCCGACGCGGAGATCTACTGCGATTGCTGGTAAGGGGAACGTAGCGGTCAATGTCTAATTGACTAGGAGAGCGCGACCGCCGCCTGGAAGCTGATCGTCTTCGAGTGGTCGCGCGAGAGTTCGACCGCTCCCGAGGGTGCCTTGTACGAGAGCGGGCTGACTGGGACGGCGAGCGCCTACGTCGAGATTTGGACCTGTGGTGATCCCTGTCTTTATCCCGGTCCCGGTCTCGATCGCGGTCTCGGTCTCGGTCTTGATCTCTGTCTCGATTTCGATCTTGCTCCCGATCTCGTTCTTTGTCTCGAGGTTTGTCGCGCTCTGGGTCTCTTTGCGTTTCTCGTGACCGTCTTCGCTCACGGTCAAGTTGTTCCCTGTCGCGACTGCGGTCTCGGTCACGACCGGTGTAGCGATCATATCCCCGTTCACGATAGTGATAATCACGATCACGATCTCTGTCTCGATCTCGATCTCGATCGCGCTCCTTTTCTCTTTCTCTTTCTCTTTCCCGTTCCCGGCTACGGTCTCGATCATGGCGCGCGGCAGAACGGCTGCGAGTACGTCGCTCATTCCGGTAGCTACTACGTTCGTCTCTGTGATGTCTATCGTCGTCACGGTCACGAACTCGTAAAGACCCTTCCCGAGAGATGTTTCTGCTGTCACGATCATATAGAGACGGTCGTCTTTGGCGAGATCGCGTGCGGCTTCTTCTTCTTTTATCGCGAGAAGAATCGCGAGTTGCAGTATTGGAGTACCGTGACTCCGTCCCAGTTTTGGGGCGAGGTACAGGTTTGCGCCCACTCTCGATAGCTTCGGCTTCTTCAAAGTCAAATTCTGGTTTCTGCTTTGCTTTCGCTGCCGCCTCTTCACCTTCTTTCAGGAGGAGTTGCAATGCAGCCTCTTCTAGCGTTTTCTCATCAACTGGAGGTGGCGGCGCAGGGACAGGGGTGGTGGCTTTGGGAGTGGTCGCGTTGGACATTGTCCTATCACGATCACGGTACCGTGATGACGAGCCAGAACCCTCATACCGGTCGTAGCCTCGAGGAAGATCGTAGCTCCTGTACCTGTCTCTGTCTCGATCCCTGGAATCTTCGCGTCTTCTGCGTTCATATCGCTCTTGTCGTTCTTTTTCTCTCTGATCGTCGAGAGCGCGCTGTTCGGCACGTCTCTTTTCATCCCGTTCTCTTTGTTCTTCTTCTTTTTTGCGTTCGATCTCCCGTCGTTTACGGGTTTCTTCAAGTCTGATTTTTTCTTTCTCGGCGTCGATGCGCTCTTGCTCTTCAACTTCTGCCTGGTGGATTTTGTCTCGTTCTGCTCTTCGTTCGTTTCTCCAGCGATCGTAGTCTTCTTCGGTCATGTTTCCTCCTGTTTCTTCCTGGGCAATGGTTTCTTCGCCAACTTCTTGCCGTCGAATATCTCGAATGGTTGCCAGCATAGGTTCAAGGTGCCCAGCAACAAATTTGTCAAATGAGTTTTCTAGATTCTTGTAGATTTCGCTTCGATCTACAGCACCTTCAATTAGGGTTGCTGCTTTGCCTCTGTCGCGAGATAAATGCGCCGGCTCTCGTTCAATTTCCTTCTCGGCGAGTTGTTCTAAAGCAGCGGTGAACTCATTCTTGCCTTCCTAATAATCCAAATATTCATTAGAAAAGATCGATGCGCAGATGACAAGGAAAGAAAATTGGCACGGCCAATGGTAATGGTAAGCTCACCAGGTCATGGAAATCTTGCCATATCTTCTTTCTGTAGCTATCAAAAGCACCCTTCTTCTTGAACGCGACAAGCATGTTCTGCATGGAAGTTTGCTGTTCCTGGGAAATGGGCAGCTCCGATGTCTTGTACTTTTTGCGCTGCAGACTCTCGACATCCAAAACAGCTGCACGTTTCTCGCCGAGGGCGTGGGCGTCCTCCTTTATTGCCTCGGTTTCTGCCATGGTGTGAGAATCGCGACGAGCATGGTAGGCCGCGTCAATGCCCACGCAAAAAATCTTCGACCAGAGGGACTATTCACGGAGTCAGGAGTCCAAATTCGAGGAAATATTCGTGTCGTGTAGTGAGGTTCCCTCGCGCTTGCCCTTTGATCATCGACATTTGCCCGGCAGAATTCGTGCGCTAGGCGGTGAGTACCTTTTCTGCGCCACGATTGGACAGCCCCGGTCCGCCAACCGCTATGCGGTGATTTGCTATCAGCAGCCGGCGCGGACCTCAAACCTTCCCGACCTCCAAGCAACAAGCAGCACGTCAACGACCCGCGACCACACACACTCCCCCGCGCATCGAGCACTTGGCTGGGCTGTTCAATTCTGTCTATGAGCCTTGAACTCCGGCTGTAGATTACTGCGAATCTATTTTTTTGGAGAGTCGTCTCGATTCGCGAGCCTCCCCCTATCGCATCCCACCATCAGTCTTCTTCACACGCCCATCATGGTTCACAAGGTCCTTTTCTGGAGCGGCTTCGGTATGTCACTATTCATTAATTTATGCATAGCTACCGCATTTTGGATATTTCCAGTTCAATGGCTAACTTGGACCGCGTTCCGTTAATAGGCATTGCCGTCCGTCTCTGGCAACTCGGTATCCAAATGCGCCCTCTCCTCGGCAAAGAAGCCCTCTGGGCATACCCTCTGTTTGCTGGCGTTGGTGGAAGCTTCGGATACTGGATTCAAGGCGTGGAGACCCGACAATTGAAGACGCTTGCTGAGCGACGAGAAGCTATCCTCGAGAAGCGACGGAAACGGGATGAGCGGGAAGGCCTGGAGAACGCAGGCGAGCAAGCCGGCATTCTTGCTGCCACGTCGTAAAGTGGACTTTCCAAGAGGAATTGGGACGGAGAAGTTTGTTGTGGTGTAGGAGGGAGAGCATATCAAATTGCGCATTATCAAATGTGATAAAAAAGGGCCTATGAAAGAGGGCTAGGTCATGGAGCGATATCAGTGACCACCAAGTGTGATATTTGGGCTGTAACTATTACATTGTTAAAAGATTTTCTTTTATTTTTTTCAAAAGCGTTTGGCATTAAAACTCCGCAATACTATGTACACTCGTTCCGCGTATCCACAACTAACCTAGTTGATGGTCATCTTCCATATATACTTATGCTGTATTTACAGCAATCTGCAACGTCACTTCCCACTTCTGTCCTCCTGCTCCCGAGCCGTAGCCACCTCCCAGTCGATTCTTTATCAGACTTGTAATCCTTTCTCGAAGCTTCACCAGGTTCTCCTCTGTACCTGTCGCCCTCAACTTTAGATTAGCCATACATAGCCCGTAATGGACCTGCCAGAACCTGGCCTCGTCGATTGCGGTGACAGCCGGGTCTGCCTGAATATCCCGCATGACGTGATTCACACCACGGCCAGAAAAGGACATCAGTAGCATTGACCCTAGAGTCTTCACAATGCGCGAGCCAAGAACGCACATAGCGATAGCCATGGTTAACGAAAGAAGCAGGTCTAGCTTCTTATACAGCGAAATGGAAAGCAAGGGTAGGATGAGAAGAATGACGGAACAAGAAAGAGTCAAGAAATGCGAGGGGTTGCTCAGGACAGAAGGCAGGGACTCGATATACGCAAATCGCATCGATTTGCCTATGCGGGCATGGTTTTTGAGTCCAATTGCAGAAACCAATGTTGAACCAATAGCCAGCACAGATGTGACGTCGACAGAACCGGTTGTGGCTCGATCATGTTCGTGCGAGTGGTGTGGCTGATGACCCGAAGAGCCCTCGAGGCAATGCTGCAAAATGTGAGATATGAGGTCAAGTCCCATGAACAAAAGTAGGACAGAAGAGGCAAAGCCAGCGAGAACCTCTGCACGCTCCAATCCAAACGGATGGCGAATACTCGACCGCTTCCACACCTCAAAGTTACCGAGAACATCGACTATTACGCACAAGAGCGCGCCGAGAGAGTCGAAAAGAATAAGGTGGGACAAGGCTGTCATTGCAAGAGATCCATGGGCAGACCATAATGTGTATCCGGCGATCAACATGTGGCAGACACTCCACCAGAACCTTGTCTTCTGGTCCTTTGACATGCTACCTCGGCATTCTTTCAAGGTAGGTATTGGCAGCGAGGCGGGAAGAGCCAAGGGTGCTCGTGGTGGCGGTTCCAGGAAAATCTGGTGCGATACACTACTGTGTTTATACTTGTGACCACGTCGCTGACCAATGTTCTGCGGTGTTGGTTAGCAGGAGTCTGTCCGGGACCAAGCTGTAGGAACCCACCGATTTTGCGACGGGGCTCTTAGCAAGCACGGTAGGCTTGAAGTTGAAGGGATTGGGATCATCCGTCTTCACATTCGAAGTGCCATCCTGTCCGCCACTCGAAGCCGAGGGAAACGTGGGGCTCATGGGACTCGAAGGATTCATGCTGCTTTCTCGAGTCTGCTCAATTGCTGATATCGGGGCCATAGGCGACAGCGCATTGGGATTGAACAGCTGTTCCGCTGGGTGATCGCTCTGCTGCTCGTCTGGCGGAGGCGTGGGAGTTCTAGGAGGCGCAGGTATCGGGAGACTCGAGGCCATCGGACGTAGATAGGCGCGCTCTGTGTGGGTTCTCGTAAGCGATCGGCAGGAAATAAATTACCCAAGGCCACGCTACGACACAGACTCTAATCAAGTGGCCGAGCCACTGGAGCAGCGCAGTGATGATTGAGAGGAGCAGTGCGGGCAGGTGTTCACGGTTCAGGCGATCGATCTCTAGGAGACAAAGCGGAGCTCGATGACTCGCGCGCGCTTGGCCCATCCGCCGCCCGCATTCATCCTGGCCTGTTTGTCTCGGTGACGACAACGACTTGCCAATACCAGCAGCGACCAGCCTGCAGCCATGAGCCCGGCGCCCTGTCGAATCCTCTTCCTTTTCTTGGATACCACTTTTGCTGCGATGGTCGGCACTGTTGGCGTGAATGGATAACCGCGGGCCTTTTCTGTTCCTTCTCCTCACCTTCTACCTGCTCGTCAGCTCTCTCTTTCGCGCACCGTTAGTCGACCACAATGGCGAACGCGAGAGGCGGCTTGCTGAAGAGGAGGGCGCTCTCAAACTGCTAAATGAATCGAGATACGGCGACTTCAGTCCGTCGACTGATGGATGGCTGCCAATCCCGGGGCTGAGGCAAAATGACACCTACTCATGGGACTTGCTACCAACTGCACAGGAGAGAGCTAGGCGGAATCTGCATTTTGCCCTCGAGAGTGGAGGGATCGATAGCCCGCCTGAACTAGACATTGCCGACCAAGCGCCGTCAGTCAAATTGTCGACGCTCGCGCTCCCAGTGTATCACAATGTGACCGGAAAGCTCCGCGGAGACTGGATTCGACATTCCCTGCCTCACGAGTCTCATCTGAACGTCACCGCTTTGGTGCAGGAAAACTTTTACGTGACCCATGAATTTGGCCTTAATGTCACTGGTGAATCGGGAACAATCTATGTCGATTTTCAGGAGGGCAATGAGGACAAGATCGAGACAACAACAAAAACGCCCCAAGTGCGTGAGATCCGCGCGGACATTGCGATTGAGAGCGACAGTGCAATGGGTAGCACATGGTACATGGCGACTTATGGTTTACACTTCCCAGAACAGGGTTCGATTATTATGACAACGACGAGCGAGAAATTTGGCGGGCTGCTCTCTTTGCCGCATTTAGCTCTGTCGCAAGACACATTCAATCTTTCGCATCAGGTCATCGTAAAATCGTTGGCAGATAATATCGTCGAAAGACAAAACAACGAGCCCACATTTTTCCCTTGGTCGTCGTTACCGCACGGGGCTCAGGCAATGGCATTTCCAACTCCAAAATGCGAGTACATCATCTACATACAACAACGCCCATTACGCATTAGCGACAGTCTTGCAGAACCTTCCGTGTTGGAGCAGATCGAGAGAGAATTAAGATTCCCAACCGGAGCGCCCATTCCGTCTCCTCCGATGATGGAGATGTCGGTGGTCATATTTTCTCCGGACTGTGGCATTCTGCTGGAGACCAAGGGTGCGCCTGATTATCCGCCCACTGACATTTTATATTTGGTTGGCGCCAAAAAAGAGGAGTACAGCAAGTATGCATCTCGAGTCGTCTATGCGATGGGGCTCATAATTGTTGGACAATTATACTTGCTATTGAGACAAATCAAAGAAGCCTCTACTCCGTCTACGAGGAGTCGTGTCAGCTTTTTCTCGATTGCAATGATGGCCCTGGGCGATTCCATGGTTATGAGTCTAACGCTGTTAACACTGTTTGCCGATACATCCTTTATTGAAATGTCAGCCGCTTCCTTTCTTGTATTCCTTTCCGTTGGCTATATCGGAATGAGGTTTATGATGGAAGTCTGGGCTGTACAAGTCCCTGAAAGACGGGAACAAGAACGCCAGGCGGCGCCAACCCCGACAAATCCACGTATGGATACTTTACCCCTGCCAGTTACGGCTACGAGAGCTATTAATTCTGGAGCAACACCCATTATTCTGCCTTCCGACCAAGACGAGTTGGACGAGGCACCCGCAGAGCCTGTCCGAACGCCTGCAGCTGGGGCTGGCCGGAATCCCACACCATCGCGGGCAGAAGTCGGAGCAGATGTTGGGACCATGTACGCGCGGTTCTACTTTGTGCTTTGTTGCCTGTCGATGGTTTCTCTCTGGTCGTTTGTCTTTCCCAACAAGGTGGCCGCTATATATGCCCGGCTGATTAGCTTCGTATACTTGTCCTTCTGGGTTCCTCAGATTTACCGGAACATCATGCGCAACTGTCGGAAAGCTCTCAGATGGGAGTTTGTGATTGGCCAAAGCATTCTTCGTTTGATTCCCTTTACCTATTTTCTTACTGCGTCAGGCAATGTCTTGTTCATACGCCCTGACACGACCACTGCGTTGGCCATGGTTGCCTGGGTGTGGCTTCAAACATGGATTCTTGCAAGCCAGGACATCCTGGGGCCTCGGTTTTTCGTTCCCAACGGCTGGGCGCCGCCGGCATATGACTACCACCCTATCATACGTGATACCTCTGCTACCGGGACTGGCGAAGATGTTGAGTCAGGAACAACCCTACCTATTGGGTCTCTCCGGGCCGAGGAGCGCGATGCTGCTAGCGCCAGTCAGCAGCATGACAGAGACCGAACGCGGCCGAAAGACAAGAAGAAGAAAATCTTTGACTGTGCTATATGCATGCAGGACATTGAAGTCACTGTCATCAGCTCTCCATCAGTCGCAGGTAGCAGTGTGACGGACGGCGCAAGCAGCATTCTTGGCAGGCGAGCGTACATGGTGACTCCATGCCGACATATTTTTCATAGTACATGTCTTGAAAGTTGGATGAGGCTGAGGCTTCAGTGTCCAATTTGCCGCGAGTCGATACCGCCGGTATAGATGTTTTTGATACAGTTGTTTTTTTGGTTTATTTTGTTCATCAAGTTTGGGTAACCGTGAATATTTCATTTTTGGATAACAGGAAAGAATTGGTTTATTTCTGTTGTAGTGTATATATAGCGACGTCATGAACAACGAGCACTAGCGAATACATTGGATCGATGGAAATTATGTAGTATAATATCAGAGATTTTTCCAAAATACTTCTTACTAGAAGTAGCATTGCAAGATACGATCCAACATATTTCTCTAAAACGGTAACACAGCCTCGACAAGCCCGATGTTGAAATCTCGGCCGCACAGCTTAACGCCAGTGATTTCAATTTCCGATGAGGAAAAAGAATAAACAATTCGACACACATACACACACAAAACCAATACCATAAAACAAAATTATATCGAGGAACAAATAACTATACAACGCGCTCAGGATTCGCCAACAGACTCTACATAAGCCTGCTTGTCCAACAAAGCGTCCAGTTCACTGGGGTCGTTGACCTCGATCTTGGCAATCCAACCTTCACCCTCGGGGTCTGCGTTGATAGTCTTGGGCTTGTCACCCAGCACATCGTTGCCTTCGATGATCTTTCCGGAGACCGGGGTCAAGACATCGGAAGCAGACTTGACCGACTCGACAGCGCCGACGGGCTCTCCAGCGCTGACTTCAAGCTCGAGCTCGGGCAATTCCACGTAGACGACGTCGCCGAGGGACTTGGCCGCGTATTCGGTAATTCCAATGGTTGCTAAAACAAGAAGAACAGGGTCAGTAAAGATTCTGCAGGTCGGGACTTGGAGTCTATGACGTTGATGTCATAGAAACATACCGGTACCATCCTCGGCGAGGTCAATCCATTCGTGGGATTCCGTGTACTTCTTGATTTCCCCTGCGATTCACTGTTAGTCGCTAGGCCAGATACACTGAAATTCGCTTGTGCTGGACGCACATTGTGAGGATCGCGAAAACGACCTGATGCTTCCCCGCGGGAAAGCGGGAACAGCTCGGCGAGAAGCAGCGGCCAGTGGCAGGCGCTGGGAGAGCATTCGAGATGCCAATGGGCGAGAGACGGCGGCGAGAGACATTTTCAGGTGTACAGCTATCTTCTTCTGGGGAAGCAATGCAACAAAAAAAGAAAGAAAGGACGAGGGAGCGGGGGAGTTGAGAGAAGACGGCGGCCGGAGGAAAGATAAAAGCTGCGGAGAGCTTCCTGTGCAGCTGTCGGGCTCCGCAGTGCCAAGACCGGCCGCCCGAGATAAGCAGAGCCCGCGGAAGAAGAATTTAGTCCTTTCATTATTATTGATTAATCGCAAAACACGCAAACAGACTGTCCGACCACACAATCCAGCGTTGGCCGACATGTTATACGAGCTTATTGCCATTGTACGTGTTGTTGTACTTTCCATCGGTGTGATGAAAAAAACTAATCTTGGAATTGTGCAGGTGCGACCCGGCAGCCTCAAGGAGGTTAAGGAGTACGTTGACCACCCAGACCCTTTCAGCCCACCATCTGCCTTTCCAACTCGCTTCTTCTCGACTAATCGCATTGCTTTTATCCATTAGGATCGCAAGAAATGCCGGTGCCCAAGTGCTCCGCTCCGGCGGCGTAGTCCGCGGCTACACAAACTGGGGAACCTTCACGCTGCCCAAGCCCACGACAAAACATCAAGCCCGTTATTCTGAAGGCTGGCACTTCATCATGCGCTTTGATTCGTCTGGCCCCGTCCAGGCTGCCGTCCGCCGAACACTCTCCCTCGACCCGCGAATGATCCGGTTTTCCGTCGTTAAACTTGGGAACAAATTGGAGGAGATCAATGATGTGCCTGGTCAAGTGCAGTGGAACTTGGAAAATTCCAGCTTGGCCGACTCTATAGGAGGCCAGGAACCTGGTATCTTGGACGCCTTTAAAAGATGAATGACTCTCGTGAGGACTAGGGGATTTTTTGGTCGATGCCCTTGAACCTGAAGAACTTGAGTTGGTCTTTACTGCCCCGTGAATATCGACTACCCTGTGGATGTTTATGGCCGGGTGGGAGCGAGGTTTCAATTTCTACGTGTAATTTTCTTAGGTCGCTGGGTTTTTGATACTCTCTTGTGTCTTGTCTTGGATACAGCGCAAGACGGCGCTTATTCGATGTATTTTTAGGACAGCATGTATTACGGCGCATACAAACTGGGATTTTGTTTAAGTTTACAGATCGATATATCAGATATCCAAGTATCGATGCTACCTAATTATTGCTTCATCCGGCTTTGACTGATAAGTCTATGTATGTATCATGGCCACCGACAACATCTTTCATGTAGGGACCGCTGGTTCACATGAGCCTTTGTCTCTCTACAGTGTTGGACCGTTGCTGTTTCTTTAACAAAGGTCGCCAGATTTCACATTACTTTATTCCGTCTGCTTTATTCCGTTGACATTAGATCTGACTAGGCCGGAATGGGTTAATTCATAACAGCAGAACAAACGCGACCTCTCTTTTTCTTTCTAGCAACTAATACAACCCTCCTTCAAACAGGACATCGTACTATTATCAAGAGAACCATGCCTCCAAAACGTCAGCCTAGCACTGCTGGGCGCAAGCGCGGTGCCCGACCTACTACAACAGCTGGGCGGAAACGGAAAGCTCCATTAGCAACAGAAACAACTGAACAGGATACAGCAGGTCGCAAACGACAGAAAGGGAACCTTTCACTTTTGAATAGCGTACCTAACCAGAGACTAGATGTGTATGTGTTTGGAGCCAATAGCTATGGCGAACTTGGCCTAGGAGACGCAACGAAAAAGGCTGAAATACCACGCCCGGTTCTCAACCCAAAACTGCCAGCAGAGACCGTTGGAGTTGTTCAAATTGCCGTGGGTGGAGTGCACTCTGCGGCATTAACATACGACAATCAAATCCTTACATGGGGGGTTAACGATGAGGGGACATTGGGTCGCGATACAAAGGACAACACCAAGAAGACCCCGATAGATGCTGCAAGTGATGCTGGTGGAGAAGAGGCCTCGGAGGATGACGAAGTGGAACTTAACCTCAAAGAAGCCAGTCCACTGCCTGTAGATTCCTCGCAATTTCCAGCCGGGACTATCTTCACCCAGCTAGTTGCAACAGACAGCGCAACATTTGTCTTGACTACAGACGGTCTAGCGTATGGCTGGGGTACATTCAGGGTAACGATATCCTTGCCCCAAAGTGACTTGGTGCAAACTGATGAATTGCTTGACAGGGTAATAATGGCCGTATTGGATTCTCCCCTGAAATAGACATACAACCCACTCCTATCTTGGTCCCAGGCCTACACAATATCACAAAACTCGCAGCTGGAGCGCAACATGTTTTGGCGCTTACATCAGATGGAGCTGTTTTTGCCTGGGGCTCCGAAGAACAGGGTCAGCTTGGCAGGCGTTTTCATATTGGCAGGCATCCAACCAGCAGCTTGAATGACCTCCCATGGCTTATCCCAGGGCAGTGCGCCCTTCGTGATATCATCGATATCGGTGCTGGGCTGTATCATTCATTTGCCATACAGAAAAACGGTAAAGTGTATGGCTGGGGATCAAACAATTTTGGACAGACTGGGATTTTCAAAGGTGCTGGCCAGAGTGATGCCATGGTCCTTTACCCTACTGAAGTTCCGAGCTTTAGGAAAAAGGTTATCGGGAAAGAGGTAAAAATCACCTCAGTATTTGGCGGCAAAGATCACAGCCTGGCGTTGACCAACCAGGGCCAATGTCTGACCTGGGGGCGCATCGATAACAAGGCTCTCGGCCTTGCAAGCACTCAGATCCCATCATCTGACATCATATACGATACTTATGGGAAACCGCGAATTTTGAAGACTCCAAAAAGCATAAACCTTCAAGATATCGCTTTTATCACCGCAGGCACCGATCATTCTTTTGCTATTACCTACGATGGAAAGGCATATAGCTGGGGTTTCAACGCCCAACGTCAGGCTGGGCACATATCCAAAGACGATGACGATGACGACAAAGAAGAGATTGAGGAACCGACTCTTCTTGACAGCAAGTATGTGACTGGAAAACGACTGGTTTCAGCCGCTGCCGGTGGGCAATTTAGCATTGTGGCTGGCCAGAGTGAGTCACGTTAGTAACAACCAAGCTGCCTCGCCTCATCGTGTACCAGCCTCAGGTATCTAAAACAGTGATGGTGTCACAGATACCCAGTTTGAGGTCTCTCCTTTTTACCATAGGTAAACCCGTAAATTTTCGTGACATATCTAGGCATAACAGACTCCAACTTCATGACGGTCGTTCCCGGTGTTGAAAATAACATTCTCCTGAACTTCAACTCTTATTTTTTTTAAAAAAAAAAGTGTCACTATTTCTTCACTACAGTAGATGCGGTTACAGTTGAAAATATACGAGATGTCCCAGAAATCTTGGTGGCCTACATATCAAAGGGTCGACCCCAACTTCAAATAGCAAACAGTAAAATTCAGGTTTGATAGATGTCTATCATCAGGTTCAGGCTATTTCCCTCTTTTTGTCCGCAAAAACCTAAAATACAGAACCAACGAATGGCATGTACTAACAGCATAAAAGAAAACACTCTTTTTTCTTTGAAGAAATGATATAATCAATGCAACAGGACATTTCATCACTTGCTTTTCTTTGTATATCTGGAACATAGCACCAAAATTTCCAACGTGCTCATCCATAAAACCGGCAAATGGCCCCGTCACTTCCTTTGAAGAGTTTTGTGTTATTATTAGCTGTACCTCCGCAACAATGCACTTTGAATAAACGTCATCTCTTTTGAGCATCAACAACCCGCAAATGTAGTCAAAATTATTGTTTGTTTAGCGGAATCTTCTATCGAATCTCAAACTTGACCTGCATGTGCCTCTTGATTGATGGCATTATTTCTTGACAACCTTTTACTTTCACTTTCCAGCATGCTTTTCGAAGTCACGCTCAAACTTGAGTCCTCTTACCATCATTTTCTATTAATCAATAGTGTACCCGTGTTTACGAACTGTTTCCCCCAAATGGAACGAGTCGTATACTAAAGGCAGAACAAAACAGATGGATATCAAAAACCAACGATCGGAGGCTTTCCAAGCGGCAGCATATGAGTATATACCATCGCTACAAACTCTCGCCTCTGTCACCCAAAATAATCTAATAGTGACATTTACCTCGCCTCGACATGAGATAACCCAGCATCCAAACGAGCTCGACGACACCAATAATCCCGTATCGACGGGGTTTGTCCAATCGTCGAATCCAAATGCATCCCCGACTTTCACTTCGAATACTTACCATAATACATCTTCCAAAATGAGTGGAGGCGCTAAGGTTGGGTTCATCGTTGGTTTGACTGGTAAGATCCAGTAACCATTCTTTTTTCCAGCTGACTCCATCACTTTGACATATAGCTAACAAAAAATAACGTGTACAGTGGGGCTCATCTTCGTATTGATTTTACTGGTGTATCTAATAATGCGTCGAAAATATGGTCCGGACATGTGGAAGCTGCTTTCTGCTCGTCTTTTTACCAGAGCTCGATCTACAAAAGAACAGAGGAGCCCGGAGCCAGGTTCCGCGACTAGAAGACACGAGGAGCACCGGAGTTGGTATATGGGGGAAACCACGAGTGAGTACAATGACGGAAACAGCAAGACAGTTTTAGGAAATCTATGGGGGAGCCTGAAGGGGCTATTTACTTCTCCAGACACCGACACATACGATCCAAGTGTGAATACGAATGCCATCCCTCTCGAGAACCAGCAGCGGCAAAACGAGAGAACGAGGGACCCACGTTACTCACTAAGCACAGTAAATAGTCCATATAACACGCCACACGACACTCCCCGTGGCTCTCCGGCGATAGTGCCTCAAACCCGCGAATCATCGTCAAGGGTGACAATTCCGTCATACTACATGCAGTATAGCAACCAATTCATCTCACCCCCACAAACTCCGGCGTCATCGTCGTACAGGACAGATACAACATCAACGCGAGATAGTGATGATACCCGGACCAAAAACATAGGAAGTTGGGCTCATTATCAAAAGCAACGCCGGCAGCAACAACAAAAACAACAACAGCGAAAAAGCACACGACCACCGTCAGTCGAACCCATCAACGAACGGAGTGCTGCCAAGTTTTCCCCTTCAGGTTCATCAGGGAACAGAAGATCGACGCGGTGGGAAAACCACAAACACAGACGCTCATCAATCTCATCTGCATCGACGCTGCCAGTTTTCAGACAGCATCCCGGCGAAGAAGTGGATTTTTCACCGGCAGTTCCGAAGAGAAGAATTCGCAGCTCGGTTCTGAATAGATTGATGTCGAGTTAGCAACGCTGTGGGGTCTATTTTCTACTAAAGTGTATCAGAAATGATTTTTGAGTGCTGCTACCTACTTTAGGCTAATATTTTGTACGATATGATAATTTGCCTGTATCTTCACTTTTCATCAATTGATCGGCGGGTCATTACGTCAACTACTAGAGGCTGGTAGTACTACTAGTATTTTTAATTAAATGATGTGGCAAAAAATAACCATTGGCTTAATATAAATAACGAGAAGGAAAACAAAAGTATCAACTGATGTCATCGCGTGTCGTCATGGAAAGAATCCACGTGATTGACCTGTACCCTAACGGGGCAACTTCCTGGAAGCAATCTCCTCGATCCCGTCCAGATACATCGATACTGCTCATTTGTAAATTTGGTACTCGCATGTATTAATTCAGCTTCGGGTGAATATGGTGTTGTCAACCGGACTAAATTAATCGTAGGATGCTAAAACTTAGGACTGGGATTATCGCTTCCTGCAATTTCGAAGGCAACTGAACATTTCCCCGTAGCCGGTATGTCTGGCCGTGCTAAGGATGCAGAAACGACAGAAGGCAATGTAGCAGTAATTCCAGGCACACTTAGATATTAGCACCAAATTATTGCTCCAGACTCACCAACCGGCGTCTACGCTTGCAGCCACAACGTAGTTCAAGACCGCGGGTGGCTCGATACAAGCATGCAACGCGGGAATGGCGGCGCAGATATAAATTGAGCCGGCAGTAAAATGACAATGCGGCAGCCCACTTGACACTTAGCCTTGCCCCTCCCATGCCATGACTTCCATGAAGCCATATTGGTTGGGTATAGAAATGGTAGCGCCGGCAGTTGATCCGATTGGCAGCGTCCCCAGAAGGGAAATACGCAGTGAAGCATTTCAAGTCATATCGAGAGGAAAGAATGGATAAAAGGAAAATAATAATTTGTAACAAGAATAATAAAACAAGTCGAACAACCCCTGTCCGGCACTTGGCCAACATAATCGAAAGATCGACGGGCGGGACAAAAAATGGCCCGTGGATACTTCACTGCCTGGCTTCTGGAACGGCCCGTTTTGGGCCCACAGAGGCGTCACCGTTGGAATTCACATCGTACGTTCCGGAAGACTCCACAGAATACTCCGTAGAGCAGAACCGATCAATCGTTGAATCAAGGAACGAAGGCTTGTAAGGAACCGATTCCAGATGAAGCGGCGAGCGCTTCAGCGGATTCATAGGGGACATGCTCCGTACACACAGGATTCAGCAAAGGCGAAACAAGAGTACGTAAGGAGGATAGCACCAGTTCGGGGAAGTACATTCTAGAGGCGGTATTCGCTAGGAAGTTTTTTCCACATCAACGGCGCCGGAGACGAACAGATGAGGCGTTCTGGAGGAGCTTTTTCAAAACTGAAGAAAGGCGGAGAGTGGAGAGGCAGCGGGAGCGTGTGGAGCCCGGCCCGGTTCCAATTTCCATCGACGGTTTGACGTGATAATTTTCCTTGGATTACTTACTGCCTACGCCATTATTAGTACGTACCATGAATTTATGATGACTTGCCATATCCGGGTTTGTCGCAGTACCACGCGCTTACTGCAAACAGCAGCAGCATCAGAAAGCGACTGGCCAAGGCTGTACGCGCAGACCAACAATTGAACAAACAGCCTCACCGTCCCATAGCTCCCGGAAGACAATTTTGCTTAGGCCCGCCGTACTTGCGGGCCATTGATTTGCTTCTCGAACCGTGATCACCACCCGACTGATAACGCTGACCGAGCGGGATGTCATGCTCCGTTCCGGACCTCCAGTCAATCAGGGCCTCGGCGCCACAGTCTGTCGTCGCGTAGCCATCTGACAAGTTACACCTGTTATTTCGCTATACCTTGTAGCAAACTAGGGCTACTAATTACTTGTTTCGTCCCAAGAGGCCCCGGGCCGGGGCGCCTTGACGCAATCGGCGCACGGAGCCTCTCGGTTCGCCCGAAGGACAAAAGAGGGGGACAAGGGAAAGGAGGAGATTAACTACCAACTATGTATTACCTAGCCAGCAGAAGTGGCGTAGAAAATAAATTGGTCTGCTTCTGCTACTGTACGTACTGTGTTAATCGAAGTTCTGTAAGGACCTTGTGGGTATAGACAATGTGTGGCCATATAGTCCGGAAATACAAAACCGGCGTCCCGACACTTGCAAATCTGCTCATTTCGCCTAATTACGTTCGTATTGACTTTGCTGCTTGGCAGGAGATTGTGCATGCCGGTAATGTTAAGTCGTATTCGTGGCTTGTTACTAAAGATGGAAAGCTGGGCAGTGGACACAGAACAACAGTCCGGTCCACGCGTGAAGATCGTGGACTATAGGGCTAATTCCAATGGAAACCTTAATGAAATTAAATCGCCAAACAATCCGCCGAATGCGGTCAAAGGGTACGAATAAGCATCAGCACAGGCGCATTGCAACCACAGTGTTGTTTCCTAGCCAAGAGCATCAAGCAACAAGAATTATTTATTCACAGGCTAAAACCCAGAAACATTAAACCATTCGCCAAAAACGCCAGCAAGGAACGAGTCGACCAAGAAATGAGAAGCGCGTGCAGCCATAGAGCAGGGGTATTCTTCAAAACCAACAAATACTAAGAACGAACGGTTCGTAACAGGCCGGGGACAAACGTGCTTGTGCGTTGCGCTGCTTCAATCCCCTCACCAACCGCCAAGCCAAAGAACCAGATAAAAACGGCAGTTGAAAAAAGATCTGACTGTAAATAATTTGGAGATGATGTAACGTGCCCATGCGTTGTCACCGACTGCATAGGCGGCACACACCGACTTCGACAACAATTCTCTCGTGAGGGCTATCGTGACATCGGCCTAAGCTACTTTCCTGTTCGTCTAGTTCGATTCTGTGAAAGTGTCCGCCCGGATCGCGGCATCCCGTTTTGACGAAGATGTTTTTGAAATAGTGGCACATCTCGCACGGTATCCTTTTTCCCCATGCAAATCTTTTGCTCGTGTAGAATTTATGCTGCGTCCCAATGTCAGCATACAACTATTTTCGTTATATAAAAATTGGTAGAGGGGAACAAACCTTCAATTACCCAGGGGTATCAATTGCACATGTGATGTAATTAATTCTCCTTAGGAGGGGGTCCAACTAGATGAGAGAGAGAGGTATCAATTGATTTCCATGGCCGGGTTAGCAGAGAGGAATTGCTGCTCCTCCAAGTATATATAAAAAATTTTCTTGATAAAAAAATAGTTGTAAAAAAAAGAAAAGAAAAGAAAAACCGAAACAAATCCAATATGACGACCTAGATCGCGGCTCATCGGCATCTATGTCGTGTAAAGCTATACGATTATTATAAAGTGGAGATGGATTCTTGCAGGAATGTAATCCAGGGCGTTGTTAATGTTCTAGAAAGTTACTGGCCAGTGTCTTCCGAGAATTCCCCTTGAGGGTGTGTAAAATACCCAAAAATGATAACAGGAGTAATAATAATAATACACTGTACTAGTAATGAGAACCAGAGCCATGCCAAGATGCCGTCACTGGGAATCAAAGCCCTAATTGGAGGTCTCAGACATTATTACTGCCTGTTGTAGCAGAATTCCCTCGTCCTAATATTATTGCGACGTTTCATAACACGAAACGTGGCCGTTTTTACAAAATAACACAATCCGGGCTCGGACTTCGGTTGAAAGGCGCAAGAATGATGAAATTTTTGTTTAAAAAGGAGAAAAAGAAAGAGAAAAAGAAAGTAAGTAAAATAACATTTCTAAGCATCCATACTTTGTGCGTTCGTTCACTCGGTAAGCAAGTAATTAGTTACTAAACTAATTAACTAGCATTCCTGCAAGGATGACCGGAGATCGACCTGGTGGCCGTCGCTAGCAGCCGTTGACGATAGCTTACGCACATGGTGCTAGCATGGGGTTTCATGTTTCATGCATGATAGAGTGTATTATATCCCCTAGGTATTATATTTCTTGTTCAGGCTAAGCTTTTCTGGGTAGGCGCCAGGTTTTGTCGTTACGTATTGGGTGATCAATGCCGACCTTTGGCAATGCAATGAGTCACTTCTTCCAAGCGGACTTCTCCTTCTTGAACAGGAAGAAGGTGCCGTTCCAATAATCCAGGTCCGGGTCAACTGATGTTGACTACTTTCAGCTATATGTGGTTTGGATTATGAACTACTAACACTCATGATGTCAGCATTGATCGGTAGCGGTTACACATTTAAGCGACACAGTGACATTTTCTAGAGAAAATAATCCGACCCAAATTCAGTAAGAAGCAGGATGTAAGGATTTATAGCAATATAGTATACGTCTAGGGTGAATACAGAACTACTATATGTACTATACTGCGCAATTAGTTGTAAATTACATGTATTCGTTCAATATTAAACGAATGGACGAAAATACGCGATTTCGTCATCCTATTTCCCGAGGCTGTACACTCTAATATTAGACGTACAACCAACCCGGAATGAAGTCAAACTACGCCGTACCGGGGATACCGGGGCAGTGGGCAAAAATGACTATCCGACGGCTCGGAACAATGGAAGAGCCCATAATAATAATCTCCGAGGGGGGAACTCCCGGCGTTGGTGTATCCACATGGTCAGTGTGCGGTAGGATTGAGTAATAATGACTCTCGAGGAACTTGAGGTAATTTTCTCGCAGGGAATAATGATCACCGCTCAACATAAACAAAACTATTTCAGATCGCGTAGATTTTGAATATGGAGCAGTGTTTGGTATCTCGCCGGAAGTTTTGAAAACAGATCTACTCCCTGAAACATATATTACTATAAATTAGATCCCATGCACCAAACCATGCATTTACCCATGTTAAAAAAGAACCTATCTGCTGTTGTCCGCAGCCTCGATTATAATTGGATTTAGCTTACGCGACGCCAGCCTCGGGAACAAGCCACAGAACAGCAATCCGAGCACGAACCTTATATTGCGCGGAAATATGATTCAACGGGCTATCGATGATTGATGTCGCGTTGATGCATGTGAAAGTGGCTATTGAGTAAGATTGGCGAGTACGTACACAGCTCGAAGTACACAAGCCAAAGCGGTCTGACACAAAGAAAGCCAACGCAGACGAGTAAACAAGAAAGCCCCAAGAGCAGTCTAGGCCTTGAGTGATATGCAACTATTGTCTAGCAACGGCTGGTCCGTCGGCATATGGAGTCGAGACCGAGGATCTACTAATTATCACTAGTAACGACCGTCGCAAGGATCGATAGCTACTTAGTGCAAGCCAAAATAGCCTGCGTGCATCAATAATAGATACCGGTCATCAGAGCCAGCCGAGTCCCGACCGCTGGTCGAATTCAATGGTCTTTCATAAAAAAAAATTGTTTCCGGATATCGTGGTTCTGATAGCCCCTTGTGTTTATCTAGTATACTATCACGACAGACATGGCCCACAAAATAGTCTAAGAATCGAAGAAATTGACATTGTCGAATGCAGCCTGATACGAGCGTGTGATTCCATCGAAATCAAAGTTACATGGTAAAAGCCTAGTTTCTCTTTTCGATATTTTCGCACCGTTACTCTGCTTAGTTGAGCTATTATTACTATTCTTTTGTGCATTGATCTCTTGATATGCAGATGTCAGACGATCTCCGTTACCCTCAGACCTCTCTGCAGGTCCTAGAGTGGGGCGATTGTGTGCTTCCTCGGTACTTTGAGGATTTGCAGCCCTAATTCGGCAGTAGCAGTCGAAACTTTTTTCTTTTCTATTTTAGCGTCCTATCAACTAGGCCCTATGGATATGATTCGTATAATAGGGCTCACGGGTAGAACCGGGACGACCTCTAGAACAGTCAACATATATATGCAGCTAGGCTTATAACATAGAATCTGCGACTGCCCTGGGGGCATATTTCACTTTTTGTGCTTGCTCCTTGCCGCTTATCTACCATGTGAGATACGCCAGTGTCTAGCAGTAAATAATCCCGCTATATTCATTTAAAATCGTCAATAGGAGGACCTAATATTGGTATCAAGTTTGTAGAACTTATATGAGCGTAGAATTATTGTAATGATATTGAGAAACCAGAAACCTGTTCATATATTCAGACATAGTCAGTATATTTGCCACGTAGTCATAATTGCTATTGACTACAATAATGTCTATATAGCTCATTTATCCCTGAGCCATCCCCGAAATTTGAGAACTCGGGCCACCCAACTGGCAATCTATCCATGTTCATGTCCGAGTCAAGAGATCTGTCAGATGTCAAATAGCCGAGTTCCTGACCCAGTCCCCAATTGTAGTTCCAGGATAAGTCGATATTTGGTAAAGATGGCGTGTCTTGTGCAGCAGATCCTTGCACTTGCATAGTAGCTTGATAAAAACTAATCTCTGACGGAAGCTGGCTTTCGGGTGTTTCGGAAATGAATACAGGTGCAGGTACCGGGGTTATAGATAAACCTGGCTTATTGGCTACTGAATTTTGTGTTTCTGAGCTAGCCAAGGCGCGTTGCAGATCTGGTGGTTCTTGCGTCCTGACCGGTTGGGATTTTTCGTCCGCGGCTGTGTCATCCGATTGTCGATCCAATAGACCAAGAAACAGTTCCCGTATCCAGCTGGCTAAGACATGGCATTTTGCAAACTCTTTCAGTGCTAAAACCTTGTATTTTACCATTCGCAAGTGTCCATTTTTTTCCACCTCTGCCAAATCTGGAGAGTGCAATTGGGCAAACTCGGCAGTCATAGCGGCAAAAATGGCAGAAACACTGTTTAGGTAGATTAGCTATAAGATTCAGGGATGAATAAATTATCGAATAGATCCGGTGCATAGATGACGCACCATATCATAGGGAAATATCTGGCATCGAGATGCGTGACGGCATCCTCTGTCATTGAAGTGATTAGTTTCGCTGCATTAGCGATTATAGTATTGATCGATTGGACAGTGCTACTATCGCACTTGGGCAGGAGCCGCTGCACATTTCGATAAATAATAATTCGATAGTAACTGTTGTAGGTCATTACTAGTGATGAATGAATTATATAGATGATTTCCGTACTTGTACGTCATATTTAGAATCAAGATCAATTGAGACCTTGTTGATTTTTGGTATGTCATTTCTGAAGGTAGCTCTTGATACCACTCTTCGAATAAAAAGCATATTTTGAATAGTATCGTCGACTTGTCTACCTTCTGGGGGCTGGAGGGTGACAAGTAAGTTCTGAGAAAGCTGGAAACTGCGCTTTGTTAGAAAAAAATGTAGATAGTATACATTGAGGGACAAGAATACCGGCTTCAGATAGCCTTGCTTGAAAAATTATGTAGAGCTGTGTTTCGCTCGATTCTCCATCAAGATCTTCTTTGGATATGTTCTCAACGTCACAGTCGCAACCCACAATAGTCATTGGCTTTCCCAATGACAGTGAGATTTGACAATCCCGAATCTAAGGATAGAAATCAGCCTGTGCCTTTCGGTGTAAAAACGAGGTTGAACTTTATATAATAAAATGACATACATAAAGTAGCCACCATATACGCCTCCAGGTTCGTTGTCGGTCCAACGATGTCTGACTATGCTGGATCTTCCGATGCATTCCCATGGATTGGGCTGTCCGGATAGCACCGGCAAGCCACCAGAGCGAATCTTTGCTTTTACTGGGGGATCCTGACCAGTAATGAAGCAAGTACGAGCACAGCAGCATTTCTAGACGTTCTGATTCTTCCTCAGAGTCAAAAGCTGTTTTCGCACTGTTGAATAAATCATCTTCGGCTTCAATACGGTTGCTGTAGCCTAGTAGATGTAGCTTTTTGACATCACAGTGGATAGATGAAACGAAAAGTACGCAGCGAAGTAAAGTTTGGGAAACGGACCCCCTCTGAACAGCGGCAAGGAATTTTTGCCGGTCGATTATGGGACAAAACGGGTGGAAGATGGCAAAGTAGTCCTCGAGAAGCTGATCGATCACATTGGCAGAAGGCAGCTCACGATTCACCTTGTATGCAGGCGAAGCCTCCGGTCTTGAGTTTCTTGGCTGTAGGTTCCAATATGCATGCTGCTCCCTGTTTTGCGAACTTGATGTCTCAGCGGCACTAGTTATCGGTAGGTACAAACAGTTGTATTGGCTGTTGGTTGTTTGGATAACGTATGATAAATACCAACTCTCTCCCCAGATAGGGCGCGCCGAAGGAGACTGGCTGTCGCTGCCCGATCCCTGCTCGCCAAGATAGACGGTGAACCGATTTGATATATTTCCGCTCCCCTGGTTGTTCTGGCATAGAGCTGCAAAATCAATTGAAAACTGGGGGAGCTGCATTGATCTATAGGGCGTTTGAAGCGATGATGAAGAAGGACTAAGGGTTGGATGCGCTTCGACCGAGCGATTCTGTGCATTGGTATTGGGAATGAATTTACCGCTCTTAGCCCTATATCTGATTATTAGAAAGACAGTAATTCCCGGCGCGTACGAAGGATCTTCACCTCGCTCTTGCAGTGTGTACTATCTGGCATCCTGGACTGCCTGCGCGTTCACAATTCGAACACGGCTGTCCCTTGACAGCGGCATCGCAACGGATATGCTGTTCCCGGCATCTTTTACACACAATGTGCATTTTCCTCGGCCTGGAACGAACCCGGGGGTGTTGGATTGGGTCGTTTGGTTGCACCATGTCTTGATCTGATTTTATTATTTGATTGTTGGTGGTTTTACTTGGAACAAATAGCATCAAGGCGTTTTATAAGCCTCGGAATCGTCTCCGCAATTGTATTGTGGGGATTTCTTTTTTTGTTACAAGTTGGGAATAATACAGTTTGGTATGTTACATTACATATGTTACACTGCCCTTTCCTACATTTAGGGGTTTCCCAGTTCACTTCTTGTAAATCTCGTGTTAAGGAAAATCTCATACGCCATTCTCGTGTATCAATTGATATTCCAGATGTCATATATACACAAGTTTAATGCCGTATAAATTGTAATCATGTGGGATGCGTGGTTTCCTGCGCAATGGTGATTGCCCAGGCCAGTAAGTTAATGGTATAACTCCTGCAAGTGCGAAAATATGCTTAAAGCTTGTAGCGAAATGTTGGTGCTCTGTCTCCCATGTCGACCAGTTCTGCCCTAGTGTACTGTGGCGTGCTCTCAGCATTTTTGTCTCTTTTCGTATTGATTGCACGGCATATGAAGTAGTATGCGATCATGACAATCATCCCCAGACCTGCAAACGCCAGCACAAGGCCATGTCCGAGACGATAACGAGGTGCATCAGAAGTACGGTAAAAGTTTGAAGCGGCCGCGCCGCCCATAGTTCCAAAGCCCATCTGAATCGCCATGCCTACAGCGCGTTTTGATGCCGGGGCGAAATTGTTCGACGACAATGCAAGGAGACCGGGTATAGCTGGATGTGTGATATTGGAAAGATCAGCAAAGTGTACATATATTGCCTTATTTCGTTTTAGATGCATGCTTACCAGGGTATATTCCACATGCTGCAATGAAACATGAGGCGTATGTGAGGCCCGGTATGAAACGAGGCGGAGCGACAGCAATTACATATCCCACGAAGATAGTAATATAGCATCCGGCAGTGAAAAGGCCCCTCTGGCCAGTTCGGTCTGCAAAGTATCCAACTAGGAGACAAGAGACCGTGGCTGCGAAGTACACTGGAATTGTGAGGAGCTGGGCATTGGCGGAGGAATACCCAAGCCCTTTGATTATCGTAGGAAGGAATAAGGATAGAGCGTATACAGCGACGGCCTGTTTGGAAATAAGTATTATCACGCAGTTTCGGCCAAGTCTAGGAACTTACCGCTCCCCAGTAGCCAAGACAATGAAACCATGTCTGCGCCTGATGTCAGTAACAACACTTTGCTTAATACCAACAAAGATACCATACCTGCCAGTCCAAAATAGCGGCTTTCACATGCCTCCACTCGAAAGAATGGCTGTGACCTAGCTGGGGGCTTGCAGCAACGCTTGTTCCGGTGTCGTTCAACATTTCGAGTAGAACAACCTTCTCTTGCTCCGAAAGGAATGTTGCAGATTGTGGCTCGTCCCAAACAAACATGTAAGAAAGTGCCGCGACGAGAACTGTTAATATGCCCTCCAAAATAAAACTGTTCGATATCTTAGTATAGAGCATAAATCAAGAAAACTGCATAATATTAGGAAACGTACATCCATCGCCAACCTTCCAAGCCTGCTACACCGTCCATTTTCACTATGAGATACGCCAATAGCCCAGAAAATGCACCGGCCATTGACGCGGATGCAAAAATCAGGGCGAGTCGAAACTGGGCATTGGATCTTGGGTACCTGTACATGTATTCCCGCGTTAGTAACATTAGAACATTGTGGTCGGGAAATTCCCATACCAAAGCGATACATAAAACGCCAGACCAGGGACTATAACCAAGCACAAAACTTAGTTTGAGATCCCTTTCACACGTTAGGTGAAACCATGCTCATGTTGAAAGACTTACAGAGACCTGCTTCACTGAGGCCTGTGTAATAAAATTAAAACGTGTCAGCATAAATGGCTTGCTGTCATGATATGTCCCATACCAAGAAAGAATCTGACCGCCAGTAGCCCAGAATAGTTCTGGATTAACCCCGTTAAAGTAGTAACAATTCCTGGAAAAATTTAGGTATTTGTTTTCCATTTTGCACCTTGGGGGAAAAGGGAATCTTATACCCCATGCCACCATAATGGACGGAAGCCAGATGCTGGGTTTCAGCCTGACAAGTAATATGTTGCATAAGGGCTCCGTAAATGAGTACGGAAAGAAAAATATCGTGAGACCCCTGAGAATAACCAGTCAGATGAAAAAAGAGCAATGCAGAGGTGTGTGGATACGCACCAGTTGTACTCGTTGCCCTTGAGGTTCAGGCTAGTGGAAAGACCTTGTACATTGGCATTTCCAATATTCCCTAGATCAATCAGTAGTCATTCTGTATATTCTGTAGCATAGAAAACGTACCCCGATCGAGAAAGCTTAAAAAATACAATATCGCAAGAATAGGAATGACGCGAAAATCAACTTTCCGTAGTATTCTTTTGGACTCGGCCGAGTCTATGTGAAGCATGGAGTTTTCAACCGCCGCGTCTGAGTCTCGCAGATTGCCCTGCTGCATTTCGACATATGCAGAGTAAGCATCATTATCGCTTGTTTTTAGGTCCATTGGATCGACAGCCGGCTCTGGGGCGCTTCGCTCGGCGCTCAGAATCGGAGACAGGGATTGAGAAGGAAGAAGCAAACCAGAAGCGAGAGCCGGCAACGGATATTTACTGCAGTAGTCCAGGTAGACGTTCTTCAGGCTAGGAATTTACTTGATTCATAAATACTCCGCAGGTTCCCTAATGTGCGGGGAAGTATCAACTCAAAACCGTACCCCAACTTTACGGGGTTATTTTACACGACGATCCCACACCCGACCACCGGCGGTGGTAATTTTACAGCGTCAACTTGTAAGTTACCAAACAATACGTCGGTATGTAACCGGGAGCCAGAGTAAAGTCCGACAATGAGGACTAGCCCCCCACAACAATAAGAAACTGTGACATTTCATTAAAATCAAGTCCGCGATTAGTTATTAGCAATGAAAATGAGCCAATTGGCTGTAGTAAATGCCGTATGAAAACTGGGTATTTGTCCTTTTGTTCCATGGAAAGAAAAAGAAGCCTGAAGCGTATACAGGCCAATATTGAATTATTATCTCGGTATTAGCAAGCTTAGAAAGAATGTGCTCTTTTGGTGACATCAATACCTTCATATGCAATTGGTACCCTGGGCATAGGCAGGGTCCTTGTTAGTTCTTATCCGAAACTGAAAATATTGAGTGAGACTTTAATCGCGTCCTCTTACTTCCCCCAAAGTGATAAGAGAAGGTTACAAATAGCCACCGGCGATGGTACGGTTCAAACACACTCATTAATTTTTGTTTCTTCCCTTTTTGTTGTAGTGCTTATAAGCAGGAAACACAGAATACTATATATTCTGTCAATATGATGGCCGCTCTGATCCCAATGTAGGACGAATTTTCAAATTACATCTTGTTTCTCCGAAGACAATCTAGTCTACAGTAGAAACGCGTTGAAGAATGAACCCCAATAACAGCGAAAATGACACGCCGCCAGAAGGACAATACGCCAAATTCCCCTGCTTGCCCAGAGACTCGGTAAATAATGAAGGAAAGCCCGTTCTGAATAGATGGTCGACCTTTGTTACGAGAGAGCATGACCATCCCGCTGCGCAGGTTTGTCAGAAGTCATCGGTTCATACCATTTATTCGCTAAATGTTTATTTTAAAAGGCTATGCTATATGCAGCGGGTATCCCAGATGCCGAATCTATGGCAAATAGTCCACATGTTGGGATTGCCTCTGTGTGGTGGGAAGGAAATCCATGCAAGTAAGTAGGCAGGGGTCAATGCGCATCATTGATCGACTGACATTTTTTTTAGTATGCACTGTAAGTTGCCATTGGATATTATTCAGACTTGATCGAAATACTAATGGCATCTCGCGTAGTGCTGGATTTAGGTCGAACAGCCAAAGCCGCTGTCGAGGCGGAAGGGTTTATAGGCTGGCAGTACAACACAATTGGAGTATCAGATGCCCTAGGCGAAGGCACCGAAGGAATGCGTTTTTCTCTTCAAAGTCGCGAGATTATCGCTGATAGCATTGAAACCGTCACGTTCGCGCAACATCACGATGCCAATATTTCCATTGCGGGATGTGATAAGAACATGCCGGGAGTCGTGATGGCCATGGCACGCCACAACCGGCCATCTCTAATGATCTACGGGGGAGCCATTGCCCCCGGTTATTCTAAACTTTTACGAAAGCCACTAAATGTGGTGTCTTGTTTCGAGGCCCTTGGAGCATATCAATATGGAACACTCAAGGCGGCCCCAGGCCATGAATCTGCGTCTCCGGAAGATGTTCTAGATGACATCATGCGCAATGCATGTCCGGGGCCCGGGGCTTGTGGAGGTATGTACACTGCCAATACTATGGCTGCCTCTATTGAAGTCATGGGTCTTTCTATCCCTGGGTCTTCCTCAAACCTTGCAACGTCACCGGCGAAGATGAGGGAATGCCAGAAGGCGGGACAATACATCCGAACTTGCATGGAGCAGAGCATCTGTCCGAGAGACCTTTTAAAACCCGCTGCATTTGAGAACGCGTTTGTCCTTACAATGGTATTGGGTGGCTCCACGAACAGTGTACTACATCTGTTGGCCATTGCCAACACGGCTGAAGTACCCTTTGAACTGGAGGATATCCAGAGAGTCAGTGACAAGATTCCCTATCTCGCCGATTTAGCTCCAAGCGGGCGTCATCTCATGGCCGATCTCTACAATGTCGGTGGTATACCTGCTGTTTGCAAGATTCTCGTCAGCGCCGGTTTGCTTGACGGCAGTCTTCCAACCATCACAGGAAAGACTTTAAAGGAAAATCTTGAGCCGTTCCCATCTCTGTCCCCGGATCAAAAGATTATACGTCCAATTGACAACCCAATTTTGCCAAGGGGTCACATCCAGATATTGCGAGGAAATCTGGCTCCAGGTGGAGCTGTGGCAAAGGTAACCGGCAAAGAAGGAAGCCACTTTACAGGCAAAGCCCGGGTATTTAACAAGGAGAAATCGCTGAACAACGCTTTAAAGGCAGGCGAGATAAGCCGGGATGAGAATTGGGTGCTGATTATCCGCTACGAGGGCCCTAAAGGTGGACCAGGAATGCCAGAAATGCTCAAACCTTCGGCATACATCAAGGGAGCCAAACTCGACAATGTTGCTCTCATAACGGATGGCCGGTATTCAGGCGGTTCGCATGGCTTCATAGTAGGACATATCGTTCCCGAAGCAGCAGTCGGCGGACCAATTGCCATTGTGGAAGACGGCGATGTTATTACTATTGATGCAAAGAATAATACCATTGATGTGCATTTGTCTGACGAGGAAATAACTCGGCGCCTCACAGAGTGGAAACCTCCGCCGAAGGCCGTGACGCGAGGGGTTTTGGCAAAGTATCAACACCTGGTGGGATCGGCAGACAAGGGGGCGGTTACTGATTTGTTTTGATCAGTACCAAAATTTCAATGCCTCTACAAATTTCTCAATGCATACACTTTAATGTTCTAAAAGGAAACACGAGGATCGATGCCACTTGGTATTACCTTTTCAGTTGTACATGTGGAATATCCTCTTCAGTAGCTCTCGTTTTGAGATACCACCTCGCCCAAAACTAGGGAGTAGCAAATATACAAGTCCAATTTACGGAAGTTTTATTAACGAATATACCAGCTACATAAGCAATACGCAGATGCCGTGTCTCTCTTCCATAGCAACCGTTTTGATTGGCTATATGTGAGATCTACTATATCTGGCGTGATTGGCCTATCGGAAGCCTTAGCGCAGCAAATAGTGGTTCCGCTTATCCACAAAGAGACGCAAAACAAACGTGAGCATCACATGACTTATCAGGGTGAGACATCGCAGAAAGAAACCGCAGCAACCCGCAGGCTGACGATCCCAGGCCGTACTTATCGCCTTACAACCCAGTTCAAAACCACCTCAACGGCCAGGTCGACACTCGCTCGCACGCATTTCCCACAAGTCCTTCGCTTCCACTGTTCTATCGTTCGCTACTCTCCGTCGTCCGTTCGGCGGATGCCCCTAGAGGGTCAACCTCCCCGTCCGACTTCGATTCGACCGCTGTAAATATACTGTTAATACTAAGGGTGGGCATTTCTCAACAAAGAAATATACATATTTATCTGTCAACATGGGATTCGGCAGCTTTGACGACATTTGTCTGAAGACCCCTCTTCCGCTATGCTCGCTTGTTGGTCCTCCGTCGCCCATTGAGGGTTCCAGAGGAATTCTTGCGAATTGCTATGCGCGAAACATCGAGGTCGCCAACACCATCATTTTCCAAGGTGCGGCCGACTGTGTACATATCGCAGCTTTGTCTATGATAGCCATTATGATCTTGCATGTACGGTCGAAATTTACAGCTGTTGGTGAGTCTTTCCTTTCGCGTGTAAAATAAACGTGGGCGGGGAGGATCAGGAATGCTGAGATTACTATAAATAGGCCGCAAGGAAATCATCACATTCTTCTATATTTACATGCTTTTGACCATGTGCTCCCTCGTTATCGATGCCGGCGTTGTTCCCCCGGGAAGCGGACCTTTCCCTTACTTCGCCGCAGTGCAAAACGGTCTCGCATCGGCGCTCTGCACATGTCTCCTCATCAACGGGTTTGTCGGATTCCAATTGTACGAAGATGGCACAGCGCTATCCGTGTGGCTACTGCGAAGTAGCTCGGTCGGCATGTTTGCCATCTCGTTCGTCGTCTCGCTCTTCACCTTCAAGGGTTGGGGCGGGTTGGATCCGGCCAATCCCATTGGGCTGTTTGTTGTCCTTTACATTTTGAACGCTATTTGTCTGGCTGTATACGTTGTCATGCAACTGATGCTTGTCTACGGCACTCTTGACGACCGCTGGCCTCTGGGACATATCGCCTTTGGCGTGTTCGTCTTCGTCGTGGGACAAGTGTTGTACTACAGCTTCAGCGACACCATCTGCAACAAGATCCAGCACTATCTGGACGGAACATTCTTCGCTACGTTCTGCAACCTGCTCGCCGTCATGATGGTTTACAAGGTAAATTTCCCCTTGCTTGAATAAACGTTGGAATAAACAACCCCATTCTAACATATAATATTAGTATTGGGACTCCATCACCAAAGAAGACCTCGAATTCTCCGTCGGCGTCAAGCAAAACAACTGGGAAGTCAAAGATGCCGACGGAGAAGACCGCCGACTCACAATGTACCCGGACAACGCATCAGAATACGCGCCCAGCACTCAGTACCGAAGCTCAACCTTCGGCGGAAATCATTCCGGTTATTAGACAACATTTGTCAAGATAAACCAGAATCGCGATCTAATGACCTTTTCTCTTCTTTCTTTCTTTTCGAGAAAAAGAATCTAATGTTATGTTTGGGGCGTTTCGTATATATGTGAAAGTATTTCTATTCATTTGTTTTTATCTTTCTGCCATATGCATGACCTCGGTTCGGGGGGGTTTTTTTACTACATATCATTGTTATTAATCGATTTTCATCATGACAAATTAATGGTTCTTTTGGATACTAGATCATGTAACGGGCATGAATTTTCGATAGTGAAATAATACTTTATTTTCTCGAACTTCTTTGGTGATTGTTTTCTCGAAATAGAATCTAACCGGCCCCTACACGACATAGACATCAGCGAGATACCGCTATGACAGTCCCCCAATCTAAACTCTCTACTAGGCTAGTCGACAACAATAAAATCATCCTTCTCTTCCGCACGGCGTTCTTCCTGCGCCGCCGGGGGAACGGCACTTGCATACCACCCCTGATCAATCCACCTCACAATAATATCGGCCGCCTCATGGCCAAGGACGTAGTATTTCGGGTTATCTCGCGGCGAAAACATGCTGATGTGGGCGTTAGTCTCGTCGGGCGCTTTATCGTTGAGCGCCAGGATCCATCTGACACCGGGACTGTCCGACGTTCCGTCGCCGGAAAGAAGAGTGTCCTCGGCGTCAAAGTCTTCAGGTAAATGGCAGAAAGTGCGGTATCGTGCTCGCGGGATACGGGGCAGGATCGTTGATCGTGATTTGTTTGGTTCTGGGGCCGGTGGAGGAGAAGGAGGGGGAGGGGCGCCTTGACCGAGACAGGTGTAGAAATTGGCGGAGCTGATACCGCGCTCTTGCTGAATGGTTGCGAGCGAAGCGACTCGCGTGCGCAGGTCTGCTGGACGAGCGAGACAGCCGACAAACTCAAGGTGCGACGTTACCCATCGCCAGCTTTCGGTAAAGCGGTCGCGCTGGGAATAGAGCGCCGCTGCTCCGCCAGCTGCAACGGCACCCGCCGCGCCCGCAAACATGGCCATCTTGCCCCAGCGAGACCACGACGGAGTTGCTGCAGCGTCGGCGGCGGTGTCGGTCGTTGCCGGTGGTAGCGGTAACGTTGCGGATTGTGAGGTGGTAGTGGTTGTGGTGCTTGTTGTCGCTGATTTACTACCGCCATATCCAAATATACCAGCCACCTCATTGAAGGTGCTGTATGCTGTCGAGGCGGTTTTGTAATGGTCCTGGGCCCCATGCGAAACAACACCCGGGGCGATCCCTAGAAACGGCGTATCGAATGCGAGTAGGCCCTGGATGTGCGGGAACATGAAGAATGGACGCTGCGCTGCCGCGTCTTCAGGGTTGTCATTGTTTGTCGATAGAGGCGGGATTGGCTGTTCGGAAGCCAGAAGGAGGAGAGTCTCTGCACCGACAATGCCGCCCATTGAATGTCCCACGAGAATGACATGGACGGAGGGGTCGACCGTTGGCGAGGGTGTGCCATTGGCCACTTCGATATCAATCACTGTATTCTGAAGCCTGGAACATTGTCAACGTCAAAAGTCAATTATGACGGTTTTATCGCATCGTACCAGTCCCGAAACCTCGCCACACATTCCTTCAGATCTCCCCTAGTATCAAACTTTGGATATGCCACCGCCTGGACACCGATTCTCGGCAGCGCATGTCGCACCAACGCAGTCAGTTGGTCGGGAAACTTGCTAAACGTATCGTCGCCGCCCTGCTTGACGGTCAGCCAGTTGTGGTGATGCGGGGAGGGGCCGAGGCAAGACAAACCCTGAACCCATGAATGAACACAAGCAAGAGCGTTTTCCTCATTGTTTCAGTTTCAGTCCCCGGAAGGAGCCAGACTGGAGCGCGGCATCATCAGACAATTGCAGAGTGGCAGCAGAAGTAGTGCTGGCGAAGGTGAGCTCGAGTCGATCGTCGGTTTTCGAGCTGACCCGAAACAGTGAGCGCGGGTGGGGCGGTCTAATCCAGCTTAGCGCGGGTTTCTCACAAACACCATTTCATTTGATTTTATGTTTTGTATTTTATGTTCTATATCTTGTACCGAATTGATGCTTGCTAAGTTAGGACAATCTGTATGCAGCATGCGCCCGAAATCCATAACGCAGACGAAAATCAACAAAACCCCCGAAATGCAAGAGACAGCAAATACCACGTCTAATTCTTATCATTCTTTGGCTGGCGAACCATGCAAAACAACTAATTAGACAAATCAGCTCCACATCCTCTTTTTTTCGTCTAGTGTGTAGACAACTCACCTGGCAAACATCGCCCTCATCCTCACACTCGAGCGTTTTCACCATGCGGAACCCCATCTTCTCGTAAATCTGCACATTGGGCTCATCCTTTGAGCTCTCCAGATAGCACTTGACACCTTCCTGGTCGGCGCGGTCCGTGACCACCTCAAACAGCTTCCGGCCAATGCCTTTTCCCTGCGCGTCCGGTCTGACGGTGACGATATTGCAAAAGTAATATCCGCGCTCCTTGTCCGTCCACAGCTCCCTTTGGGCTTCGCTTTGATTCGCCTTCCAGATCCAGTATCGTTTCGTGATGAGTCCTCCATGTCCGAAATGGCGGAGATTTGTGAGGAGCTGGCGAAACGAGAGGAGCCATGCCTGAGCCCACGAGCTCCATGTTTCTGACTGGGCAGCTGGATGCGGAGCGAGCCAGCAGGATACGCCCAACACCGGCGAGGCAGCAACAGCATTGTCTTCATTCACTTCCTTGGCGACGTAAAAGAGGGCATTGTTGATCCCCCACAGACATCGAGCAGTGAGGGACCCTGAATTTCGCTGTTTATTGAACTATAAAGTAGAAAAACGCCACCCATGGAGATGAGAAACAGCGAGTCGGGGTTGGACGACCGCGGTTTACTCAGCAATGGCGGGCATGTTAGCATCTGTTATTTTGTTTTTTGTTGTTGTGAACGATAGATAGATAATGTGGCGATATACATACCTTTGCAGCATCAAATACCCACCGGAAATAGGGGTCGTCGGCAAAGCCCTGCTGGATGCACTCAACAACTTCGGGGATGTCTTCTTTCTGGAGCGGTAGGATTTGGATAGGCATTGTTATTCATTGGTTCTTTCAATTTGTTCGTGTTGTTGTTTTGTTCCTGGCGTCAGGGGTATCTATGCAAGAAAAAGAGCAATTCAGGCTTGAAAATTAAAGATGGTGTACTCCGTCGTTTCCGGTCAATGACGGCTCCAGTATATATACTCGGCAAAATTTCCAGACGTCAACAGGATTAAACCTCCAATGTAAAGAGGCGATATGGATCGAGATTAACGTTATTGAACAAGTCAGGTGGTCGTCTGCAGGCTCCACTAACTGCCTTGGGCAATTCGACGCGGCTTATCTGCGTTCCCCGCATCGCAGGATGAGCCCAGACCATGTATCTCCAATAAACAGATGAACAAATGAAAAAAAAAAAAAACATGAATGAGATTGATCGAATTGATATGCAAGAAAGAAACATCAATTGATACATATATGTATCCATGTATATGTACTTGGTTTGCAATTTTATATACCTAGTTTATATGTTTTGTATAGTCAGAAACCGCACTGCTTTCAAACTGACAAGCATCCTCCTTGCGACAGAGACAGACAGACAGAAAAAAAAAAAAAAAAGAGAAACATTAGCTTGACTAAATGTATGTATATAGCAAAATATTCCAGCCCGGCCTACCCAATTCTTGTGATGCAACAAATCAAACAAAATATTTTGCTCCGCTCCCCGAGAAACCCCATGCCAGAAAACGCCCGTCTAATGTGTAAAAACTATTTCGTGCGTGACTTCCAGGTCTATCATCAGCCGAGGGTCATGAGATCGTCGAAGAAATAAAAATATGGTTTTGAGAAAGTATAAAGATCGTATAATATGTTCACGTTTAAATCGTATCATTGGACGGTAGCGTCGCCGAGTCGCACCCAGTCGCGCGGGACATCCATGCTGCGATGAACCCTGCCTCCAGGTGTAAGAGGAACATCGACCCGTCCGAGTCCGTGTTCGTCGTCTTGCTCTTCAAAGTAAGAAAGCCGGTTGAAGTAGTCTGTCAACACGGTCTCCCGGTCTTGATCGCCGACAATAGTTGCATACTCCGGAGGCGGCGTGACCAACGGCGGAGGAGGCTCGAGGTCCTCGAAAGAAGGCGGTGCAAACGAAGGCGCGCGTATCAAGTGCATGGGACGCTGAGGTTCGCGCTGAGGTTCGCGGTCACGGTCGGTGGGCTCATGCGCAATGTGAGCTTGCTCCGGCCGTGCTAAACCACCGGAACCAGAAGTGAAACTGCGAGGCAGCCGGCCGGTGGGCGGAATATTAATTCGCTCATCTCGATCCGAAGATGACTGATTGCTGTTGGACGTATTACGTCTCGTGAGCGCAGCCCCGGGACACCCACACGCGTACTCCTCTTGTGGAACCGCAGGGTCAGATGAAGGATCGCTGTAAGCCGGGAGATAAATATTTCCCTGGGTGGCCTTGCATGACAGGATGTGGAATGGAGAATCGATGGAGATTTCAAAGTGACGGCGTTTAGTTGGGTCTTTTTCGTCCATCTTGGACAGACGCATGACAATCTAGGCATGGAGCGTTAGCGTAAATAAAACAAACGAATCTGCCAACTTACCTTGATCCAGTGATTAATCTGAATATTTTCGTACGTGGTGTCAAAATGTAAGCGGTGTCCCTCATCCTTGCTTTTCATGGTGTGACAGCTGGGTAGTTGCACACTAAACTCCATTTCCGTAGGCCCGACTCCCATATCGTTGGATAGATTGCCCAAAAGACTGGTGACTCCCCTGCCCACCTGTTCTTCTCCTCGAGCGGCTGCGTCGCGCTGATCCCAAGAGACACCACCACCGGCAGTTATCCGCATGCTGCTTCCAGGATATGTGCTGACACTCTGCGAATCGGCACGTTTCTCAAAGAGCAATACTTTTTTCGCTGGCTGGAAACGGTGGACAGAACGGTCTTGCGTCCAATGCTGGATGTTCTCCGTCACGTATACTTTGATGCGATGGCATTCCACTTTGGCGAGTGGTGTTAATTTGAAGGCAATGGGAACTTGCGATCCCAGAGGGAATGATTTGCCCGAAATGACTATATCATAGTGCAGCTGATCCTCCCAATTCCGAGAGATGGCAATGGGTTCAACTTGTTCGAGGGATCCTTCGGCAGGGGTGCGAATAACCTGGATTTCGGTATTTCCCAATAGATTGGGACGAAAGGCGCCGGATCGTTCGACAATCGCTTCGAGATCATACCGCACAAAGCCCATGTCGCTTTTGATTGTTTCCGGCAGTGACCCGTCAATGGGAAACTCAAACGAGTATAGGTAATCGCCTGGCGGGAAGAGTCTGTGGTTCCGCGCTGCCTGGTTCTGGACACTGGGAGCGGGTTCGTTCTTGCTAAAACTGCGCGAGTGGTTCGATTGAAGGGATAGGCGCTTCACTTCTCGTGAATATTCTCTATTGATGGTGACGGGGGACAACAATTCACGGGTCGTGGCGGTAACGCCTGGTACCTTTAGCTCCTTGGTCGTGGCCGGAATGGGCGTGGCAGCCAATTGATAATAATGAGCGCCGTATTCGTTCTGTACGAGGGCTGTGTCTCCGTGGTTGAAGTAGATCATGCCCGAAGTAATCAAGTCTTTCTTGTCATGGAACGACACCTTTTTCGGGGGAATGCCTGTCGTCAAATTAGCAAGACTGGACATGTAGGGAGGATGAAGCGGGATGTGCCTACCATCTGGCCAGTCCGTCTGGGCATGGCCATGAAGGCAGACTGACACTTTCTTGACCTTGACGGACTTGGTTGTTTTGATATGAAGATGGCCTCGCAGGATAGCCGACTTTTTCGTGCTCGGGTCGTTGTGATCATAGCCGGGAAGAAAGAGCACAGGCTCGGCGAGGGCGACACTGACAGTGATGCCGTTCCCTGTTGCAACGACTTTCTCGTTGCGCAACGTCGGCATTGTCCCCGAAGCAACCGAGTCGTCGCTATTGGACCGGTTCTGCGAGGCCGGACGAGGCGGTGGGCGTGGAGTGAGCGAGTTGGTCGAGGCATTGGCGTCCATTTGGCTGGCCATGATGTCTACTATCTGGCCTTCGCTGGAGCCGGAGAAGATGTCGGAGAGCGGACGAGGCCGTGCCGACCTCGGCACGCTGAGTGACATTGGGTTTTTGAGAGTCGAAGGGTTGCTGGAAGCTCGAAAGTGGAAGAGCCGCCGCTTGGCACTGTCTCGTGAGGCCGCCAGCTTTCCCAGGAGAACGACAGCTAGATCCGAGGAATGTCCTTTTGACGACGACGCGGCGGCGGCGGCGTCGAGCGAGCCGTTGTCAGCGCGAGATTTCCGTTGGAAGCACGAACGGATCAAGTTCAGGGCATCCGGCGACGAGGATTTGGAAGCGTGCTGCTTGCTGGTCTGGTCATTGTTAGCACGCGGCCTTGCGGCAAAGGTGGTCATTGGACGGTAGTAGGCAGGTTCTGAGCGCATGGTGAACAAGCAAGACCGAGGACGCCAGACAGCATCCGGGGCTGGGGAGAGAAAGCGAGGACTTGGTATACAAATAATAATATAAAGCGGCTGCGCATTTGCATTTCGGCGGGTGGTCATGTTACACACGGAGCCAGCGCAGACAAATGAAACGAGCATATACAAATTGTACCAAACAAGGAACGCCATTCTGGCTGTGGGGGATCTTGCAGGCGATCTTCATGCACAAGACCAAGGGGGTATAACAAAGCAGAACGGAGTGCATAGTACATACGTCTGGAGTCCGTGGGTAGAACCAATAGTGGCGGCAATAGTCGTTTGCGCCGTTGGATGTATCTTAATTTTGAGTATTTCCTTTTTTTTGTCTGTCTCTTCCTTCCCCCTTATCGCTAGTCGAAAAGAGAATAGTACGAAATTCCGATTATAATTATCAGTGTGGTGCGCGATCGATTGAGGGCGAACGGCGGCCAATGCACATCAACTTTTTTTTTTGTTTTTTCGGCCGGGGTATCGGTCACAAACGCGAGGTCATCCAGTCCGGAATCGGACACAGAGCATCGGTCAGATGCAGCGGGCCAGCAGCAGAATGCAGGGGGGAGACACACGGCAGTCCAGCAGTCCAGCACAGGCGGGGGTGCGAGGAGGGGATGGCAAGCGAGAGAGGGAGAGACTTGGATAATAAGGCCTGGTGGTGAGCAATGACGGCGGGCAGCTCTTAAAGCGGACACAGCAGGAAGTTCCAGCCCGGCGGCGATGACGCGGGTGCCGCTTGCCGCCCAATCAGCCCTCTTATATAAGCCTCTGCGAGCTACTCAGCCTACTCTTTGGGAGTGGAGACTCGGTTTGACTTTCTTCTGCGATGCAGTAGTCATCGGTCATTTGCCAGTCATCGCTCTGTCGCCGGTCCTGGGTCCGTCCCTCTGCGCCTTCAGGGAGGCTTTCCAACACACGATCATGGTTTGCCTTATTTACCTTATTTGCCTCACTGTCCTCGCTACGTATCTATGCAATAACAAGAATGGCGACCCCGGGATGCGATGCACTGCGGATTCCGAGTGTTGCCAGCCAGTGATCCGCGGATCGCTCGGATCGGGATCGACGGCACGGTGAGTTTTTTTTTTTTTTTTTTCACTTTTATGTCTTTAAGCTTTACATTTATTATTGCTTTTGGATGGCGTGCATCAGGCCAATTGCTTAGGGTCTGTTTGTTTGTCACGCGAGCCTGCAGAATGCAGACAAGGGTATCTGATATGTCAACAAGCCTCGGCCATTTCAGATGCTTGTTTCATACGCATCTTTTTGCCTGCTGTTGGTTTATGACACAACGATAATAGTATTCAAGCTGCACTATTCATAAACACTTATAAATATATATCATTGATGCGTATAGAAATATATTTACATTTACATTTCACTCACATAACCCATGCAGACTGTATCAGTTCACATGCTCGCCCGCGTATACGGCTGCAACTAGCAATGCGGGGGATCACCTCTCCACGGGGCCAGCCCTAACATGGCTAACATGGCCCTGAGGCCGAGAGTCCATGACGCAACCACTCACCCGTGACTAGTATTATTGTTCTTCTTCTTATTTTTACTTACTGACTGCCTACAACACTTTTCCTTGAACAGAGAAAAAAAAATATTTTCTTTCCAAAAGGAAAACGCGCAACCAGGCGTTGTGGGCGGTGCGAATGACTCGGCCAGGCGCTGGGGCTGCGCTGCTTCCGGCAGGGATCGCCGTGACGGCTGACGCCCCAATTTTGCTCTTTTTCTGTGCCTGTTGTGTTATTATAGTAAGATTCATATTAAATTATAATTGTTTATAGAGTACCAGAGCAGGGCGCCTGAATAATGTCCTTTGTGACTGACTGATATGCTATTGTTGGACTTGTATGTCATAGTCGATCACCCCGGTATGGGATTCTTGACTCACCGCGGTAGGTGCAGAACCGGGCCCAAGTCTAGACACCAACGCGCCCAGATTAAACGAACTGCAGAGTACGCACTTGAAGTATTTTAGTCTTGTTTAAAAGTTAAGCAACAAACAGGCTGCATCAGGTTAGGCGCTGCCAAGGTAGGCCGCGCGTATGACATCATCGCTGCTCTATATATGCTAATATAACATGATTAACATCCAAAACGCCACGCCCACAGCAGGCTACACCGTGCCATATTTCCCTGTTCGGGAAGTCGTCCCAGCCTGTGAAATCTACTGCTGCTGTTATTCGCCTCGTGTCTGTAGCTCGTTTGCAGCCGTGTTCCCGTTACATCATGTAGAAGCTGTTCCTTAAAAAATAAATATTAATGCCAACCAAGGCGCCGGGTCTGGATGTCTGGGTGTCGCGAACGTGGATCGTCAGGATTCCGGCCCGCACGTCAATCATAAACCCAAAGCAGCAATCGAGACGTTAAACGTTGGTGAAACTGGGTGTGTCAGACGCACCCGCGGCCGCCTCCACGTGATTTCCTTTTGCAATATGAACATGCATCTAGAACATTGTTGTTCAACATCCGTACATTAAGATATAGAAATCTATATATAGATCGTGCAGAATAGCTAATTAGTTGAACCAATTGTCATCCAGCTCGCCCAGTCCCATCAAGCCATCCCCGCCCAACAGGTTGTCGTCGCCGTCGAGGTTGTCCTTCTCCAAGAAGAGATCGTCGAAACTCGACTCGCCAGGCGCCATGATATCGTCCTGCCCCACGTTTCCATTCATCCCCGCTTGGTTGTCCGACGGGTCATTCAGCTTCTGTAGCTCTAGGTTAAAGTCGCCGCCCGCATTGTTATCGGCTGCGTAGCTCTCAAGCCCGGGAAGTAGCGAGCTGATCGAATTGGGGTCTTGGTCGTTGTTGGCTCCCTCGGCCATGGAGTTGCCCGAAGCCAGAAAGTTCGTCCCGTCCAGGAAATTCTGGTCGCCCACCTCGTCGTTGCCAAAATTGAAATTCAGATCAAACTCGTTGGTATTTGTACCGTCTGTCGCGAGCATGGAGTCAAAGTTCAGTTCATCTCCAGTAGTCGCCGGCGGTGCTTGCTCGCCGCTCTTTGTAGTAGCCTCTTCTGTTTTGATAGTATCGACTGGTTCTGTCATAACCAGATTCTCCTTTTCTTGCTCTGGATTCTCGGCAGGAACGGGCTCGGGTACTGCTGGTTCAGCTTCCATCTTGACTGGCGGCTCAGGTTGCTCCAATTCTTTCAGAATACCTTGACTCGGTTCGGCTACGGTAGTAGTAGTAGTAGTAGTAGTTGGTGGCGGTGGTGCCTCTGACATAGTAATGTCTTGGGCCGGGGGAAGTGTACTCGCGGGCTCGATCTTCGGGGCCGTCTTTTTAGCAATGATTGCCTCATAGTCATTTTCTAGAAACGCCTTGGCGATGAACTGGAAACCCATGTCAGTGCAAAGAGACAAGAAAGCGGCGCGGAGGTGGGCGTACAATCTGTTCGGACAGGGAGTCCAGTGCCATCTGAAAGCGGTCATACGAGGCCGGGATCGACTTCTTTAGTTGCACGCGAGACTGGAATGAGCCCGATGACTTGAAGAACCGTCCTGTGTCGATGAGCTTGTGGTGGTCAGCATACAACTGCTCGTCTGCATCCCTTGCACAGAAAGGGTCTTCGCACCGTTTGGTTGACTGTGTCTGACAACGCCGTAAGCGAATCAGGGTTGGTAAAAACGGTTGGAACAGCCATTGCGACAGTATCAAACGCCTTTGATGGCAGTAGTCTCCGATGCCTGCGCTATTTTGTTTGTGTCGTAGGAGCTTCCGTTTGATTAGACTCTGACCGGTATGGACCGTATAGACCTGGGGCGAGGAATGTCGCTGGCTGACAGGTGTCAGGACCCAGGAATGTTGGAATGCCGCTGCCACGAGCGCAATGTAGGCGGTCCCAGCGCGCGGACAGTATGGGGCAGTATCTGCTGTCTTTCTTCGTCCTGTCTCTCTCTGAGTCTGCGGAAGTCGAGGGCTGGCCTCCAGGGCCCTGCGGAGGTGCTGGAGCCACCGCGCGCCGAGCGTCGCCCGGCCACGCGCTAGCCCGCCCAGGCCTAGCCGTCCCCTCCAGGCGGCTCTTGCCATCCAAACTTCTCCTTCTTGTCGCTTGCTCGACTTGACGCTGCAACACTCCTGCACGTCTCATCCTGCACGCCATCTCTTTGTTGTTTGTGTCTCCTTTTGCGTGACTTTGTGCTTCGTTTTTGCTTGTGCCCCTGCTCGGCCCTGCTCCTGCTTCTTTCTGTTTTTGCTGTGCAGTCGTGTGCGCGCTTTGCTCTCCCCTATTCTTGTGGCTTGTCTGGTGCCCACCACACATTATCCTTGTCGTCAACTTGTGCTGCTTCTCATCCACGACCTGTTTGTTCGAGTCAGTTTATACCACGCCGACTTCCCTCACCGACATTGTTGGCTCAATATCCTCGTCGCCGCCTATTGACACGCCTTGTCGCCGCTTCAATATCGGAGTCATTGTTGTGTGTGTGTGTGCTCTAGACCCTGCCCGCCGAACGGTCCACTCGTCTTTGTAAAGGCTTCAATTCACCCGCATTCGGACTCTAGCCGCCTTCGCCTTGCTCACCTTCTTTCCTTTTCTTTCTTTTTCTCGCTTTCGCCATGGCAGAAAACGCGCCGCCTGCGTCCTCGGCCACCCTCCCACCGCCTCCTCAGCCTTCTGCTGGCGCGCCAGGACAGGCCCAATTCGACTCCGCCCAAAACAACGGCCAAGGAGCTGGTCCTCACATGCCTCCACCTTCACTACCGTCTGTTGTCATCCCACAGAACACAAATCCTATCCCAACTGCAATCACCTCTCCCATGTCCGGCAACATGATGTCGCCAACCAGCGCCGGCGGTTATGTGCGTCGCGCTGCTCCTGAACCAAACAAGAGAGCGCTGTATGTTGGTGGCTTGGATGGTCGAGTCACCGAGGACATCCTGAAGCAAATTTTCGAAACAACTGGCCACGTGCAGAGTGTCAAAATCATCCCAGACAAGAATGTGAGTGCCTGGACCTAGTCATATCCTTTCTCATAGCAAAGCACATGCAGATATTCCCTTTTCCTTTAATCTTGTTATTTTCACTTGTTTTTGCTCTTCTCTTTTTTTCATCTCTGGTGAATGGCTTTGTGGCGCAACATCTACCCCTCATGGTTTGGCCACTTGTATCTTTCTGTCTTTACCCCCAACCCAACTTTACTAACATGGAATTTCTTTGTTTCTAGTTCCAGAGCAAGGGACTCAACTATGGCTTCGTTGAGTATGATGACCCTGGTGCAGCTGAAAGAGCTATGCAGACCTTGAATGGCCGTCGCATCCATCAGTCGGTAAGTCTAAGTTTTGGCTGAAATGCTTTGCGTGCACTCGTCTGATCCAAGTAGGAAATTCGCGTCAACTGGGCCTACCAAGCCAACAGTAACCAGAAGGAAGATACCTCCAACCACTTCCATATTTTCGTTGGTGATCTGAGCAACGAAGTCAACGACGAGGTCCTCATGCAGGCCTTTTCCGCTTTTGGTTCAGTCTCGGAAGCGCGCGTGATGTGGGACATGAAAACTGGCCGCTCTCGTGGATATGGATTTGTTGCTTTCCGCGACTTTGACGATGCTGAGAAAGCTCTCAAGTCTATGGACCGCGAATGGCTTGGTTCTCGCGCCATCCGTTGCAACTGGGCAAATCAAAAGGGACAGCCCTCGATTTCACAGCAGCAAGCTATGGCAGCTATGGGCATGACGCCTCCCACCCCGTTCGGCCATCACCACTTCCCGACTCATGGAATCCAGAGCTACGACATGGTTGCCGGCCAGACGCCTCAGTGGCAGACCACGTGCTACGTCGGTAACTTGACTCCTTACACGACTCAAAACGACCTTGTCCCCTTGTTCCAGAACTTTGGTTATGTTGTCGAGACCCGCTTGCAGGCCGATCGTGGTTTTGCCTTTCTCAAGATGGACACCCACGAGAATGCGGCCTTGGCCATTTGCCAGCTCAACGGCTACCAAGTTAACGGTCGCCCTCTCAAGTGCAGCGTAAGCCTCCCTTGGGTGTTTTCTTAATGCTGTGGCATCTGCTAATTTATGTTTCAGTGGGGTAAGGACCGTCCTCCAACTGGTCAGTTTGATGGTTTCCAAGCCCAACAGAACACTGGCGGCCCGGGATTCAATGCTACTCCTTACTTCCCCCAGTATGGTGGTCCAATGAGCCCTCAAGGTAAGTAAATCCGTCGGAATTCCCGAGATTTACAGTGCTGACATGATATTTTTAGGTCCCGCCCCCGCCGGCCGTGGCTGGGACCAGCAGGGCAACAACTTCGCTGGTGGCGCTGTGCCCGGACAAGGCTTCCAGCCGCAGGGCCCAACTCCCGCCGCCGGCTATGGCCGCGGCCAGAACAACTCGGGTGGCAACTGGCAGCAACAGCAACAGCAGCAGCCACAGCAGCCACAGCAGCAGCCTGGCAATGCTAACTTTGGCAACGGCTTTGGCCAGGGCGGCTACCAGGCCTGAGTATCCTGACGAATCTCTTTCGATCCCTCTTCTTTTTATCCAATGGATTCAAGTTTTGCGGTGTTATGTTATTCTGAAACTCTTCTTGGACAATCTTGAGAGTCGTCTTCCCTTCTCTTCTTTTGTTCCATCTCTCTGGTGATCAATGCTTCGGATGTTCCTGCCTATCTTTCCCCAGACTGTCGTTGCAGGTGGGCTGTGAGCTTTTTTTTTGCATTTCCGTTAAAGTGGAGATTCTTGCTGTCTTTCCAGTCAATACCCCCCCAAATCCTATCTGATCTTGGAATGTTCACCTCTCTTGGTCCTGTAGCGTACTCGCATGTTTATTGGTAGCTTCTCCGGACTGGGCTCTTGATGAAGAGGCCTTAGTGTCTTTGGGGAACAAAAAGTTTCGCTCGTCGAGTCTTGATCTTTTTTCTTGGCTTTTCAATTTTATCTCCTTTTTTTCCCTTCTCTTTGCTTCTCAGTCTTTTGTTTCTCTCTTCCCACGAAGGAAAGCAGAGAACACGTCCATTGAGACAGCCAGGTGTTCATGATTTTACACACCCAAAATTCTCGCGAAGAAATACCATTTCCTCTCCTTATTAGCACTGTCTTTTCGAATCTTTTCATGCTTTTTCTTTTCAAGTTACGAAACAACAAAAATAATGCTGCTGTATTTTCTTCTTTTCGCTATGGGATAACGGACATTCACGAGTCTCTTTGGGTCTCTTATTTCGGCTCTTCAATTTTACTTTCTAGCCAACACAATGCCTTTCTTTCTTTTACATATTTTAGAACTCCAATTCCCCCCTTTGACGAGGAGTCTCTTTTCTATTGTTTCACGTCTCTTCTCTAGACGCTTTGGTCGATGGTGCTGGATGTACACTGTAGCCTTTTAGACGCAGACATACACTTGATAGGCGCCATGCAAGGGGTTCGGACAAGTGGTGGCCTTGTTTTGTTATTTTGTGACTTCAATGACAAATGTAAGTCATACTAGACAAGATTCCACTGCATGCCGTGTATACTTCATGTAGACTCCGCGTCATGCTATATCAATGCTTGATTAGAGATGCATCTGCGATGAGTAATAGTGATGCCTGACGCAAAAACGCCAAGACGGACGAAAAGGGGCGCTCTAAGCTGGGTGATTATTCAGCGAGGAACTAATCTTATCAGCCCTACGTGTCCGGACCAACTTCGGCCGACACATGTGAAGTCCGACACTTGTAAAGTCCGACACACTTTGCAAACACCAACAAAAATGAACCTTGTGGGTTAACGAGACCAAACGAAACAGGGAGAAGAAAGGGAAAAAATAAACAGCAAAAAGTCAAAGTTCGGCACGACCCGCCTTGCGTCGGCCTGGGTCCGCGAGACTCTTCACTTCGTACATTGCGGCCGGACGAAAAGCATCCAGTCTCAGTCTCCACCGAGTCCCAAACAGCGAGCACCAAACCTAATTCTGTTTTTATCCATGGTATTCTTCTAGAATTGCAGGCTGGCCATTGGCCCGCGGAAATCGTGAGTCACTGGGCCCATCGAGGCTGAAACAGGAAATTTGCTCAGACTCAGCCGCGCTTATGCTGCATCTCATAGTACGTATTACGGATACGTCTTTTCCATATCGGGATCCCGACTGGGTTACATACAAAATCGAAGCTGGTTGGTCCCGGAGACTTAGCTCCACTATCTTTCGGACATTTTCTGAAAATCTTTCGATTGCTAAGCAACGGTGTTGGATGTCATTGGTGGGCAAACATGTCTCGTGTCGGGCGAGACCTGGTCGGTGCTTTCAAATGTCATGTCAGAGTCCATTTCGATAATGTGATGGAGTGTAAGGCATGTCATCCTCGGGGTATATAGAGGAGACTGCTTTCCTGTCAATGGGGGGTTTGTTTTTCGTTTCACACAAACATCAATTCGTCCTCGAGACACTGTCACAGCTTCGTCTTTGAACTGAACTGACAGAAAAGATGTTGACTGGCGACTCAACCACCCAGCATACTAGGGCGTCGTCCCTGTCCAGCCATACCGTCGTCCACGGCGATGGCTCGGATTCACCTCATGTCATGCCAAAATTAAGCTCATCACAAAGCCTGTCCAACGAAAGCAATCTGGAGAAGCTCTCCATCGACAGAAATAATGCCGACGCCGACGATACCGCTCCCAAGGAAACCGACGCCACGACGGAGCAGGAAGAGGGCCAATATCCCAAAGCCACAGCTCTAGTGTTCATTCTCGTCGCCACGCTTCTCTCCATGTTCCTTGTTGCCTTGGATATGACCATTGTTGCAACCGCCATTCCGCAAATCACTGATGACTTCCACTCGCTCGACCAGGTGGCCTGGTATGGATCAGCCTTCTTTTTGACGCTCGCCTCTTTCCAGTCCACCTGGGGCAAAGGGTACAAGTACTTTGCGCTCAAGCCTACCTATTTGCTGTCCATTTTCATCTTCGAGATTGGATCTTTGATTTGCGCTGTTGCGAATAACAGCACGACCCTGATCGTTGGACGTGCCATTGCCGGTGTTGGTGCTGCTGGGATTGCTAGCGGCGTGTATATCATCATTGGTTTCTCGGCTCCGCCACGGCAGAGAGCTGCCTTTACCGGTCTTTTGGGTGCGACTTACTCGATTGCTAGTGTTGCCGGTCCTCTGCTCGGCGGAGTTTTCACCAGCAATGTTTCCTGGCGGTGGTGGTACGTACTCTCAAAGCTCTTCCTAGTACAAAGCCCATTCATGCTAACTGTGCATAAAGCTTCTACATCAACCTGCCAATCGGCGGCGTCGCTGCTGCTATCATCTTCTTTTTCTTCACGACTCCTCCGGCCGCAAAGCCTGTTCCGGCACCAATGAAAGAAAAGCTCTTGCAGATGGATTTCCCTGGTACCTTTACTATCATGGCCGCCTGCATCTGTTACCTGTTGGCTCTTCAATGGGCTGGTGTCAGTAAGGCCTGGGGCAGCTCTGAAATCGTGGGACTGTTGGTTGGATTTGGCCTGTTGATCATCGCCTTTATCGGTGTTGAATGGTACCAGGGCGAGCGAGCCCTGATTCCCTTCCGACTCTTCAAGCAACGCAACGTTGCGGTTGCTACCGTTTATGTCTTGTTCGTCGTCGGGCCCATGTTTGTCATGATCTACTATCTCCCAATTTACTTCCAGTCGATCAAGGACGTCTCGGCCTCGCAGTCGGGCGTGCGCAACGTGCCGCTGATCCTGGCGGTTAGTATAATGTCTATTGTTTCCGGTGTCCTCATCACCATCTTTGGGCAATTCGCCTACCTGATGATCCTCGCCGCCGTCATCGAAACCATTGGCGCCGGACTGATCTACACCTTTGAAATCGACACCAGCGCCGGCAAATGGATCGGATACCAGATCATCTGCGGTCTTGGCGTCGGCATCGGGGTGCAAATCTCTATCATCGTCAACCAGGGCACCGTCGACCCCTCAGACCTGGCCAATGTCTCCGCCGTCACGCTCTTCTTCCAGACCATCGGCGGCGCCTTTTGGGTTTCTGCTGCCCAGGCTGCCTTCACCAACCGACTCGTCCAAAAACTGCCTGAACTTGCGCCGGGCATCGACCCAGCGCTTGTCATTGCCACCGGTGCCACAGAGCTGCGCAAGGTGTTTACCGCTGACCAGCTAGTGGGTATCCTGCAGGCATACATGTCCGGCCTCAAGTTGACATTTTTGCTGTCCATTGTGCTGGGCGGTGTGGCCGTCATCATCTCGGTCTTCCCCAAGTGGTCGAGCCTCAAGGGCAAGATTGAGCCAGGCATGGGTGGTGTATAAACTATCCACGCAGGGTTGTTTGTTAACACATTGAAACGAGCACTTTATTGATTACATATTTGGGTGGTTTTTTGTCTGATTTTCTACAACGTTTTTAATGTCCTCTGGCTTTACGAATTTTTTTCTACCCTTTATGATTTTCTTTGATATTTTGACTTTTGAGCGAAGATATTGCATTTGATTGGCTGTATCGATATACTACTACATAATAGACTAGATTATGATCTATGAACAAGCACTCAACTTGCCTCAAAAACATTTGATATTTTATATGCCATTAGAATAGCGATTTTCCAACAGATTTTAAATAGCAAGTTTCTAGAAGTCAATAATAAGAAGGCCGATACCAATCGCGGTGGGTCCGCCATTGCCACATAATTTCTCGGTCGTCCGCTTTCGTCCGGCTTTGTCACGACCTTAATAATCCGATCTCCTCCATCTTTCCCTTTCTCTACTCACCATACTATTGCATTATTATTGAATACTATTGCGGTTATCTTGCCAAATAACCCCTGTCGGCCATCTTCGTCCGTCCTGAGTCACCTACTCCTCGCTGCTGCATCGTGATTGGTGTTTCCGGCGCTTCGGATTTTCTCTGCACAAACTTGCCAAGCATCGGGCTTTGGGTCGTTCTTCTCATTGCCGATCTAACTACTATTATCGCGGCTTCTGACCGTAAGCGCAGAGCTGTTTTCTGGGTTTGACGTGGCCGTCGCTGCCTGGTGCTTGAGGCTTGAGCTCGCTCCGTATACGACAGTAGCAAACCGCGAGCTGGAACTTTCGACAAACCGGCCCCTCTTCTTCATCCTCCCTCGCTTGGCAAGGAAAGGTGAAGAGAGAGAAAGCATCTTTCTCTTTCTTTCCTTTTTTTCCCTTTTTATTTTCAATCCGCTCTTTGCCGAGTCTTTAAATCATTGCGATCGAAACATACGACTCGATCAGAGGAGGTCCTTTGGGCCGCTGACTTCCGGCCAACAAAACAAACCAACTGCATCGTCAAGCGCGCCCCCCTTGTTCGGATCGTTGCGGACCAGTTTGCTTGCTACATGCCAACTTATTGAGTGCTGTCTGTGTTATTTTCTCACAGGCCATGTCAGCCACAGGCTTCTTAGAGCCTTCGGGCCCGCCGCGTAAGAAGATGCGCAAAGGCACCAAGAGCTGTACTGAATGTAAGTCTCGCCACCCGACAGATTTGTTCTGTACCCCGCCATCTCTCCAACTTTTTTAATTATCCAATACTTTTCGCGATTCAAAACATGAACGTAAGCTGACACATCCAGGTCGTCGACGAAAAATCCGCTGTACATACGACGCGGATCGTCCAAATGTATGCAATGAATGCCACTCGCGCGGCTCCAATTGCGTCGACCAGGAACTGGGCACCCTGGATCCAAACGTCGCCGGCGTACTTCCTGGAGAACAGCCCTATAGTCTTCGAGAGCGCGTAACGCAGCTGGAAAATGTAGTCCGAGATATTCTGCAGCGTATGGACCTCCCCAGTCCCCGCGTGTCGACATCTCCGACCCAGCAGCACTCCCAACCGGAAACCGCTGGCAGTAAGCATATCTACCTTTTTCTTCTTCCTTTTTCAGCACATAAAAAGAAAGACATAGCTAACGCTCAGGAGAAGTTTGCTACGGAGAAAGTGCAGCTCTCCCTATCAATCCCAAGCTGGTAGATGCGCCCATCTCGGAGAACCAACACTCTGAACATGCACCTGTTCTGCAATTGTTCAACAATGACATCGTCTCCCGCACTGAAGCTGCGGGTAGCTGCCCCGATGACCCCGACAGCACTACGTCTGCAGCAGATCTCACACCGAAAGCAAATGCTGCACGAAGGCAGCTCCTAAAGCTTGTCCCCTGCCGCCCTGATATGCTCAAGATCCGCAATGCGGTTACCTTTTGGTGGGCTGCATGGCATTACATGTTCCCCGAGATCTTGGATGGGTGTCGATCAGGTCTCATTGGAGAGGATGATTTCTTTGCGATCCCGAGCTCTCCGGGGGAGCTTGCGAAATTTCTTATCTGTTGGTTGATGAGTATAGAGCAACTTCCGGAAGATTTCAATTATGCCGGCCTGCAGAACCCTTTCAACCACCAAGAGTACACAGAAAAGGTCATTTCCGAAATTAGCCGACTTGTCATCTACGACGAGGATCTGGCCAGCACTCTCCCCGGCCTTGAAGCCATGGTGCTCTTGTCAAAGTGGTATACGAATCTCGGTCGGCCTCGGAAAGCGTGGTTGTTGAATCGACGAGCGATCGAACTAGGACAACTGTCTGGCCTCCATATCTCGACAAGGAAGGATCCTCGTCCAGATGATGTTCTGTACGATCGCCGACTCAAGCTGTGGACGTTCATTGGTCTGAACGATCGTTTCCTAGGCCTGCTCTTCGGCCTTCCTTATGCAGTCCACGAGAACTCGTTTCGCCCACAGGTAGAACGACGACTGAAAAAGGAAAAGTCTACATTGGAGATATTTGTGCTCCGCATGTCTCTTATCATGGCCCCGATGATTGACCGCAATATGGACGATCCTGATAACATGTCCCTCGCCGCGACGTTGAAGCTGGAGCATGAATTGGAAACCCAATTTCGAGCCATGCCGGCCCATTTCTGGAATCAGCAGCCCAATATGAAATACAAAAGTATTGAGGAACAAAACGACAATTTGGTTGCCCCGTTCATGTACCACTTCCTACGGACCCTTCTGCATCTGCCGTTCATGTTGAAATCGTATGGAGATCGGAGATTTCAGTACAGTCAAGACACGGCGCTGGAATCCGCTAGGTGCACTCTACATGCGTATCGGGAGTTGCGGTCTTGGGAGGGTATGAACCCGTATATATGCCGAGTCATTGACTTCCAGGCTTTCATCTCTGCCATGCTCCTGATCATCAACCTGGTCGGCTATTCGGAAGACGCGCCAAACCACAGCCAGGACCAGGACGAGAAAGACTGGGCCCTTGTTGATGCAATCATCGAAGTGCTGCGAAAGGCGGCTGCTCATCCAACGGGCACCGTTGCTACCCAGTCAGTAAACATCTTGCAGGGAATTAGCCAGTCTATGCCCAACATGGAGGATGTGGACTGCTACATGAAATGCAAAGTCACCGTCCCATACTTTGGCGTCATCACAGTTTCGCCCGGGAAGAGGAAAATCAAAGGCCGAAATCGCTTCAACACAAACCAACCTACGCCGAGCAACAGTTCCGGATACTATAGCCAAACCTCACACTCCGCACCATCGTCGGAGCAGGCCAGCCCCTTCCAGATCTATACGCCACCACAGTCCACCTCGTCGGACCAAGCCTCGTCAACAACAAACAACTGGGCATCGTCGTCGATCCTGGTGGACGACCCGCGCGTCCAGCTCGAGAACATGGTTGCGTTCCCAAACACGGGCATGATGGACCAGAATGTGTTTACAGGCTTCACCATGGAAAACGACAACCTGGGCGCGTGGTCGAACTTGAACCTCGACCTGGACTTGGATCAAGGCTGGAACTTGAACTGGTCCGATACCGGGGTTTATAACAATTGATAAGCATTGTCTGTATAATGACGTTGGCGGTAGTTGCATATCACTTGTACATTATAATATATACCTAGATGTTTTCCCCTTTTGGCGTTGGTGGTCCAATGATTTTGCTGGTGGTTGTGCATACATCCTTGACACAACTAACTATAATGAGAGACCCGACGAGGACTCTGCTCTTTATATGAAAATAAATAAACATTTCCCTTCTCAGATGCTTTATCATCAATGTATGAATCGAGAACTAGAATTTCAACTGGCCATACATAAATGAAGTACTATTGGTGCTCTAAGAACTCCAGAAGTAAAGCGTTGGGGGGAGCATATGTAGTCTGACTATACCGAGGCGGGTGGAGCTCTAGCCTCTCGGCCGTCCACAACAACCAGCTGGCGACTACCCCGGACAGCCGAGACCTCGTCAACAATCGCCCTGCTTGCTGATAGCACTGTCGCAAACCACGGTTTACACGCCGCATGATGTCCCTCTAGAAAACCCTGGATAGTCATTTGCAATACTGCCCATCCCCGTGTCCCAGGTCGACAGGTGCGTGCTCATTGCATGTGACCTCCCGAGCGTCATCTTCCCATCTCGCCACGGTGCACTCTCCTCCCCTCTCTCGCTCTTCTCCGACTTTGAGCCCTCGCTTCCGACTGAGGTCTTTCTAGAAACCCTCATATATCCATCGTATATTATCCAAAGAAGATGGCGAACCGACTGCGCGCCGAGAGCAGGAGCCACACTGCTCCTGGCGTAATAGGGACAAACGGCCACTTTGCGTCTGTCGGCGATGCCGCCCACGATCCCAAGGCATACGAACACGGAGTGCAAGTCATTGACGGGGAGAAGGATTTCAAGTAATTTTGTTCTTCGTTTAACGTGTCTTTTTCCTCGGCGCTAATTGATTGTGTGTCGCAGTTCAAACCTGTCGAAATATCTCACCCTTGAAGATGTCACCAATGCCGGTTTCAATTACCACCTCATCTCCGTCTTCGGATCGCAGTCGACGGGGAAATCGACCCTGTTGAACAATCTATTCGGCACCCAGTTCTCCGTCATGTCGGACCGGGAGCGCCGACAAACGACAAAGGGTATCTGGATGTCCAAGAACAAGGTCACGCATGAAGACCCCAACTCGCGCATGGCCGATAACATCCTCGTCATGGACGTTGAAGGTACCGACGGCCGCGAGCGCGGTGAGAACCAGGACTTTGAGCGCAAGAGCGCCCTTTTCGCGCTGGCTACGAGCGAGGTGTTGATTGTCAATATTTGGGAGCATCAGGTTGGTTTGTATCAAGGGGCTAATATGGGATTGCTCAAGACGGTCTTTGAGGTTAATTTGCAGTTGTTCCTCAAGGACAAGAAGTGCGTTGCTCTCGAGATCAGACATTTGGAAATGGAAGGCTGACTTTGGTTGGATTACAGCACGACTCATCGCTCCCTGCTCTTCTTCGTTATCCGTGACTTTATGGGCTCGACGCCGCTCAAGAATTTGGAAGACACTCTTTTGGAGGATTTGTCACGCATATGGGCTTCGCTTTCCAAGCCAGAAGGTTTAGAAAAGTCTACGATTCACGATTATTTTGACTTTGCCTTCTACGGACTGCCTCACAAGGGATACAAGCCCAACGAATTCGTCGCAGAGGTCAAGAAGCTGGGTACACGGTTCCGAGAAGGTCGCAAGAGCCGCAAGGAGCAAATCCTTGGCGATTCCAGCAGTGAGAACGGCGTCCTGCTACCAGAATACCACCGAAGGATTCCTGCCGATGGCTTCGCACATTATGCCGAGGGTATTTGGGACCAGATCATCAACAACAAGGACCTGGATCTGCCGACGCAACAAGAACTGCTGGCGCAGTTCCGCTGTGATGAGATCGCTAGAGGAGTTGTTGTCGCATTCGACGAAGCTATTATTCCATTCGAGGATAAACAGGCTGCAGGTGTTCGTGCCGGTGCGCCGCTGGTTCTTGGTGGTCTGGGTGCTGCGATGCGGAACGCGAGGGTCAAAGCTCTCAAGAACTTTGAGACTGAAGCTAGTCGCTATCACAAGGGCGTCTACAAGGTCAAAAAGGCTGAGCTTGAGGGCAAACTCGACACAAGGCTGAAAGGTCTCTTCCAAGGTCAACTCAACGCAGCGCACAAAGCCGGTGTCAAGGAATTCAGTGACGCTGTGTCAAATGCCGTCAAGTCCGGTCAGAAGAAAGGCGCCAGTTACGATTTTGCAGAAATCGTGAAAAAGGAGACAAAAGCAGCAATTGAACGGTTTGAAAAGGAGGCTCGCACTTCCTTGGTCGAAGGTGCTCCATGGAGCAATTACAAACAGGAACTGAATCTATACCAGAAAGATCTCGCCGAGGTCAGCGGTCAATTGCGACGGGACGAAATGCGGCGCCTTGCCACCCGGGTTGAGCGATGGGTACGGTCTCGCTTGGGCGATTCTGTCGGGTTGGAATTCAACTCTCTTGGCTCTGGCCGAGGCGGTTCTGGTGCTCCAGAGACGGGGGACAAACCCGAAGAAAGCCAGATCTGGGATCGCATTTGGAATCTGTTTGTCGAAACTGTGTTAGACGCAGAACGGCGATTCACAGACCGCGCCACCAGCTTCGATGCCAGCGTTGACGAAGTCGACGTCGGTCTCTGGCGACTCCGAAGGAAGTCCTGGATTGCCTTGCGCGGCAAAGTTGAGGAGGAGATGATGGAGGGTAATCTACTGCTGAAACTGCGCGAGAACTTTGAAGACAAGTTCCGTTACGACGAGGCCGGCGTGCCGCGCATCTGGCGTCCAACCGACGACATCGAGGGTATCTATACGAAGGCTCGCGAGTCCACGCTCACTCTGATCCCCCTCCTCTCTCGTTTCCGCTTGGCTGATAAGAACGCTCCGCCGCCGCTGGACCGATGGATCGGCCACACGCCCAGCTCGGCCTCGGCTGCTGATGAAGAAGACCTCACCCCCATCGGCGGCGTCGACGAAGACGAAGGCAAATCTTTAGAGGAAGAAGTCACCATCCTCAACGACGCCAAGCGTCAAGACCTGACTGTGCGCTTCAAGAAAGCTGCCGACGGAGTCTATGTGGAGGCTAAGCGCAGTGCCATTGGCGGTATTACCCAAGTGCCTCTATATTTCTACGGACTGCTCCTTGCACTCGGCTGGAATGAGATCTGGGCCGGTAAGCACTTCCTTGCTAACAACTATTCCTTTCTATTTCTAACGTTCTCTTGACAGTGCTTCGCAACCCGGCATACTTCTTCCTTCTCTTCGTCTGCGCTGTCGGCGCATACGTGACCTACCAGCTCAATCTCTGGGGTCCGATGATGAAAATGGCCGACGCGGCGTCCCGCCAGGCTCTCGAAGAAGGCAAAAAGCGTCTGCGCGAATTTCTCGAGTCATCGGACACGGGTCGTCAGGCCATGGCCATGTCTGCCAACGCCACGGGTGAGGAGTACGAGATGACGTCACTGAAATCGAAGAAGAAAGCAGCGGATGAGGGGGAGGATGAGGACCTCAATGATATCTGAAGTTCCAAATTATCTGGGTTATGGATCAATTGATATATGTCTGCATGAACCTTTCCTTTTTCAATTAATGAAGGATGAGTGAAGGCGAGAACGAGATGTGTAAAGCTATTAGTTATGAAAGAATATATATAAATCATGCATATTAATTAATGTACTTTTCAGGTACTCAGCCATGAATACATGCAGAGTAGAATTCGTAGTTATATTGTGGATGTTCATCCCAAACACAGCCCGTCACTCAACGGCTGCACATATCGCTCCCAATCCATCGCACCATTTTCCCCGTTCTCGTGACCACCTCCATCGAGATCCCTCCTCTTCCACACACGCTCCACAATCATCTTGACGCGGCCGACTGCCCCACTCGCTACCAGCGCCCGTTCGCCTTTCTCAAGTATATCGAACTGGTTCAAAAACCAGAGTCGCTCTTCGTCGCCACCAGTGGAAAACACAGCGCCGACGAAGAGTGGCCAGAGATGGGCAGAGCGCAGATGTGCGGGAGAGAGCGGCCGAGTATGTGCTTTTATTTGCGCGATTAGGGATTGTGCTGTCGCGGAGTATGGGTTGATTGAGTGAAGGGTGGCTTGGAGGTAGAGGGTGGCAGAGGTTTGCATGAGAAGGGAGCTGTGATGGAGGATTTTCACTTGGTCAAGGCCTGGAGAAAGAGATTGGGGTGGAAGCTGAAGTATGTGTTGCGGGAGATTTTGGGTGAGTGAGGAAAGTTGGTGTTCAATTTCCAAGACTTGCGTGTGTGAAGCAGCCCTGGTGGTTGGAGAGGAACGCTACGAGGGATATTAGTGACCGTATCTGAAAAGAAATGCTCGTAGCAAAAACATACCTGATCCCGTGCCAAATCTGTTATCCTCGACAGTATATCAATCAGTCCGTATGAGCAGCCAATTGACACGTCAATCTTTGTCTAGTTAGTTTGGAGAGAACCATAGATGCGAACTTGTGAATGCGTACCTCGCTAGTATCTACCGGTGGCAACTCCTCCTTGAACTTGGCAACCTTGCCACATGCCGTGCGGCCCAAAGCATCCTTGACGAGGAAGAATCGAGAGACAAACTTGGCAACCTGGGGGCTGATCCCTGATAGGGCAGAATATTGCAAAGACGCCAGGCGCAGAAGGTCAATGGCAGCACTCAGATGAGCCGTCCATGAGATCTGACAGTTGTCTGATGTCTAGCACAATTCATAGTTCAATATCGAATGCGAACAAGAATTTGATGCGAATCAAAGGCCAAACATACCTCAAATACACAGAGCATCAAAATGACAATGATGTTTGCATCTGTGGCAGAAGCAAAAGCATCCGCCGATATTTGCTTTCGTAGAAGCTGCATGCTGCGTTGTTTATGCCGCAGCGCCGTGGGATAGAGGTGTTGTTGACCCTTTGCAGCTAGTGCAAGAGCGCCAATAGCAAGGACCATATTCATCACTGTCTCATCCGAGAGAGCCAGAGGAAGTATCATATGGCGAAAGAAGTTCGAGGAAGAATCAAGCAGAGGGATGGCGTTGGAGACGGATTTGTCATCTGTAATTGTTAGATATCGTCATTCTTATTCTCTAGGAATGCAAAGAACGGGTATTACTTACAGTAATCAAAAAGAACTGGGTCCATTTTGAGATTTGAATCCTTGGACAAAAATAGGGTCGGTGCTATGGTGGGAGAAGTATATAACCCATCATCGATCTTCCAAAGGGAGTCCGCATGGTCGAAATTCAACCCCTCGAGCACCGGAATTATCGTATCCTCGACATCGGAAGTGAATGTATTAAGAAAATGTCGTCCACCTTGTCCTTTGGGTAGGCTTATCCAAACCGTGGATTTCGAGGCCGACAGGCTGGCGCGATCAGCCCGAGTCGTGCGGCCGTGCATAATTCCTCGCTTGCGAGCATCGTCTTCCCATTGAAGCTGGGTGCCATAGTTGCAAACACGGTTGTCTTTGTAGCAGCGATCGCAAATCGGTTTGTTCTCTATTGGCCTTCAGTTAGCTGGTCACAGTTTGCGCGAGACTCAGAGAAGAGAAGACCGACCAGGGCAGCGTAGTTTGCGGCTCTTGCATGCGAGACAGCCGCCACGCGAGTGCGTTACTCTGCGGCCAGATCGCTTCTGCAGTGTCTTTCCCTTCGATGTCATGAGCTATATGGCACGAGAAGTAGTATTCGGTTGGTGTTGGTGTGGTGGGTTGTCGAGATGACGTTCCGTGGCGAGCGAGATGCGAAGTCATCGCCGGAGTGGGGTAGCTAGCCCTAACTCCGGCTTCTCCGACTCCCATTTTGTAGCCATTAATAAGGTGGATTGTTTCCCTATGCATACACGTTGACCTTATTAAATATGCAGCTGTTTATGGACCTCATTGCCGGTTTCTTTGACACAGACTTACTCCGCGAACATCGCATATCTGTAGTATTCAAGACAGGAACACTATGCCGATAAGCAGTCGGAATACTAGTAGTTAGCTGCTGACTGCAGATGACAGATGATCCCAGTAAAGAGCCAGTTCCATATATTTCAATGCTAAATAGCCTTCTACTATTATGAGATTGATGTGAGCGTTGCTGCACTCGGGTGTTGGATAGCATTGTGTATGGGACGGCCTTGCGCAAGTGAACCTGAACTTTTATCGTGCTTTTCATCCCTCCAAAACCTCTGCAAAGATGGCCCAAATCAATCTTAAAACCCCTACTCTTAAAGATTATGCGAAAGCAATTAATATCGCCGTTGACACAATCACCGATTACCTCGATGCAGCCGGTTTACCCCAACCCTCTTTCGACCTCAAAGCACCCAGCGTGACACTCCCATCAACCGCCCCTCTATCTGTATTGGAAGCCCGTCAACAATTGATCGCCTCGTCGGCTGCCATTCATAAATTGGCCACTGAGCCTGCAGAGTATTTACCGAACTTGGCAATTCATGTTGGTTCTTCTTTTGGTGCTTCTTGATATTATCATCCGGTCCTAGAGAGTCATAAAGCAAGAAAGGGCTAACATAAATTTATCTACAGTATCAAGTACTTTCTTGTCTTCACTGGCTAGTTAAATTTGACGTCTTCTCTGCCGTGCCTCTAGACGACACTATCTCATACAATGATCTTGCACGTAAAGTCAAAGTGCCCGAGAGTCAGCTGAAAAGCGTGGCCAGGATGGCAATCACAAGCAATTTGCTTTGCGAGCCCATTCGTAACCAGGTTTCTCATAATGCGGTTTCTTCTCTTTTTGTCAAACAGCCCGGCTTTCTAGACTGGGCCAAGTTCTTAACCCGCTTTTCTGCTCCGACAGCTGCAGCATTTGCCGACGCAACTAAGAAATGGAGTGAAACAGTAGAAAAAAATGAAACGGCTTTCAATCTGGCCTTCAATACCGAGCGACCATTCTTCGACTATTTCTCTCAATCTTCTGATCTTGCTGCCGTCTTTTCTTCGTACATGAAGAGTGTGCAGGGCAGTTACGGAACGAGCCTGAAGCATCTAGTAACAGGATTTGACTGGGAGAGTCTCGGGGATGCTACTATTATTGACGTATGTCTTGCAATCACTTTTCTCTTTTGTGGCCTCGATGAGCAGCTTACTGATACCAAACTCCAGATTGGTGGATCTACATGCTCTTCCAGCATTGCTCTGGCCACCGCATTCCCCAAACTCAAATTCGTCGTACAAGACCTCCCAAATACGATACAAAATGCATTCAATACACTATCAAGAGAGCCCATATCAATTCGCTCTCGGATCAGGGTCGAACCATACGATTTTTTCACCACTCAACCTCGCAAAGGTGCCGATGTGTACTTACTACGCATGATTCTGCACGACTGGCCTTCTAAAACAGCCTGTATGATTCTCAAAAATCAGCTAGAAGCAATAAAGGCCAATAAAAATTCCCGAATGGTTATCATGGACACGGTTTTGCCTATTTCCGGCTCATCAGATTCCGTCATTGAAGAGGCGCTTCTGCGAGTGCGAGACCTGACCATGATGCAGGTATTTAATAGTAAAGAGCGCGATTTGGTAGATTTTACGGATTTGTTTACTCACATTTCCGATGAAGAAGGAAAATTATCTCTTACAGCGTCGACCAAACCTCCTGGTAGTGTGATGTCTGTCATGGAGGTCAAATATCAACCATACGAAGGATGATAAGATGTGGGTTCTCCAGGGATTGGAAGACCGATCTTTCTTGTACATATTTGGAGCATTATAAGAAAGATCGCTTCAATCACAGCATTGATCTTGAAAAACTAGAATACTCCAAATCCCTGATTCACTCATTGCTAGTAGTTCCAGATTTCCATCGCAATTTTGTGTCAAATGCATTCATTTTAAAACTTTAAGTAGCACAGAAATTGTATGGCAGTAAAAAGAGCCTTTTCTCAAATATCTAGTGGATGTAACAAGGCCTGCACAGTCTTTTCTTTTCTTTTTTTTTTTTTGATCGAATATCTAGTCTCTGAATTACACGTCTACATATGGGTAAAACATCATTCTGGTGGAGTGTGGATTCAAAAGGCAGCCATGTATGAAGTTCACGTTTCATGTAAGCAAAACTTGGAGCACTGATTTACTAATTAAGTTTAGTCAGGTAAGACTGTATGACGATAGATATGCATAAGGCCGATAAACCATGGCATCGGGTGAAACTGGATAGATGCCTACAATGCCGAGCTTACACCGATAAGCCAATGTTCGTCGGCACACGGAGTATTTTAGTTGCTGTTCATTATTTATGGTCGGACTTGCAGGGAATATACTCGTACATGACCACATCAGTACCCGAATTACTGTCTCGTTCTTCAAAAATTATCCGGTTTCTGGGTTGAGGAGCGGCTTCTCGTGTGTCGGACAAAAAGAATTAGCCCTAATTCTTCATCACGCGGGAAAGTCCTTGGGAGTAGCTGGTCGTACTAATCCACGGACCGCACGACAAGCACACTTGGCACATTTATACCGGTCAGGAATACTCCTGTAGGTATATGGAACATGGTTTACGAAGGCCATAATCAATGTCTCTAGAGATCTTAATCGTGCCGAAGCTCGGCGCAAAGATCCCGGTACAAAACACGCCCTTCTTGAGAAAGACCGCTGAATTACAGGAAACCAAACAAATTAAGCTAGCCGAGTAGATGGACTCAGTTTAGTAGCTGAAATAATAATACTGTTCTATTGTTAGAAAACCCATGTGTCTGATGGGGTTACATATGTTTGTTCAACGACTACTCCTTCCTTCATTTCCCAGAAGTTCATTTCGGAATTAAAGCTTGAGACCATCGTCATAATGCCTGAAGAATACAGTAGTAAAGTTTTTATTTTAGGCGCAAGTGTTCAGAACACACGTTACCATGCTTCTGCTTTCCTAGGAAAAAGTCAAGGTCCTATTTTGGCAGCCTTCCTAGAACATGCTTGCCGGGTTCTTCGTTCAGAGGTAGCAACGTTGGCGAGACCATACAGTTCGAAGATACCTTCCTTCTCTAACATCAATGCTCTCTGTGCCTTGGAGGACAAAAACAAGCTTCATCCTGCTTTGAAATACGCATTAACATGTATATCTGAGTTAGCATATGTGATTAAGTGAGTCTGCAGGTGTTGTGAAATTACATATCCTCAATTTTAATGAACTAACACCATACTTAGCATTTTCGAGGCGGATAATGGACTTTTTCCGAATGCTGCGACAACTCTGGTTGCAGGATTGGACGTCGGTGCATTGGCAGCTGCTGCCATTTGCGCCTCCCAGAACTTGACTCAGTTGCTACACACATCTGTTGAAGCTGTGAGGATTTCGTTTCACACAGCTGTCACTGCTCTAAGTGTTTCGGACACAATTGAGCCATCATGTGGACCGGATTCTTTGCAGTCCTGGACACTTTCAATTTCCGATATATCTTTTGAAAGGATTTCGGCAGCTATCAGTGAATTTTGCTCCATAGAGGTAAATGACCATCTAAGTTTTGCCTTATTTTCTTCGTGCTTAGTGATTTAGGATGGATCTCCTGCATCCAAACCCTATGTCAGCGCAGTGAATATCAATGATGTTTCTGTCAGCGGCCCTCCCTCAATACTGGAAAAATTAAGATTTTTCCCGTCCTTGCAAGAATTCAAGATGACATTCGAACCGGTGTATGAAGCTTACCACGCCTGTCATCTCTACGGAAAAACAGATATCTCGCGTATAATGAAATACCTCACCGAGGAAAATCTCTCTTCCTGCGAGAGAAATTTGCAATTCGTGTCTCCTGTCAATGGTGCTATTTCCTGGTCACAAACATTTCGATCTCTTGTTGAAGAAGCATTGATAAGCATACTTATCGAACCTGTTCGAGAAGATCTCGTTACTCAGAAAATCAAAACCTGGCTACAGAGCACAGCACACTCATCAGTACAAGTATTCCCAGTTACTTCAGGCGATTCCTTTGTTCACCTTGACGAGAATACACCAGCCTCTAGCCCAGATAATTGCAAGACCCAGCCTATTTCCAGATCAAAGATCGCTATAGTTGGTTTCTCAGGTCGTTTTCCCCAAGCAGACAATCTGGCCGAATTCTGGGATCTACTTTATAAAGGACAAGATGTTCACAAAGTAGTGCCCCCGACGCGTTGGGACGCGGAAACTCATGTCGATGCAGCTGGCAAAAGAAAGAATACTAGCGCGACTCCATATGGATGTTGGGTGGAAAATGCAGGCCTTTTTGATGCTAAATTTTTCCATCTGTCCCCTAGAGAAGCTCCTCAAGTCGATCCAGCACAACGTCTAGCATTGATGACAGCTTATGAAGCTATCGAGCAGGCCGGAATTGTGCCCGATAGCACACCATCCACTAAGAAAGACCGAGTTGGTGTTTTTTACGGAGTGACGAGTAACGACTGGATGGAAACAAACAGCTCACAAAATATTGACACGTACATGATCCCGGGAGGGAATCGTGCTTTCATCCCTGGCCGCGTGAATTATTTCTTCAAATTCAGTGGTCCAAGCTACAGTACAGACACAGCTTGTTCTTCCAGCTTAGCATCTATGCACTCTGCGTGCAATTCCCTCTGGAGAGGGGATGTTGACACTGCTATCGTCGGGGGCACAAATATTTTAACTAACCCAGACTTCACGGCTGGTTTAGACCGAGGGCATTTTCTTTCCCGAACGGGTAACTGCAAATCTTTTGATGACACTGCTGATGGCTATTGTCGAGGTGAAGGTGTTGTTACCCTTATTTTGAAGCGATATGAGGACGCTGTAGCAGATAAAGATCCCATTCACGGATTTATACTATCAGCTTACACCAACCATTCTGCCGACGCAGAGTCCATTACTAGACCACATGGAGGAGCCCAGAAAGCAATATTGAACAAACTACTCTATGACACTGGTACAAACGCATATGATGTTAGTTATGTTGAAATGCATGGGACAGGCACTCAGGCTGGGGATGCTGAGGAAATGAGATCCGTACTAGACATATTCGCTCCCCAGGAGGCGGCTCAAATTCGCACCGAAGATCAACCTCTCTACCTGGGATCCGTCAAGGCCAATATTGGCCATGGTGAGGCGGCTTCCGGCGTGTCGAGTCTAGCGAAAGTTCTTCTCATGATGAAAAATGATACTATTCCACCCCATTGCGGTGTCAAGACAAAGCTAAACACGAAATTTCCAAGTCACATGGCTACACACAACGTCCGAATTGCGAAAAGGCCTACCGCTTGGCCCAGATTATCCAATGGATCTCGAAAAGTCATTTTAAACAATTTTAGTGCAGCAGGGGGAAACAGTGCATTGATTCTAGAGGATGCACCTCCCTCTCAATGTTTAGAAGCTGTAGATGCAGACCCTCGCACTCATCACGTTGTGGCCATTTCAGCCAAATCTGTTATGTCCTTGCAAGGGAATATTGACTCATTGCTGCAGAAAATTGAGAATGGATCTCCTGCCAATATGACTTTGCCAGCTCTGTCATATACCACCACCGCAAGACGTATCCACCACATGTTCCGTGTCATGATTTACGGTTCTACCATCGCAGACATCAAATCACAGCTTATCGAAGCGAAAGATGAGGCCAGTACAACCCAGAGAGTCAGGACAGTACCTAATATAATATTCGCTTTTACCGGTCAAGGGTCTCAGTATTCCGGAATGGGAAAAGAACTCTATCAAAACTTTTCGTCATTCCGCTGTGATCTGAATCGATATGATCAGTTAGCTCAGAATCTAGGATTTCCACCCTTTGTCCAAGTCATCACAGATACCTGCCGGCCACTTGAGGATTATTCACCTGTTGTTATCCAAATTGCCACTACTTGCCTAGAGATGGCTTTAGGGCGTCTCTGGAAGTCATGGGGTGTTACTCCCCGTGCTGTTGTTGGACATAGCCTGGGAGAATATGCAGCTCTGTACATTGCTGGCGTGCTCTCTGAATGCGACACAATTTATCTGGTTGGCCAGCGAGCCAAGCTATTGGAAGAATACTGTACACCGAACACTCACTCAATGCTTGCTGTGAAAGCGCCACTCGGCGTGGTCCAGAACTTTCTTGCTGGAAGCGGCTGCGAAATCGCAACTATTAACGGTCCGGAAGACACTGTGATCAGTGGTGAGAACAGAAATGTGAAGCAAATACAGGGCGTATTAACTTCTCAAAAGATAAAATCGACATTCCTGAAGGTCCCATATGCATTTCACTCTTCTCAGGTGGAACCAATTCTCCAAAGGATCGATCTCACAGCTTCCAAAGTTAAGGTGTCAGATCCAAAAGTTCCTGTTATTTGTGGAACGACTGCATCCATCGTCAAACAAAGTACAATATTCAACTCAAAATATTTTGCAAAACACTGCCGCCAGCCTGTCAACATGTTGGGTGCTATTAAGAGCGCAAAACAGGAAGGTATAGTAGATGAAGCTTCTATTATAATCGAGGTTGGGCCCCAACCAATCGTTTCAAAAATGTTCAATTCTTCACTTCAAGCGAATATGAGCATCTTATCATCGTTACAGAGAGGGGTTGACAATTGGAAGCTTCTTGGATCAGCTTTTACAACCCTGTATACTCGTGGAGTAGACATCCACTGGAGGGAATATCACCGGGATTTTCATTCTTCACAACGGGTTCTCGACCTGCCTAGTTATAGCTGGGAGCTGAAAAACTATTGGATTCAATATAAGAATGATTGGTCTCTTTACAAAGGAGAAACACCAAAAGGTGGTTTGTCATCTTCGAAAGCTGGTGAAGTAGCACCATTGCAGGTTTTGCAAGAACCTGTTTTACAGAAGCTTGAATCAACCACTATTCATAGAATTCTGGAAGAGGATATGAACTCTAAAACAGGGAAGCTAGTTGTTGAAGCTGACATATCTCGCCCTGATCTAAATCCTTTGGTTAAAGGACACAAAGTCAATGGCATTCCGTTGTGTACTCCGGTAAGAACCCTCTTTGCTCTTTAATTAAATTGTTTCATTCTAACAAGAATATGTTTGTCAAGTCTGTTTATGCAGAGCACTGTCTATCAATTGGAACATATCTCCTCAAGAAGTATCAGCCTGGAATTAAAGAAACCCTTGTTGAAGTTTCGGAAATGGTTTTGGAGAAAGCATTGATTGCACAAAGTTCGGGATCACAGACTTTGCGAACATCACTCGACGTTGACTGGGGCCGGAAAATGGCATTTGTCATATTTGAGAGTTATACTGTGGGTTCTATTTTTCTGTTATTGTCATTGTAATGCTCTCTAACTATGAAAAATTAGACTAGGAGCCAAAGACCTTCCAAGCACGCCACTTCAAAGATTCATTTCAAAGATATCTCTCAAGAACTCGCAAAGCGCTCTCAAAAAGCCCCGGCGGTAAAGCAGCAAATTCTATCATTGAAAAATAAGCTCCATATCGGCGATACTTACAGATTCAATCGTTCTATGATCTACAAAATGGTCGGAGCGCTTGCACAGTTTGATTCTAAATACAGCGGTCTCAAAGAAATCACTCTCGACAGTAATTCTCTGGAAGCTTGTGGCACGGCTGAATTCTCTCACGTAGACAATGTGGGCAAATTCTACACCAACCCAGCCTTTATCGATGCTTTTTCGCAGATTGGTGGATTTATAATGAATTGCAATGACAACTCTAACTTAGATGAGGAAGTTTTCATGAATCATGGATGGGACCATTTTGCATTGTTCGAAAAACTCTCCAAAGAGAAAGCTTATACTTTGCATGCAAAAATGCATGAGACTCCCGGAAATAAATGGAAAGGCGATATAACTGTGTTCGACAACACCAATGTCGTTGCATACTTTGAAGGGATTACGGTAAATGAAACAAAGCGAATCAATTCAAACGTCACTGGCTAACACAAAAATAAAACAGCTTCAAGGGGTAGCTAAGAGAGCGTTGCACTATATCCTTTCACGTGAGCAAGATTTAGGGTCTAAAGGCACGAAAAAAACAACTCCAAGAACAGAAAACACTTCTACGTCTCTTATTAAAGGTTCTCCTGTACCACGAAAGAGTTCACCTTGTTCTGGTGACCAAGCAGCCGCCACAGGACTCTCCAACTCACATCATAATATAACTGAAATGCCCAAAAAGGTGGACGCAGCTTTGCAGATTATATCAGAGGAAAGTGGATTACCTGTGTCTGAGATGACAGATAATGTCAAATTCTCGGAGTTAGGGGTGGATTCGCTTTTGATTCTCATCATCGCCGGTCGATTTGACGAAGAGCTAGGGATACCTGTGGACTCAACTGTTTTCTCTAGCATGCCCACTGTCAAAAGTTTGAAAAGGTTTATCCTTCAATCAAACACTAATGGAACCGATGTAGAAACTACATGTTTGAGTCATTTTGACTCTCAACATCCTATCTCATCTCACAAGCCATCTCCGGCTATTTATGAAGAGGTAAAATTCTCTCCGAGCCCTCCTGCTCCGGCCCCTGAGCTAGCAGCCTCCATTTCTGCTTCTTATGCTCCTCTTACACTGGGATCAGCCTTGCCTCTAGGGCAGGAGAGACTTATATCTGGAGTAACCTCGGATTTAGAAAGTGGAAACCGTGATATTGAGGCTTTTCAAATGGCACTCAATGTCATATCCGAAGAAAGTGGTGTATCTGTGGAAGATCTAAACGAGGACACCTATTTCGGAGACATTGGAGTGGATTCGCTTTTATCTCTGATAATAGTCGGTCGGTTGAAAGAAGAGCTATTTATTGACTTGGAGTTTGACAATTCGCCTTTCGTGCAATTCCCTACAGTAAAGGATTTTAGGACTTTCTTCCAGTGCAACGGAGGCCGAGCTCAACCCACAGTTTCGTCGAAGTCAAGTGTTAATGGCCCGAATCTATCAACTTCTGGAAGTGACATTCCTACTCCACCCAGCGAGATGTCATCAAGTTTTCAATCCGAAAGGAATAAACTCTGGCCAGCTAGGTCAATAATTCTCCAAGGAAAACCATCTCATGACCCGGAAATTCTTTTTCTCCTCCCAGATGGAGGAGGATCAGCTGCATCATATACTCGATTACCTCCTATCAAGCCAGGTTTAGCTGTTGTTGGACTGAATTGCCCCTTTGTTCGCCACCCGAAAGAAATGCTAGAAAGTACACTGGATGATTTAATTGTCGCATACCTTACTGAAATTAAAAAACGACAACCTAGTGGACCGTACAACCTCGGTGGCTGGTCCTCTGGTGGAATATTGGCATATCGACTAACACAACATCTAATTCAGGATGGAGAGGAAGTAACTCGGCTGGTACTCATTGACTCGCCGCCACCACGAGGGCTAGATCGGCTGCCACAAAGATTCTACGATTTTTGCGGGACGGTCAACCTGTTTGATGCTACAAAAAACCAGTCAGCACCAACAGATAACATCATGCCAACAGAACTACTGGCTCATTTTAAGTCTAATATTGAGTTGCTACACGGTTACTTTGCAGACCCTCTACCAGAAGGCTTTATCCCATCAACTACAATTATTTATGCAACAGATTGTGTTTTTGATGGGGTCACATTCCCCTTGCCTTCACCAGAAATAGAGGGGAATGAGGGAATGAAATTCCTTACTGAGAAACGAACAGATTTTACAGCCGACACTTGGGCCGGTTTCTTTCCAGGGGAAGATATCAACGTGGAGGTGATATATGGAGCAACTCACTTTTCTATAATGGTACGTTTGCCACTCTGGAACATTTTTCTTTTCTTTTGCGTGTATTAATATATAATCTTTTCTAGGGGAAATATGCTACCAGTTTGGCAAAAGTCATTAGGAAAGCAATGAGTTGAACTAATTGCTTCGGAGTTTAAATGCTCAATGTTGTGATTTTCGGTGTTTCATTTCCCTATTTTGATAACGATCTATATTAACAAAACCTCGAATACACATTTCCACTTATCAATTGACGTACGTATGTAGCCTACATGCATAAATTTATCATTTTTAAATGGGATTCAGCGGTGGATATTTACTCATGATATATAATTTATAGTGTTTTCACACAAATTTGAATACGCATCAAATCAATAATGCACGTAGGTTTCAATAGGGGTGGTGAAGAGAATATTCAGTGTGTACCCAGTGCCAGTTTAAATGTTGATATGGAATTGTCCGATTGTGTATCAATTGATGTATAATCCGAAATGACTACATATGTACATACATGTATCAATGGATATATCAACATTAAACCAAAATATTTACCCAAGCAACGCCCGACTTCTATAGTCGACATAACTTGGATTCAACTAGTCTACTTGACATGGTTACTCACTAAAGTTTCCTATGCAGCGACTTTTCCAACGCTCATCTGAGACTCTGCAAGCTTTTCGTTCTTGGGGAGACTAGCGGTATCAATCTTTTCCAGACCTAGCCGACCATGCACCAAGTTGGCCTTCAAGCCGTCGTATATGTTGGCTGCAAAAAAGTCTCGAGAAATGTTTTTGACCATACGCAACATTCTCTGTTCCTCGTGGGTTAGTTCTTCTTTTTCGATTCTATCCGTGAATAAAGCCCCTTGCGGTGTTGAAGGTACAGCTGTCGTATCTCTAGGCTTTCCGAGAGCTCCGGCAGAAAAGTCGACGGCATTGGACACTTCATCGTGAGTAGTTTTCCCATTCACGTCAGATATTCCTTGAATCACTAAGTAATAAGACTCTTGTTAGTAAATGCATTATCTGTACTTCGTTTGTTCTGAGGGGCTACTTGCGTGGCCGGATAATTTGGAAGGCGTCGTCAAAACCATCGTCATTCTGACTGTTCAGTATCGGAACATCCTGGGCTCGTATTTGTTTGGTTACTGTCATAACAATAAGCAGGAAACGAGTGAACCTTTCGTGGACTGCATTAGAATGCCATTTCCAGGCAGTGACTTCGTCACAGTCTCCTCGAATCGAGGCACATATCGATACAGCTGCTGATAAAGCGCCTGCAAAGGCGAGATGTACCCCAGATGAGAAGTATGGGTCGATAAAGGCACCTGCATCTCCGACAATGCGTAAGTAGTCGCCACCATATGCTGAGGCATTGTACGAATAGTCAGAAGCATGTTTGATATCCGTTTCTAGCGACGCGTTTGCCAGCAGATTAGCTACACCTTTACCCTGCTGTATTGATTCAAGATAAAAGTCCCGAGCGTTGGTACTAGCCGATGCTTTCTTCTTCCGGGTCGCCATCTCCTGGTTCATGACTACACCGACTGAGACAGTTCCATCGTGCAGAGGGATGAACCATACCCAACCACTGCCATCTGTAATCAATTTCTATTAGTAATTTATTTTTTTTAAACATGAAAACCATGTTCTATTAAATATCTTACCCGTAAGGGCCTCAAAAAGAGGCTGACCTTCCTTCATAGTTCCAATGCCGTACGAGATAGCACCTCGCCAATACCCCCAGCTTGCAATGTTCTTCAAGTCCTTGTTAAATGTGCGGTTCTTCATATATTTCGTGCTTACTATGCCAGTACGGCCGCTGGCATCAATGAGATAGTCAAATTTAATTGTACCAGAACTGCCATCTTTAGCAACCCAGGAGGCTGAAACTGGTCGGCCAGGATCAATGGTGTCGCCTTCAGCCGGAAAGCTGGATTTATCGGTTGGCACAAAGTTGATTCCAGTTACTTTGACACCATCAAAGATTTTGGCGCCGCATTTCCCTGCATGTCGAAACATAAGCTGATCGGATTCAGACCGAATTACATTCCATGCATGGCTATCAGCGCCGGGCTCAAGGATAAAATCGGTGTCTGTGGATTTCCTTAACATAAAATTCAATAAATTTCTTCTTTTTAGTGGCTTACAGGCATCTTTCTGGCTGTTTAATTTGAAAGCAGCGCCAGTCTGAGTGACGGTATAGTCAGCATTAATGTCACCATCTCAATTTCTCACTTCATATTTATGAATTACAAGCAAGATTTTATTTTCCATCACATAGGCTTACCTTCTTAACAAATCCATACTCGATAAAGGTTTTATCCAAGTCAATGAAACGCAAAAAGGGACGAATGGACGGGATCATGCTCTCGCCGACATGGTATCTTCGATTTAGGCCACGTCAGTATCTAACTTTAATACAAGGGTCTAATTGAAACAATTTACCTAGGAAAAATATCCGCTTCCAGCACCACAGTCTCAACACCCTCGCGAGTGAGAGCTGAAGCGGCATAGGAGCCTCCCGGACCACCGCCAATAACGAGCACCGTACTTTCAGTCGGAATAGACATATTTAGATATCAACTTATCAATGAATATGTTTTTTTTTGTCCTGCTTTTTTTAGAATAAATATTTCAACTCGACTAATGGAGTCAATGTGAAGGATACTATGAATCGGGCGGGGAATGAAAAACCATATAAGGAGCAATTTTCCCTCCAGTGGTTTAACTACACATAGTTTGATGTGAGTTTACTTTTTTTTTAAGCCACACCGATTTGGGATTCATTTCCACGGTCTTCTAGCTGTCGGAGCTTTAAAACAGCCGGTCTAAGCTTAGCCCAATCGTCCAATACCATTCTCCCGTAGATAAAATGCCAAAGCCGCTTAGCAAATTAAAATCATCCTATGGATTTTATTGAAGAAATTTCTATAGGACCGAACCTGCTAATGACTTCTTCGGTGCTGAAAAGCTCGCTATAGATCGTCGGAATAAACCTTCCGGTCAACTGGGCCGATTGTGCTAGACCGATAGCCCTAGTTTTACGCCGAAAATTAAATTATTTTTACGACGAGAATTCTACATTTGAAATAATACAAGCGATTGGTTAAAAATGAGTATTTAATACTGGCAGAATTGAAAAGAGAGAAATAGAAAAACAGGATGGAGTAAGTATGTGAAGTTAGCTAAAGCATACATATGCAAGGTAAGCGCTTCAAGAGAATGTTAATAACGACATCCTGCAATGAAGTTTCCAGTTTTCTCAAACAGCGACAGATAATCATAAGTTGTTTCCAAGATCTATATCATAGGTAATATAGTTCTGACCACGAGACCATATCAAGCACGGGGACTATAGGGTGACCTATACTGTTACATGACTGAGAAGTTCGGTGCAAGCCGTCCTATACATTTGAGATGCCACCAGCTAACACCTTCAACATGTAGCCATGGACCATTCAATAACATTATTCAACTCTACTCTTAAACGCCCCCTATCTTCCTATGGTCCTCGATTTTGGCTTGGGAACTGGATGTTTCTAATATCTAAAGTACACACATATGTGCAAGGCCATATAGGAGGCTTCATACAAAGAGAGTAGAGAAAAAAACACAGATAGAGAGCATTTATGAACATTAAATTAACAGCACGGCTGTTGAAAGCGAAAAACCGAGGTTGTGTTGAAGTTTTTGGCTGACAAAAACGCATTCGAGTGATTCATCGTCAAGGAAAGTCATTACTGAGATGAATCCAAGACAGCCGCAATATCCGTCTTCACGGTTTGTAGCTGCCAGTTTAGAAATGAAGCAAGGCCTTGCATTGGGTTTTCTTCAAAGAAGTGGTTCTCTTGCTTCGGTTCTTCGTACTCGCTACTCCCATGTGTGAAATTGATAGCCATAGTAGTAAAGGAATTGTGGGTGACTGTGTTTTTTGTAGTCTGAGAAGCCCTGCAAGCACCAAACTCAGTTTCTTTTATGTGGTTGCATAGAGTATTAATCATGTGCTCCATTTCTTGGAGCTCAGTTTGAACCACTTGGACTCTTAGCCTACTGTCAAGAGCAATATCAAAGACATAAGTTCCCAGTGAAAGGGGCTGGTGGATCACGTGGTGGCTATAATCGTCGCTAACTATATCATGGTCATGCTTATGTTTGTTTCTGGGGCGTATTTTGTTGTTGGAAATATTAGCCCGGGTTGCCAATTGGGGTGATGCAAAGAAGCCATTATCATCGGACATCTGATTTTGTTGGATATTCGTCCAGACCAACGCTCGATACCAGGCAGTAATCTTGTTGCAAATAGAAACAAGAACTAGCTGCATGGATGAGCCAGCAGAACAGATGCACTTCAAAATTTGCGAAACCGATTGAATAGCTTGTCGATTGATCGACAGAATAGAGTCAACCTTTCGCCGGGGAAAGGCATCTTCAGGTGATAGACTGTTATATACTGAAAGGCAAACAGTAGGAGGAGTATGTAAAGCATCAAATACTTTTTGTGCCAGAGTCATACAGCTTCTCGCGTGAGGGACGCAAGGCTTAATATCACCTGTTGGGCCGCTTTGTGGTTGATGATCGTGGAGTGGAAATTGACGCGAGGTTGGCAAGTCAGAAACCTCTGGGGATCGCTTATTGAGGCTCAAAAAATACTCCCCCGTGCTGGTGTAGCTGTTGTTGCCATTGCCGGTTTGTATTGTATTTCCTTGAAATGTAGATTCCGATAAGGAATCAGTCGAACTTTGCGTGAGACTTGGCAATGACGAAGTGTCTCCGGTGAGAGCATTAAAATTGAATATTGCCTCGTCCAATCCATCGCTAAAATCACCAGAACTAGGGGTGTTTTGATTGCCCATTATCGATGGATTTTGATCGAGATCTATATCCATCGGCAAACCCATGTCCCGCAGAAATGCCATGGCGCTTGATATTTGATTAATTTCAACAGATTTTGAATGATGCAAAGGTAGCTCCTTGATTTTCTGCCGTTTATATTTCTTCCTTGCCCATCTTCAACGTTGGCTACTTTTCAGCAAAGTTGGGGGCCTTGGATTACCAGTAGATCGTATTTCACGGATCGGAGCTGATGTCAAGTCGTAAATGCAGTCAGCTTTATGCGTACACGAGGTGTAGGGCGTATAAATGCAGGTAGATTATAATACTCATCTTCAACAGCACTCGAGTATATAAGATCCTGGTCTGTGTTAAAGAAGCCCTAGGGTATAGGAAACGTCAACTGATAGATGACACGCAGTTCAATATTCTCCCATCAACGTAAACAAAAATTCCGTCGTAAACCATTGGAACCTTAAATTTTTAGACTATAATTATCTTTCTAAGGTAATAGCTTGTACTCCGTATACGAAGTAGAATAACCATCTAAGTGTTTAATCAAAGAATAGCTCCGGTCTGGCAGCCAATCGGTACCCCGAATTCCAAGTCAGATTTTAGTAGTATCAATGGTCATCGTATAATTTCTGCCAATCCGAATACCTTACCGCCGGCCAATATGATGAAGTTATCTCAAGTGCTAATTAAGATATTGAAATTGTCGCAGCGTATTTCCTAATTGGCTCGCGTCGGAGCTCGGCCATTTGCAAACGCGAGTCCAGTCTTCGCTTTCTTCCCAACTATAAATTGAACGATAAGAATATGTTAACTTCCCTTCGGTATGAGCAAAATCTGTAATGGAGGCCCCATTGGACGAAACACATAATGTAAAGCCACGAGTGCCTCTTGTGCCGAGGATTCAACGGGCCTCGGTCTTCTTCAATTTTATCCATCAGGTTGCCCTAAATTTTGCTAGTATTCCAAACTACGACAGAAACGCGGAATGGGGTCCAAGCTGAAGAAACTAGACAAGACAGAATGATGGCGGTTAAACAAGTAATAAGATAATCCTTTTGCATGTAGTTTTCCTCGGTTTGAATGTTTTTCTCTGTAAAATGACAAGAATTGATTGAATGAAACTTAGACCTGAGCTACCCAACTAGTGACGTGGTTTGTTATCACCTGAAGTTTGCAGTTCATAGAAGATATTAATGTCTTCATCACGCCCCTCGTGATAAGGTCCCTTTCCTGGTTATACCTCTGAGTAAATTGGGCCACTAGGTTCGATACTCGGGGAAGTTCGTCGACTAATTGCATCATCATCTCTTTGTTGTCAGGAACTGGAGATTTTCCCCGTTGGAGATTGCAACGGTGTAATTCATATCTGTCAGAGTCGTTGTCTGTGGTTTTCTTCGCAATTATGTTTCCAGATTGCCTTCTATTCTGCCTGGTGGACTTTTCTGTGTCATCACCGTTGGTTGAATCGGATGGGGATTGTGATAAAAGAATTTTGCTTCCGAGAATAGTCTCCATCTGATCTAATAACGCAAGGCAAATAGCAGAAACCAACAGTCCAACATCCGCTTTTTTAGAGCAGGAGCAGATCAACATAAAGGAAACACGTTTTATATCCGCTGCAGTCATATTGTTGATTTGACAGTCATTATCAAGATTCAATGTCTTGTTATTCGGCACACATGTATGTGACTGCGATTCTGACATGTGGGTTGTGGAAATATACTGCAATATGCTTGCTGCGGCGGTTGCGCAGTCAGAGCTTGTTGAAAAGGCTGGAGATTCTACCTGCTGGCAAGTTCTGCAAGCACTCCTGCGGCGATGCTGGTCGTTTTGCATTATACCACGAGATGCTTGCATCGTAGGCTTATCGGCAAGAATCATCGAAGGATGATCAGAGTCGGGTCTACAGTAGAATGTTTTCATAGGATCAACAGACCCATCAAGGTAGTCCAGCTCCCTGTAATTCATTCTTGATGGACTATGATGCATTTCAGTATCCATGGCCAGCGAGTAAGCACTCTGTGGCCTTTGAGACTGCGGATGGGTAGAGGCGATAGAAAGGGCCGGTGTAGGAAGTTCGTCCGTCTCTAAAAGACTTGGACTTTGTTCTGAAGTTGCTTTGTATGGTCTAGAAAACGTCTTTTCGCTCGAGGATCCCTTAAAAATGGGTTGATGCGCAGGTTCACTTTGTCCTTCAGAGGGAGCCGGTTGACTGCTTCGACGCTTCGGAAGACGTCGGGCTGGGCTGTAGAAACACGGATATTCCAGTCTCTCGCATCGAGTACATAGAGGCTTTCTTTTATCGCACTTGACCTTGGACGCAGAGCACATATCACAAGTGTCTTTCAATTGTCGCGGCCGGGAGACGCCCTTTCGAGGATCCTTTGGAAGAGAAATTCCATATTCGTTTCTCATCATTATATAACATTTCAATGTTGAAAGCTTGAAAAAGAATGCTTTTATATCTATTTTTAAAAAAATAAAATAAAATAAAAATGAAGGAGAAAAAAAAAAAGATACTTTCAAGCACTTGAATTCAATGCTTTCCCGGTTTCACGTCAGATCGCTTCAATAGGGAGAAATTTATAGAATAAGATGCCCCCATGCAGTAAGGGCGATCCAACCTCAGGTGTTTACACATCAATTGTTATACAGTGGATCGTACAGTCAGCGTGTCCAGTCAGCGCTGACATACGGATACCGAAGAATGGCAGTCCGTAATCGACGTCCGCCGATGATTCTCAACGTTTTACCTACATTTGCCATTCAATTTCTGATACGAAAAGAAATCCGCGGAGTCCGTAAGCTTCTAGAAAAGGGTATAATTTTATAAAAAGCCAAACCTAAAAGCTTTTGGCTTCTGTGCTTACAAATACATATAGTTCGTTTATTAGCCCCGTGACAGTAATATCGGCATAAGTGGCATCAGTATTATAGTAAGCAAAGTCCAATTCATCTCTACGCAATCTAATTGGTTTCTTGTCCGAATGTCCGACTAAATAACATCCATAGGCTTTAAAGTCTTATGTTTCTTATCGGTCTTATTTTTATCGGTTATTCGGACGCTTGAAAGATATTCATGGACTCGCCATATTCGTATTTGGGAAAAAAGTGCATGGGTTAAACGATGCATGTATGGAAGCCAGTGGTAGTATGATTTCAGATATGTATAAGCTTGACTACTACGTACATAACTCTAATTTGGCAAATTATTATTGCGAATTACTGCATTACAAACCTGAGACTCAACCATGGCTTTTGGACTACCGCCTTCTGCTCTGAGTATTTTTGGTCTTGTGGCCATTGTTGCCCTACTTTTTCTGCGAAGAGACCGTCGCCTAGATAGCATTAATGGACCCAAAGGCCATCCTATATTTGGGATTGGCCTGGGCTTTCCCCCACGCGCGGCCCATGTATTCCGTCAGTGGGCAGAAGAGTATGGCGAGGTATTCAAGATTCGTGTGGGCTGGTACAACTGGGTCGTTATTAACAGTCCTGAAGCGATGAGAGAAATATTTGATAAACAGGTGAGTTTCTAAAACAGAAAAGTCAGGCTAATACTTATTTCATCGATTTTCCGACACTTGGGATAGTCAGCGTATACTTCGTCGAAAACTCCAGCCCCGATTCTGGATGATATTGTTGTAGGTGGAATGCGTATGTTCACTATGTAAGTTCAAAACATAGATATGGAGAAAGACACTGTTATTAAACAAGGCCAAATAGGCCGTATGGTCTCAAATGGAGGGCGTATCGTACCATCACGCACCGATTACTTGCGCACAAAGCCACTGAAAGTGTTATTCCAACGCAGGCATTCGAGGTCAAGCAACTCATGTGGGACCTAGCCCATAACAACAGTAACAATGAAGAGTTTTATCAACACATGCGCCGAACTGCTTTCTCTATTGTTATGACCAGTACGTATGGCCGACGGATTGGGCACTGGGACCATGAAGATGTTCGATATGCAATCCAAAGTACGCAGATCTTAGGTAAGGTTACTCGGCCCGGTGTCTTTATTGAAGATGAAATCCCAATTCTGGCTCAACTGCCACACTGGATGCAGCCATCACGGAAGCGTGCCGAGGAGTTGGCCAAACCAGTTCTGCGGGCGAAGATGCGTTTATGGAATTTGATGAAGGCAGCTATTGCTGATGGAACGGCGCCGCCTTGTTTTGGAAAAGACTTGGTGCTCAGCGACTACAAGTCGCAGGGCTTGACAGACGAAGACGCTGCCTGGATTGCAGGAGGTAAGTTATGCTACTTGACCGATGTTTCTTTCTTTTTCTTTAAGTCTGTAACTAAACTTTCCTTTCTTCGATGCATGACACAGGACTTGTCGAGGCCGGAGCTGAAACCACAACATCGACCTTGAACGCTCTCGTTCTGTATCTTGCTGCCAACCCGGAGGTTCAGCAAAAGGCAAACGAAGAACTATCCCGCGTGGTTGGTGACATGCGGGCACCCGAGTTTGAGGACATTGTGAACCTACCATATGTCCATGCTTGTGTGAAGGAGGTTCTCCGCCTGCGTCCAGTCCCAGTTTGGGGCATCAAACACTTTACCGATGAGGATGTCGTGTACAAGAACCACGTTATCCCCAAGGGTACTGTTGTTTTAGCCAATACCTCTTTCATTCATTACGATCCTTCGCGTTATCAAGACCCCTTTGCTTTCCAACCGGAACGCTACATTCACCACGTCAAATACGCCGCCGAGTACGCGGCAATGAGGGACCCTTATCAGCGTGATCATTTTACATTTGGCGTTGGCCGACGGATTTGTCCTGCATCAAGGTTTGCAGAGAACACGCTTAATTTGGCTCTAGCAAACATGTTGTGGGCATTCGAGATCCGGCCATCGGTGGCTATTGTTGACGGAAAGGAGAGGGAGATTCCGATTGATGTATCAGACGAGGCGCGCGAAGAAACGGCGTTTCAAGCTCCAAAGCCTTTCAAGGCGCGCTTTATTCCCAGGAGTGAGGAGCGGTTGAAAATTGTTGAGCATAATTGGAAATCGGCTCAGGAAACGGGCTACATGGTGCGTGGCATGCACGTTGATATGTATGGAATAGCTCGTCCAAGTCAGTGAGACGCAAGAGCTGAGCTTGCTTCTTGTCCTTGATGAATGAATGAATACTACATTGCTTGCTTTGAAAAAGGGACGATCGGTAAAACTGCAATTGCAGTATATAGTCAGAAAGTAAGATATGCTACTCCTTGAGCGGTCAGGTTATCTATATCTATCTGTATCTGGGGAAGCCAATCATAACACATGAATCTTGACCTGCATTTTTCTGCTTGACCCTCACTGCTGGTTCGTTCTGCATTACTCCCTCGACCATGCCTGCACCCCATCTCGTTTCAGCCGCAGGCTCAATGCTTCTCTGCCGTATCCAAGAAGACATAGCAAAGGCTGAAAGCGAGCGGATGAAGACTGAGGTACTTGCAGTACTGAAGAGTTCCACGCGATCGAAGGCTTCCTCGAAGAATCGCCATGCAAGTAAGCCTCATGTTTTGCTTCTTTCTCTCCCTTAATTCAATATGTATTGATTTATGTTCTAACTAATTATTTATTGTAGAGGAGTTTCTTTAGTATTAATATTGGATTAAGCGACTATACCCTCCCACCACCAAGCATGCGCAACAAAAAATCACCCTGCCATAGCAGACTGTTCTCCGACGAAAAAACCCCGACATCCAACCAACGACCAAATCCACGCTGCCGCTCGTGCTAGATGGATTGAGAAAGAAGGCTGATCGATGGGGCCGTAGATCAAACAGTTTTATTAAACTCAAATAAAACTGCCAAGGCAGAAGCAATTGAACCTATCCTCAAAGGCTGATTGATGAGGCTGTGTGTTCAGGCAGAAACAAGTTGAAGTGAAATACTACCTACATGTAGGAGAGAATACAAGGATCCTATAATATGTCTAAGAGAAACTGCGTATCTTGTGATGTCACCCCCACTCGGAGCATCTCCGATCGGCGGGGTTCCAGTCAGACGGGCACAGCGCCGTAGACCTGCTGCAATTATAATAATGGGTGATTTATGTTGTTTTCTCCTGTCTTGCATATTTTACCTTTTTCCCCGTCATAAACAAGCTGTGTGGTTGATTTATACCCATGATTGAGTCAGCCACCATCGACGAATTACTTATCAGACCTACATGTTGAACAACAAACAAACACTAAACAGATAAAGTAAAATGGCGGCACTTCCACCCAAATATGAAGATCTCCCTGATCCTCGTCGCTACTGGCCGGCGCCTGCCGGCTCCTACGAAGAGGGACTCGGCATGTTACGCCTTCTGACGCCGGACGTCGTGGCCAGCGCAGCCCGCAACGAAATCAAAACGGGCGAGCGAGTCTGCCTGAACTGGGACATCGAGAAACTGGATCCCCCGGGCTTCGGGCGCCGCGGATTCGAGCACCTAATCAAAGTCGTGGAGAGCTCCAAGGGCGCAGCGCTTGACGATGAGTACCACTTCAACCCACAGCAGTCTTCGCAATGGGATGGGTTGAGACACCACTCCGGGCCTTATCCAGATAACAAGAAGGAGGAGAAGAAGCTGTGGTATGGCGGTACCACAGTGGAAGAGATTCTCGAGACAGTCTCGCCGCGTATCGGAATCGGGCATTGGGCGAAAAAGGGCATTGCTGGCCGGGGCGTGCTCATCGATTATGCATCCTGGGCTGAACGCACCAAGGGACTGAAGCCCGACTATGCTCTGACTCGGCACCGAATCAGCCTCGACGAAGTTCTCGCCATCGCGGAGGAATCCAACATTAAGTTCCAGCCTGGCGATCTCCTGTTCCTCCGTGTCGGTCTACCACAGACTTGGAACGCCATGAATGCACAGCAGAAAGAGGAGTACTCACAGCAAGAAACCCCGTCTCACGCCGGAATCGAGCAGTCAGAGCGCGTGGTCAAATGGCTATGGAACAACCATTTCGCTGCCGTCGCCAGTGATGCAGTCAGCTTTGAGGTTTTCCCAGCCATGGAACCCGACTGGGAGCTGCACCATTACCTGTTGGCCGGCTGGGGAGTGCCTATCGGGGAGATGTTTGACTTGGACGGGCTTGCTGAACAATGCAAGCAGCACAACAGGTGGACGTTTTTCGTGAGCAGCAGCCCATTGAACTGTGCCCGAGGAGTCAGCAGTCCGCCCAACTGCATGGCTCTTTTTTAGGCTCTTTGGCTTTCGTTTGTATTTCAATTGGTAGTTTTCAATGAGACGAGTCAATATGGAGTTGAGTTGGGCGGAATCGAGAAAACCATTAGCACTTTCAAAAACTGTAGAACAATGACTTTGCTCTCAAAGGTCAATTTTAAACCCTTTCCAAGAGCAATTACTCGAATATTGCAGTGAGTCAATACAGTCAGCAGCCCATACTAATCAATAATCTCGCGCGGGCCGCCAAAGCCGAGGCGGATCACAGGCCGCAGTGCAGCTCCACAACTTTAAACCTAGGCTGCCCCAACAACTTGCAAGTCTGTCTGCGCATATATATATGGCAATTCTTGTCTCTTCGTGATCGATTAAGCTACTTCAATTATGGTCATTGCGGCCTGTTGCGCAAAATACAAAGGAAAAATGGCGATACTCTCATCCTTGGCGTCGTCTTCGATTGTTTCCACGTTGCTATCGTGGAAAGTGTTGATTCTGATATTCGCGGTAATCAACAGAAAATCGCTGCCCTTTGTCTGGACAGTACGTTATCACCCTCTCCAGTCCGTCTTTTTTCTCGCTAAACAGTCATGTAATAGGGGAGAGTCATGTATGCGATTCTCAAAAACCTGCGCCGCGATCCGTCGAAATTCATATTCGATTCGAAGAACCCCGTCGACGTAAAAGGCCGGCCAACACACCCTGTCTTCGCCGTCGCGACCATGAGCACCTACACCTCGCTCATGGAAACAGACTACAACATACACAAATCCAACAGCACGTATTATGCAGACATGGATGTCGCGCGCACCCACTGCGTGACGCGGCTGTATACTCCTGGCTCGACCATCGTTAACAAGGAACTCGAGGAGGAATTCGCCGCTGCTGCTGACGCCGAGGGAAAGCCACGGCCCACAAAGAAACAGCCGTTTTCCATTGTGTTGGGAGGCTCGTACTGTTCGCACAAGCGCGAGCTGAAACCGTTGGAGAAATATGATATCAAGTGCTACATGGTTGCCTGGGACGAGAAGTGGATGTATATTATGAGCTACTTCCTGAAGCCGGAAAAGAAGAAAGGTGCTGGGCCGACGCTGGCAGCCATTGGTATGAGCAAGTACTGCATCAAAAAGGGGCGTTTGACCGTCCCCGTTGAACGTGTGCTCAGGGCCAGTGGATATCTGCCTCCGAGACCAGAGGGCGCAACTCCGGTTCCTGCTGTAGGGCTGTCTCGCGATGCGTCGAACATCGGCACCCCCAAAGACGAAGGGGTCACTACTGCGCTTGACGGAGTCAAGCTTGTTCATGAAATGTCCAAGCTGGGCAACCAGGACTGGGAGCTTTTGCAGAAACAACAGAAAGAAAACACGGCCTCGTGGAGCGGAGACGAGTGGACGTGGGAGCGTATCGAAGCTCAGCGCAAGAAGGGTATCGAATTTATTCAGGGCTATGTGAGTTTGGACAGTAAACTCTATGATGATTGGAATAATGCCTGAGTGGTGTTGATCTATTGAAATTCGCTGTACATATAAATATATATATAGAACACTTTTGGAAGTAATATACATAATTTCTAGTCTTTTTTGATCAATAATCATGAAGAAGGGAAAGTGGTATTGTAAAATGAAGGGTAAAAAAATCCGCTGTTGAACGCCATGAATATCCATGCAAGTCGTAATTAGATGAAGATGTGATATTACTCGCTGTCACTCTTCACTTCCTCCTCTGCTTTTTCTTCGGTCTTGTCCTCTGCTTCGACCTTCTCCTCTTCTTTCTTCAAGCTTTCGCTCTGTGCCTCGGACTTTTTCGTTTTTGTAACGTGTTTTTTGGCGTGTTTGCCGTCCTCGTGTTGCTGCTTTTCGCGAATGGCGGCAGTCGGGCTGCTGTGCTCCTTCAGTTCATGTTCGAACAAAGGCTTGTGGCGTTGTTTGAGTTTCTCTTCTTCAGCAGCAACCATGTCTTGCCACAAGTCGGCACTGTCGTCTCGTCGCTGGTGATTATCCGAGTGAGCTGGCTGCTCTTTGGCAGCCTCACGGCCCTTTTTAGTAGTCTCAATGAGTCCCTTGCCCTTGCGCTGGTCCTGAATCTCAAAAGCCGCACTAGCACACATGACAGCCAGCGTGAGGCCCTGTGCATACACACGAGCCTGCACGATCTTCTGTTGCCCGCTCAGATACGGGTTGCGGCCGACCAGCACAAAGCTTCCAATCATAGACGCCACCCAGGTCGCACCAATGATTTTGTATTTCTCCTGACGAGCCCAGGCGCCCACCCGGCTTGAGAAGGACATTTGCGCGAGTTCCTCGTGGCGCAGTCGTTCCTCGCGGTTTTCGAGGTATTGAAGGCTCATGTTGCGCTCTGCTTCGAATTGGCGAGACGCATGGTCGGCGGCAATGATGCCAACGAATGTGCCGCTGGATGTGACGAGGAAGGCCTTCATGGGCAGGGTGAGGTTGCGGATTGTGTGGAAACGGCGAGATGCGGCCATGACGCCGGCGAGACCGCCGACAAGACCAATGACGGTGCCAAAGGAGCCACCTTCGACGACCGACCTGTGATTCGCGTTAGTGATAGGCGCAAAAAGAGACAGAGAGAAAAAAAAATTTTGTATGTTGGGTTGCGACATACCGGTAGTGCGCGGCCTCTTCTTCCTTGGTAAGAATCTTCATGGTTCCCGGGATGTATGATTATTGACTATGGGCGGGGATGGATGAGTTGATAGGTCGAGGGTCGAGGATCGAGGGCCGTAAAGAAACAAATCTTGTCAATTAGATATTAAGTCTCAAGACCAATTGGCGATGTGTGTTGACAATGACAAGACAGAGTCGCAGAGAGAAACAGCCGATTGTCTTTTTATATCTGATGACGGAGAGCTTCGGTTGACCTCAGGCTGACATGAGTCGTCTTGCCTGTTCGGGCCTAGCGTTGCCGAATCTCGCCCGACTCGGTGTTCGGGAGAAGCCGGGAGCGCCATCCGCAGCTGTGATTGGCCCAATAGCTGTTCCCAATGTGGTTAGGCGCAAATTCTTTGACAGTATGAAATCATCAATGGAAATCTTACGAGTCACGAGATCAAAATAAATAAAAAAAAAGAAAAAAGAAGAAAAGAAAAGGGCGCAATGTCGTCATGAGAAGAGTGAATTCACAGTTTTAGACTTCAGAAGCATATGAAAGTCGAGGTCAAGATGCATGTCAGCTCTGGCTTCGGCTATCTCGGCCCAGTTACATATGTTCAATGTCATACATAGTATTGCTGTCCATTAATTGATTTGCGAACTATATGCTATGCACAGAAAATGAAAATGTCGACAGAAGGCTGGAACTTAAATAAAAGAAACCCGAACTAATGCACCAATAAAAATGGAAAAAAAAATCCAGAATTTCCCAGTACTTAACACAACTATCAAGAAACGCCGTTACAAAGCCCGTGGTCGCCAGAAAATAATACAAAAGAGAAAAGGCAAGTGATGGAAGGTGACTGCAGATAAGATAAACTTCAGCCCTAGAAGAATCAAGATCACTTGCGTGAGGCCTTGCCGGCATTCAGCTGGCGTGCCTTCATCCTTCGGAAACGATCTTCTCCGCTGGCTCCGACTGGACGCGCGAATTTGTTATCCTGAACAACATTTGAACGGGGGACAATATTGTACGAAGTGTGGCCCATTTCGCGGCGAGCACGGTTGGCCAGACGAGGCGGTAGAAGCTCCATAGCACGAGCTTCCTCGGCGGTTCGTTGCGCAATATTGGCCCGGTTGACCAGGCGTCTGTGTACAGTTAGAAACAAGATTTCTTGTTGATAAATTGAGGAGGGTCAACATACGTAGGATCAAAGTCAACTTCTTCATAGACACGCTTAGAATAGTCGTCGGAGCGCTGGAGAATTGGGCGAGTCCAGTCTGCAAGGAGACGTTCCGCTTGCCGCTTGATCTTTAGCTCGGGCCGCTTGCTCTTTGTGTAGAAAACAATCACTTTGCCAATACCACTGGCAATCAAGGTATCTTTGTTGATGGGGAGTTTGCCAAGGACATCGAGCAAGTCACGCTGGATGTTGTATGCGGGCAGTTCGCCGTCGTCGAGGGGCTCTAGGAAGAACTTGACTGCTTCCAAAAGATTGATTTCGGGATCGACCAAACTAGCAGTGTACTGGTTACGGTTCAACAAGTTCATGACTTCCGGTAGCATTTTGAGTTTCCGCATGGCTGGTTGGCCTTCTCGGCGGGCTTCTGCATCGAGTCGAGCAGCATCTGTCATACGCTTTCGCATGTCTTCGATTTCCGCATCTGCCATTTGTTCCAGGTCCTACATATGTCAGTTCAGCCATTGTAATGCACGAGGGGGACAAAACATACAATTCCATCAGCCTTGCGTCTGCGTCTCTGCGGTTTCTTCATGGAGGCGTCCAAAGCACGGTCAAGAGCACGTCGGCGACCTAATATAAATATCAGCCATCTTCATCCTGAATCCCAAATAGTTAAATTTCTTCAACTCACGTTCTTCGGGACTAAGCGTCTCGTCATCCTCTGGCGTAGCAGCGCGTTTGCTCTTGGTTGACTTCCGACGAGCGGCCTTTCCATCACCATCTTCACCATCCGAGTCCGCTTGATGGCGTTTCTTCTTGTCACGGCGGCCCTCTCGATTCCGTCTCGGTTCACCTTCTTCGTCGTCACGGCGCTTGCGTTTGTGGCGGCCAATAAGTTTCAGATTCTCTGCATCCACATCCAGTGCCGGGCGGTCTTCGATGTCGACATCGTCGGGGTTGAAGTCCTCGAATTGCGCTTCATCGACCTCTGACAGTACGGACTCATCGTCAGATAGGTCTGGCTCGCCTGCGCCAGCGTCGCCTGTGTCGTTGAGGTCGTCAAGCTCCTCTTGAAGCTCGTCCCGGTCAGGTGCCGGCGAGGCTGGTTCGGCCTCTGGTGAAGCAGACATTGTAGATCGCTACTCGCCAACAACTCTCGAAGCGTATTCAGCGCCGATACAAAATGCCCTTTTTATTGTAATAGGCGAGATAGATGGCGAGGGTGAAAGGGAGGTAAGCAAAGGGAAGTGAGCGAGTGGCTGGTCCGGCTAGTTGAACCAAGAAACTTCGCCGCGACTGAATGGGCCTGGCCCGTGCGTCGGCAGCGACTCGCCGCAAAGATTCAATGCTCACTCTCAACGTCAACGCATCATCAAGTTTCTCCTCGCAACGAATTCCTGAAAATTAACATATCACAAATTTCCTGCTATATATCAGTCATCCTTGACTAAAGATCTTTCAACATGTTCGGCGGAGGTAAGATCTATTCCATGTGTTTTTTCTCCGGCTTCACTTTACGGAGCTTTTTGCTAATGGGTTTTGTGAAACAGAGCAACAACTGTCCAAGGAGGAGCTTAAGGTATGACTTTTAACATGTCACAACGAATTATATACACACATATATATGCCGCTTCAACCTCCCCTCGATGAACCATCCACGTCCAACAACGATATACTGTGCATATTCTAATAATCTATGTCATGAATCAATAGGCCGCTGAGATCGAGGCACAAGGAACCGTACGATTTGCAGTTGCTACTGGAATTGCTCTTTACCTTTGTACGTCGCTCTTTCTCTCTATCCCTGCTGTCTTAGTTGCTAATGGCATGCGCTCAACAACAGCTCCCTTCGCCGTGGACTTTGTCAAGAAATTCCTGTGATACCCTCCTCCTGGCGATCCATAAGAGTCTCTACTCGGAACTGTGCATTTGAAAAAGGAAATCTCTTTTGAGGGAAATATATGTCGGTTGCTTTCATGTACTATATAAGTAGAATTGGGGTATGCTTGGTTTCAGTCTATTAAAATAAAATATGCTATAGATTTTCTCGATTCGTCTCTTTTGACTCCGCCCAGCTAGCTAAGAAGAAGAACGCTCAACGCCTTTCCCACATTTAAAAGTAAAAGGCTTGTACATAAAAATCATGCAGAAATCTTCAAAGTGATCAATTAATACAGAAAAGAAAATGCCGCGAAACAATGTTTTCTCTAGGTGAGCCTTCAATGGACAGTCGCGCCCACGGCTTCGTGTGCTTCATCGAACTCTTTCTGTATGGACACCAGCTCTTTCTGCAGATGCTGGATTTGCGAAGCATAGTCTTCGAGAATCTGGTAAAAAAAAGATTAGTACAATAAAACATTGACACAGTACCTGGGAAGTTCATACCTTCTTGGCAGTTTTAATCACGTTTTCATCGAGTGACTCGTCATCGCCAGTGGCACCAGCTCCAGCCCGCTCGATTTCCGTAGCAAGCCGCTTGGCATGTTCGCGAATTGCAAGCATTCGTGCCCAGATCTCTTCAGCGCGTCCGGTTATTGATGGGTCGAAAATGCCGCGCTCCAACTGAATCAACTTCTTTTTCAGTTCTTCTTCCGCATCGTCCATGGCATAGCCACGATTCCTTAGTACTTGAGTCTTCGCGGCAAGTGATAGGCAGCGCTGACTAAGAACGAGATGTTTCCTTCGGCAGTCGGCGATTCTTACTGAAATCTTGAGGTCATGGCGCGATAACAGGTCGGTGAGGCACTGGTTAATCTCGTGCAGGCGAGTTTGCATAATGCTAAGGAAATCCTTTTGTCTCTGGGCGCGTTTGCCAAGCTCCCAGAATCCTTTCACAAGAACTGGAACATAGCCAGGTTCCGGCCGAGACTTCAAGGCTTCCTCCCATTTAGTCGCGTCATCTTCCGGTCCGGGCTGGAAAAAGGGCGCTTGGTCCTCGCCGACAAAGTTGTACAGATACGTGCGGAAAGGAGAGGTCTGGTTCGTAGGATCCCATTTGTCCCGGATAATCTCCATCTGCGCTGGAACTGTTCGGTGGACTATGGGAGTGTTAGCGTATTACTTGGGACTTTGTCAACATGATTTCATACCACCAGTGACTGCGCGACCTGGAGACCATAACGAAGAACCCAATTGTGACTGGTTGAGAGTCTGTCCTAATTGCGGTTGCTGCTGGGTTTGCTGCTGCTGGTTTGAAAAGAGAGAGCCACCGCCACCAAACAGCGACTGCTGTTGCTGTTGAGGTTGTTGCTGTGCATTGTTGGTGGCTCCAAACAAGCTCGTTCCTGTTTGCTGGGGTTGCTGTGTGGCTCCTCCAAATAGACCCCCCGCGGGTTTCTGTTGAGTCGTAGATCCAAAGAGACCACCACCTGTTTGCGGCTGTGTTTGTGTTTGCGCAGGCGCCTGTGTCTGCTGGCCTCCGAACAAGCCCCCTGTAGGTTGGTTTTGTGTTTGTGTCTGTGTGGACCCGAACAACCCTGAGGTCTGCTGTTGGGGCTGGTTGACGCTGGAGCCAAAGAGGCCCGTCCCTGTGGCTGGTTTGTTTTGCGTGTTTCCAAAGAGCGACCCTCCGGTCGACTGCTGCTGTGTGTTGCCAAACAAACTTGGCGTCTTGTTTGCAGTGTTGCCAAAAAGACCGCCAGACTGCTGTTGCTGGGGTTGAGCGCCGAAGAGCGACATGGTGCAAAATGGTTGTTGTATCGACAATTTGCAGCAGAGAACAAAAACACAAAGGTTTGCAACGCGCAAAAAGGTGTTCTCAAGGAGCTAAGGCCAGAACGTGGTTAAAGAGCGACTGATAGAACTAAGTCAAGACATGCTATGCGAAGAGACACACATGGAAGAACAGAAAAGGTGCTTGTGTGAAGCTGCTTGGGCGTAACAAGCTTGTTAGTGCGGAGCTCGGAGAACAATTACTAGCGCTGCGTTCTTTGGCGGCGCCGTCACGTGATACGCCCGCTGATGAAAGGCAGCATAGGACATAACATGCAATTACAGCCAGCGCTAGCATGTCAAGTTGAATTTGTCGACCATATTGATTCAAATATTGTTTTAATTCCAAATACGTTTTCAAGTGCCTGAGTCGACGACCATCGACGTGCGTTATGTAAGCAGACAGTACAGCTCCGGGAGCGGCCGGCCAATGAGGGCGCCGCGAAAGGACTGACCGCGAACTTCGCAGCTCCTCACGAGTTCAACGCTCCAACCCTCGACTTCACCACCTCTTGCAATTGCTCCCCCCAGAGGCCCACTCACGCACCCGCCAAGATGGCTTCCAGGCAACCTCAGTACGGGAAATTGGCTCTGCTTATGTTTTTTTCCATCCAATGGCTAATTGTTTGCTTTCCGCCAGGTTCAACCAGCACAATCTGATCGACACGACGCCGATGCCCGATGGCATTCCCAAGGTCCAAGAGATCGGTGCTACGTCTGCTCCGCTGATGAGCGCCTCGTTCTTCATTGGTGACAAATGTCGCCCATACAACGATGACTACATGAAGTGTAAATCCGAGGCCAATGGGCGAGGAGAGATTGAGTGCCTCAAGGAGGGTCGCAAGGTCACCCGTTGCGCTGCCAGCGTGTATGTGTTTATACCGTGGACTTTGTTTTTGGGGTAGTTTAAGAAACGGTATATCTGACTTTCAGCAGGATCAAGGACATCAACACACACTGCTTGAAGCAATTCAACGCGCACTGGGAGTGCCTGGAGAACAACAACCACCACATGTTCGAGTGCCGGAAGCCGGAAGTGGAGTTGAACAAATGTGTTTTTGACAAGCTGGTTTGTCCCCCCCTTTTTTCACCTCTCCCTTTACAGGAGGATACTGATATGCTACAATAGGGTCTGAAGAAGGAGATCCCCGGAACTCCGGCAAACGTCACACCCGTTCACCTGCGTCCAAAGCAGCTCTATGCCCAGTGGCCTGGAAATCAATATTAGAATATTTGGTATTACAAAGCACGATTTTTCCTTTGATAAAGTCCTTTCTCAAAGCAATGTATGTATATATTAGCTCGTTACAGGAATGATACCATTTCCGCCAAAAAAAAAAAAAAATGACTCGCCCCGTACAAGTAGTAATGTTACAGCTTCAGCCTTTCCCTCCGTCGTGCAGTCTTCATGGCCTCCAGTCGAGCTGTGTACTCTGGATTTGCAGGAACATAAACCTTGTGCTGTTCTGCACTCGCGTATTTGATATTGCCATCCATAGACTCCATCCAGCCGCTAATCAAAGCCATTGTCCTTCCATGTTGCTCGACTTGACACCGAACTCGAACTTTTGTACCTGTAATCCGAAAATTTAGTGATGTTTCAGCATATCAACACAGAATTCAAAAGATACATACCGAGCGGGATGGCTTTGAGGTATGAAATATTCAGCGTTCTTGTAACGCCGGCTAAAAACCTACATCGGACGCATCAGTAAAACAGTTCCGCCATTTTTGTCTTTGAATAACTAAAAATAAGGCATGATGTAGAAAATAATACTCACTCCCAATATCCAGGCCGTGAAACCGCCTGCATAGTCAACGCAGTACACATATCTACACAATCATTTGTTAGCAACTCTTTCATACTTAATAAAAATCGACTAAAGCCATTACATACCAAAGATAAGTCCATAGGCGCCACCATGCAAAACACCGTTGATATTGCACCATGTTTCATCAGCCGTGAACTCCCACTCCGATGAACCGGAGGGATCGGCATCAACGAAGACAGTGGACTCTGTTAACAATTTGCTGTCATAAAACTGCAGTTGTAAATTTTCGAGGTTTCAGTCAATGAGTTCTCATGCTAAATTCATTTGGGAAATGCACCTTGGCGGATTTCTCAGCGATCAATTGCTTGTAACTATATTGTCCTTGTTAGTCCGGATGACTCGGGAGGTGTGAGATAGATAGAAAAGATTATGGAACATATCCCCTACATATATGCAGGACATTGAAAGCAATAGTGTGCTCAATTCCCCACAAGAAAAAAAACATCATTAAACAATTTGACGGGTCATTGTCCAAAACTAGCATCACAGAAGGAGAGTATTCTACTTACAATTCTAGAAAGCATTGTATTCCTTCGATAATGTCTTCCTTCGTCCGCCGATTTTCAGATCCACCAGCCATTTTTAAAGAATGCTGATCGTCTAAAATAGACGCTGAGTGTTCAACACGAAACAGGAACAATTCTGTACTGCGCTATAACGTTCAAACGTTGAAATCGGTGCGCATCAAAGTGCCGAATCAACATTGAAGTCGGGGACCAATGCGTCGACAGGAGGGGCTCGGTCCGAGGTAAGTAATCATCGAAATCACTACAATAATTGAAACGTGATATTACATCGTTGACACCAAAAAAATAAATAACTAAATATAATAAAAAAATTTACATGGTTAACGGCACGGAGTTATTTTCATGGATTATCATCTTTTTATTAATTATTTTTCTCTTCTACCCACTGGCATGCTCATAGATAGAAAAATTAAAAGTACATCATATATAGTACAACAAGACTCCAACTAGTCTCTAATCTTTTGTTTTGAATAAGCCCCAAAAAGAGAAGATGCAAAACCTGCATTGAGTGGAGATGTAGCAATGTGCTGAGATGGGGTCACCTGCACAGAGTTGAGGCCGTGAAATAAAGGTGTAGAGGGGATAGTGATAACACATGAGGCGAAGGATGATAAAAAAATAGGTAAAGAAATAACAAAAGAAAGGCCATATTACAAATGCAATACACGCTCAAAATGACAATTCAGAAGGTTGGCAAGGGTGAGGATCAGCTTAGAATCCCATGCCGCCCATACCGCCCATACCACCCATGCCGCCCATGCCTCCAGGAGGACCAGCAGGGGCCTTCTCCTCAGGGGCATCGACAATGGCAACCTCAGTGGTACCGAGGAGGGAGGCAACACCGCTGGCATCAACCAGAGCAGTGCGGACGACCTTGAGGGGGTCGAGGATACCGGCATCGATCATGTCAACGTAGGCGCCCTTGGAGCTATCGAAACCCTTGTTGAAGTCGCTGGCAAACTCATCAGTGAGCTTACCAACGATAACACTGCCCTCAAGGCCAGCATTCTCAACGATAGTGCGAGCAGGGCGGGTAATCGCCTTGCGGATGATGTCAATACCAAGCTGCTGGTCGAAGTTGGCGCCCTTGACGTTATCCAATCCGTTGGCAGAGGCCTTGAGGAGGGCAGTACCACCACCGGGGAGAATGCCGTCCTCGACAGCAGCACGGGTGGCGTTGAGGGCATCGACAACACGGTCCTTCTTCTCGCCAACCTCAACCTCGGAAGCACCGCCAACCTTGATGACAGCAACACCGCCAGAAAGCTTGGCAAGACGCTCCTGGAGCTTCTCCTTCTCATACTCAGAGGTACCAGGGTCGGCCATGACGCCGCGGATCTGCTCACAACGTTGAGCGATCGAGTCCTTGCTGCCCTCGCCGTTAAGAATGATGGTGTCTTCCTTGGTGATGGTGATGGCGCCAGTGGAACCAAGCTGGTCGGGAGTGAGTTTGTCCAACTTGATGTCAAGCTCTTCAGTGAAGACAGTAGCGTTGGTGAGAATACCCAAGTCACCAAGAATGTTCTTGCGGTTGTCACCAAAGCCAGGGGCCTTGACGGCAGCAACTTGGAGCTGGCCACGGAGCTTGTTGAGAATGCAAACAGCCAAGGCCTCACCCTCGATATCCTCAGCAATAATGACGAGAGGGCGGCGGAGTTGGGTCGAGGCCTCGAGGGCGGGAATAATGTCCTGAACAGCGGAGATCTTCTTCTCGGACAAAAGGATGAGAGGCTTCTCGAACTCAACCTTCTGGGACTTGGTGTCGGTCATGAAGTAGGCGGAGGTGTAGCCACGGTCAAAGCGCATACCCTCGGTAACCTCGAGCTCGTCATCAATGGTCTTGCCCTCCTTGACAGTGATAACACCCTCCTTGCCAACCTTCTCCATGGCGTTGGAGATGAGCTTACCAACGTGGAGATCACCGTTGGCAGAAATGGTGGCAACCTGCGCAATCTCCTCGGTGGTGGTGATATCACGCTTGTTGGACTTGAGGTATTCGACAACGGCATCAACGGCGGCCTGGGTACCGCGACGGAGGTCCATAGGGTTGCATCCAGCGGCAACGTTCTTCACGGTCTCGGAGAAGATGGCGCGGGCCAACACGGTAGCGGTAGTGGTACCGTCACCGGCGGTCTCGTTTGTCTTCGAGGCAACGTCTTGGAGTAAACGAGCGCCGAGATTCTCGAACTTGTCTTGGAGAGTAACGGCCTTGGCCACGGTAACACCATCTACACGAGGTCAGTAAACATTTGTTAGACAACTCTATCGGGACTGGCCAAACATACCCTTGGTGATCTTGGGCGAGCCGTAGCTCTGGTCAATCAAGACATTGCGACCCTTTGGGCCGAGTGTGGAAGTGACAGCCTTTGCAAGCGTGTCCACGCCCTTCAAGAGATTGGCGCGAGCTTCGACGCCGAACTTAAGCTCCTAAAAGGTTGTCAGTATTGGCAGTTAATGCATACATAGTTGCTCGAAAAGCAAGCATACCTTGTGGGCATATCGCTGCTGTTGCAGGCTAACACCAGAGGCTCTGAGCTTGGAAAAAGGAGCTCGGGACAGAGCGGAAGTTCTGGAGGAAAGAGCTCGCTGCATTGTGATCGCAGAACTCGCAACTACTAGGGTGGACTATGAAAAGGAAAAATCAATCAAGATGACCCAATTCACCAATACGGAAATGCCTTGAGGATGAAGTTGCGGGATTGGAGGGAGAAATGGATGAGAGGAAAAAGAGAAAGTGAAGCCGAATTGCCGAAAATTTTCCAGCTTCTTCTCGCCGTTCCCCGGATGTCTTGGCGGAAGAAGCTAGAACCGCTAGGACGGTCACGTGAGCACGCGTTTAATGGATGTTCGTCTCAACGAGCAACTGCAATTGTGTACCAATCTGTCTCAAAACGAATAATTACAAGAAAGAGGTGCTAACAGGAAGTGCGCTGGCAGGATTATGCAAGAAGTCACGCATTGCGAATTGTCAACACGGTCGACCAACTGCCTCCAAAAACCAATCCCCAGTGCTCTAAACACCACGCCGCATTTAAATGAAGAAGATCAAATAAAAACCAAAATGTCAAGAATAATTTGCGAATCATTGGTACCCCGTTTTTCCAGTACACAGTCTGCTCGGATTGCTATATAGGCGCCTATCAGTTTGGCCACCAAGCCAAGTTCGTGGCCTCGTCAAGAATGCCATTGCTGAGCATTTGATCGAGGTCAAATATCTTCCCCGGCGGCACGGTTCCATCAGGGATATTCTCGTTATCAATGGTGTCGTTCCATTTGCGGTCGATCAAAGCGCTCTTGTCCCAGTCTCTCTCTAGCTGTGGATGAGCCAGTCCAAAGCTGTTGAAATCGCTGTGAGGTAAAATATCGCCCTGGTTCGCTGTTACATTGATACCAGTTGAAAAATTGTGCATCTCGTACGTAGCATCATCGTCTTCTTGCACGCTGAGAGTCGGCGCTGTGTTCCAACTTGGGTTGAAATACGTGGGAAGCTCTCTGTGCTGGTTTTCGTATTTCTTGTACTCCGCGCTTTCCTGGTCGACTGCTCGAGCTTCAAGGTTGCTTTGTTCGGCGGTAGTCAAGTTGCGGTGGAATTTCAATTGAGGTTCAGAGTCTGCATCCTCGAGCCATTTTGCTGGATGCACAATTCGAGGATCCGGGTCATGCGTTTCGCCGGCCCAAGCCAGGGCTTGCGGCGCGTCGTACTGTCGCATGACAACGTCGAGAGGCCACTGACCACGGAGAAGGCCTGGATTCTGTGAATCGTGATAACCTGTGGGAACAGGGCCGAAGTAGTCCTTGGAGAACCCCCATTTCTCCCCCTCCAGGCTAGTGGTAGGCAGATGCCATCTTCTCTCCGGGTCTCTGTCGTGATAGATGCCAGTGCCTTTGTACTCCACCTTGCAGAGTTTATCTTTGCCCGGTTTCAAGGTGACGACCAGCGACTCTGGCTCTGGCTCTTCGTCTCCAGCTTCCTCCTCTACGACAGCAGGTGTGGCAGAAGACACTTCATTGTCTTCTTCTTCGTCCTCCAGGAACCGCAGAAAGGGAGCGTCTGCTGCGAGAACTTCTGTGTCGGAAGAAAGTAACTCATCTTCAGAGTCTTCCTCTACTTCTTCAACTTTGACCTTGTTTTCCTCTTCATCTGTGACATGAACGGGGTCATCGATGGGGTCGGCGGTTTTGCGTTTCTTCTGGGGCGTCTGACGTGTCTGACGCGTCTGGCCCTTGGATTTACCGCTTTTTTTGGTCTTCGAGGGCTCCCAGTCTTCGTCATCTCCGCTGTAGGTTTCGATGGGTATATCGTCAATCGGAGCGCGCTTCTTCGCCTTGGTATTTGGCTTGCTTTTCTGTTCATTTTTGGGGACCTGTGGTGAAGCGCTGGGCGATGTTTCGAATGACTTGGATGCCGACAAGAACGACGATGACACCGATGAAGAAGGCCCAGAACCGCCACGACGCAGAGGTGGAGGGACAGGTTTGCTGCTCTGAAGACGACGAGTACGCATTTTCGCAAGATGCTGGACGATTGCTCCTTCGCTGATGTCTTCGGACATGGTTTTGCCCACTTCTGCCCAGGGGATCTTGACGCCCTCCCGGTTGCAAACAGACTGTACGGTGAGCAGGAGCAACTCGTTTAGGTTTTCTACATATTCACACATTTAGCCATCGTAAGATAGCAGTCGCCTGCTTTCTCGAGGGGAAAACATACCATCCCAGCGAACAAGCTTTCGCTTGGCTGGGCGATTCAGCTGCTTCTTGTTCCCAGCAGCCATGTTGATGACTTGATAGTAATAACGCGCCAAAAATGAAGAAAGAAAGAGAGAATATACAGAGTGTGTCCAGGACAAGTCCCAAAATAAGATGAAGGTGAGGTGACCACTCACTGCATGGCTGCGCACAGACGGAGAAGATGAGAAGATACAAAAAAAAGGAACAGGAGCAGAAGTTTGACGAGAGTGGAGTAAACAAAGAAAGGTGAGCGTGACCAGAAAACAAAATGATTAGTCGTGAGCGTCAGTTCAGTCGCCGAGAAAAGTCTCGGCAGCTGTGAAGGCCAGTAGATGATGGTGAGGTACATCCAAGGATCTGCAGTTTCACTTTTGAAGATGAAGAGTTGTGCCTGAGATCAAACAAAGGCAAAGTTAAGATGAGGGGGAGGAGACTAGGTTTTAGACTAATTCATCTGAAGATTGAAAGCAGATAAAGTGAGGAGAATACACCTTAATTGCCTGGTAACATGCACCAATGTCAACCCCTTCCTACACAAAGACATGGCAATTTCATCAAGCTATGTGGGTCATGTGGTCATGTGTCAGAGTCATGAGGTACTCAAATTTGGAGTGCTTCAGTTTACGGGGTATAGTATAGAATCTGGAGAGATACTATAGCATGGAATTTCAAATGTTGTTTCGACATATTCTCTCTTGTAAAACCGTCTAAATTTATGAATGCAAGGCTACAGCATGCGTATTAAACCTTTAGCATTTCAAAACAATTTCGAAAGAAGAATCTCATTTCGACATGCAAAAAAGATCAGGACAAAATGATCCTCAATATCTATATCTCGCAGCCGGTCACGTGGCTGCTACCCACGTGACCGCCCTCCCGTGCCGTGGCTGAACCTCCGACAATTCCCATCCGCAACGCAGATCTGAAAACGCCTTTTGATCTTCCAAGACCTCCAATCTCCATCCAACCCATTCCTCAAAATGTCGGCCCCCTGGAAAGCTGCCGGTTTGACGTATGTTGTCAACTCCATATACGTCTCTCATGCGTCGCAATTGCTGACCTGTCCATAGCTACAACCGCTACCTCGCCGTTGCTGCTGGTGCCGTTCGCCGGTCCCTGAAGGATGGCCCTCGCCTCGCTGCTGAACGCCGCGGTTTGACCGAGCTCAAGTTTGCCAAGTGGGAGGTTTGTGCCCCAAGAAACAATCATCAACCTGGAAAAGAAATCAGAAGCTGACATGAGTTTTTGCGACCGCAGAACGGCAAGCAGGGAGAAGTCAAGCAAGTCGGTGACGCCGTTAACGCCGCCGCTCAAGCTGAGAAGTAAACAACGGAAAAAAAAAAAAAAAGGAACGCATGTCGAATTGATGTGGAGGAAGCATGGAATTGGTGATATATCCCGGGCTCGAGGCAGTTTGCTGGACGCTGGAGGGGGAAGCGGATTGTACATCTTGTAGCAATACTTGGTCTCTTTTTTTACACACCCCAATGAAACAATAGAACGTTTCTTCCCTTTGTGGCATGTTGTGCGTATGGCTACTCGTAATTCTAGAGAGCGTATATCGAAATTGCCCATGTCCAAGATGTTCCTTTTCCCTGACAGCACCGGGCATGGAAACCTGAGGCAGGCAGGCGTCGCCCATGATTACCCGGGCCCGCAAGCCGCCGTTCTGTTCCGCAACAAACAAACCTCGTCGACCAAACACCACTTTGGGTATACTGGAACAGAACAATCAGGCCATGCAATGTCAGAGCTTTTTTCCTAGATCATGCTACCAAATAACCAGCTCCGCGTCCCTCCGCCTCGACCAGCGTCGCAGCGCATGGTGACGCGGGACATCACCGACATTTTCGTCAACGCCGCTTCTAGTGCGTCCCCCCCGCAGCTACAACGCGATATTGACAGCAGCTCGTGCTGGGAGCTGACGGATGGATTCTAGAGTTAAACCAGGGAGAGCTCGTCAAGGATGAAACATTTACTCTTTTTGAGGCGGTCGGGGCATTGGAGGTAGGACAAGACGGTTTCCGTGTCGACGTATAGAGACGCTCAATTGTTGATACTAGATCATGGACTCCAAAATGGACAGTGGATATCTCGGCCCCGGCGAGAACCATGCCCAAGCTCTCGACTACGACTACGATGTTATGCGCGAGTTGCAGCCCGAGGAAGTGATCGGACTGATGGACCAGCTGCTATGCCACGAGGTTTGTTGATTCTCGTGCCTTTGGACAGGTCTGTACTAACTTTTCTTGACAACAGATGGCATGGCACATGGGACACCCACTATCGCAAACGCTTTTCACTTCCATATACCTTGATAAACTCCTCTGGCCGGCTCCGAGGTCGTTTGATGAATACAGCTTCTATAGAGGAGACGCCAAGTCACAGCTGGAGAAGGAAAAACAATCGCCACTGACACATCTCGTTTTGAGAGCCTACTGTTTGGGTCTGGTCAAAGCGTGCGATCTAGTCCACAGGCGTGTAACGCAAGAATATTACTATGAGGTTGGCCCATGCACGTCTATTTCACGCAAGGACGGTTCTGATGCTGCTCAGGAAGAGGACTTTTTCCCGCAGCTGTATAACCGCAGCATACTTACCGAGCATGAAATTGAACCCGTCCAAAAAATCATACGACGGGCTATACAGTTTATTGAAGAGGAGAGCAGCGGGTTAGAGCAGAAGATAAAAGACGCGCTAACCGACAGGTTACGGTTCCGAAATCATTTTCTAGAAGCCTTGGACGAGGAACAACTTGCAAATGGCATTCAAGACAAATTGCCTTTTACCGCTTGCCTCTCATTAGTTGGTCCTATCGAAAGCTCAGTGTCTCTTGGGAAGCCTATCGAGGATGCTTTTACGTTAAAAATTCAACGCAAACTGGCCAGCACCGTACCTCCTCGCCCAATGGTGACCATCAGTATTGACTCTGCCATGAGCCACCTAAAGCGTCTATGCCAGGATGCTATCGATATGCATGAGCTTTTGGACTATTCTGGATCGGACGATTTGCGCGTATGTATATTCCTCTCGCCGGCAGTATACTTTCTGACCGAATCAGGTGTCTCTCTGGACGTTGGCTTCGAGAAAGCCGCAACCCAGCATCTATACACGATGCCGCCTACAAGCATTCATTGTTAATAATATGAAAGTACTCGGCTCAACGTCAGTGAAGCGTCTATTATATGATGAGCTGGCAGATCTGGTACTGCCTTCGAGCATGATACTCCGAGACGAGAATGAAGAGATCGAGGTGCCAACCGACCCGCGCTTTCAAATACACCAGAGTATGGAGGACTTTCTCATCCGCATCGCTGAGGTAAGTTGAGATTCTGCATATTTAGGTCGTTTCTAACTTTTGCAGTCATATATGAACACATTCCGCACGTCATGCTTGAATCGATCGCGAGTTCGTCGTGCCTTGTGCCATAGTATAATCGATTGGGACAATATCCAGATTGAGGTTAACTGATTCTCACATTTATGGTGAAAGGAGGCTAATAGGTCTTGCAGGCGGAGAAACTTGACGAGCATTTACAAAAATTGACCAATGAAGTGCCTTTGACATTCGACAACGGCGAGCCAGCATATTCATATCCTTTGGGCAGTTGGGCATACCACGAAAAGCTGAAGCAGATCCGACATATCATTCAAATGGGCTTTGAGTTGGCCATCTATGCTCCAGAGGAACTTGCCGGGATGTATTGGTATCTGGCGGAGATTTGTTACCAGCACCGCCGGCATATTGACCGAATACGGGCATTCGTTGTTGCTGGCATGAGACGAAGCGACGCCGACAAGAGTTTTGAAAGGACAATTACCGTTCTCAACCGACATACCATGTGGCTTGTCGCGACTGAAAGCTTTGCCCTTGCACTTCACGCGCTATACGTATTCTTCGAGCGTCAGGGAGTGCTCCCACACGCGGCCTCCAAGAATAGCTACTCCAGCGCTCGGCTGCGGTATGAGTTGCGCATGAAGCCGTTTCTCTCCATCAGTCTTCCGGAGCTGCTCCCCTTTGACAAATACGAAGCGATGGTCGCTCTTACAGGTGACTCGGACGCGCAGACGCTGGAACGCGCAAGCAACGCGATTGGCGAAGCGCGCAAAGCATGGGAGAAAGTGCTAGCCAACGGACCATTCTTGGGCTCGCGCGATGCGGACAAGACGATTCGTAGGCCAGCGATCGAGAGCGACTGGCAAAAGGACACCAAAGATTCATACCGATCGTGCATCGGCGCCAGCGTCGCGATCCAAAGGGCCAGCAACCTGCTCAAGACCAAAAAGTCGGCCTCCGCCAGCAAGTCCAAGACGGCGGGTGCATCGCTGCTGCCTATCAAAGTGGACATTCCGGACATTGACACGCCTCATCGCTGGCATGACTGGTGGGCAGTGCCGAGTATCTCAGATGTTTGAGCCAGCCACTTGGGATTTGGCATGTGCAGTCGGCCAGGACTTGACGCCAGCATACAGAGAACGCAATGCGCCAAAGAGAAGACGATGATTCCATGCAACCTGGTGGTGAGCTATACCGGTCATCTGTGGCTTCAAAAAATGATCAGCCAATGTATACGATCCTTGCATTCGGACCGAGAGTCTCTAATTTGACAGGCGGCATCAGCCGGCCCAGCGTTGCATCAGGGCCGGGCCTTAGAAGCATCAGGGCACTGTAAGAATAAATATGGCGATTGCTCGCATGTACTAGACAGTCGGTGAAGGCTGCGCCTCTCGACAAAAAGCCTATCACGGCTAGCGTGGTCGAGCTGGCATGGGAGCGATTTGTCATGGCTGCAGAGGATCTGGATGTGCCTCTCACCTAGTGGTGAGGGTACTGAGGGGCTTTGCGGCGGATCTCGGATGACAGAAAAGGTCGCCGATCTGGAAGTAAATTTGTTCTGATTGGGCAACTTGGAATATAACAGACTTTATAAAATCAATACCGTCAGGAATCGAGGAATCAAGGATGTGGTTATTCCAAATACCCAGTATTTATTTGTCATGGTCAGATTGAGTTTATCGCGCGGTCGAAACGTAGTTGATTAGATCAAACGTACTGAAGATCAGCCTTATCATAGGAATGGATCGAGTCTTGCTTGCCGTTTAGCGGAGTTGATAAATATACTCATGTAGGAAAACAATAGCTCATGCTCGTCTGTTCCATGTTGCGCTATACTTCCTATCAGTATACTCTCCGGACGCGAGATCCCACAATTTCAATGTTCCCAAACTTTCGGCTGTAGCGTGGATAAAGGGACTATTAGTGGCTGGCCCAGAAGCCCATGTGCGCCAATATCATGCACTGCATTATTGCATAATTGGTAGTAGTAAATAGGAATATGAATGCATGGATGATGGCATGGGTTCATGGCTCATGCCTCCATTTTATTTATAGGCTGGTCCAATCAGAGAATGGATTTGTTTTCTGGGCAGCAGGAATATTCGGAGTCGATGGGGATTTCCGTGCATGCTACCATGGATGTATTTCTACGGGAAATTTTTTAGTATGCGCTCTGAGCTCCTTTCATTTCCTCCTGCCAGCCCCAAACAGGATTCATACATATTGTCGATGTGTCAGCCTGTACGTATCTATGTAGCCCGAGGTCGCCGACCATTTCGTGCTGGATCCTGAATGGGTCCGACATGGTGTGCTGTATTTTTAAAATTCAACCATACTTTCTCGCGTATACGCGGCAAAGACAACATTTGGAACAATCACGTCAATCAAGTCAAATTGTTCTGGGGAAACCGATCTGGCTATGGAAACCAACGTTGACGGGCCACACATTGTCTAGAATCTCAAAGGCCCAAAAACATGTGAACCTACCACACACTAAAAGACTCAAAGACTAAAAATATGCATGGCAATTTCCCACTCCAAATTTCGGCCTTTTCGATCAACTTGATTACTTGCTTAACATCCCCACTTTCTCGTCGCCCAAAACGGAAAAGCCAGCCCTATGCGTAAACCCCGGACAAGCCCGTGCCCTTTCATCTCATCAATTTCACGCAATTTCATGTATTTCATGTATTTCATTGTTGTTATTATTATTATTATTATTAACTAGTAGTGTTTTTACTAATATTCAGATTTGAGCAAGCGAGACGAGCCTCTAATGATCCTCTTTTATCGACCTTCGCTTATTATCCTCTAGATAATATGGATAGGACTTGCGTACTACTGTCAATTGTGGGTGGGTCATGCAGCTACCGTATAGCGCGAACTATCAACCCTTCGTATTATGTGTATAAAACTTGGACGTGGACCTTATTAATAATTTAATACATACATATTAGTGAGGGGCGGAGCGAAATGCCAATCATGAATCAAGGGATGGAGCTGTGGTTTTAGGTCTAGAAAGAAGCCGGCCCTAGCCCCAGCGGCACTTACTTTATTTTGCAAGTACTCTTTTTATAATTTCGGGGACCTGTTCAATCAAGTACTTTGAAGTATTATTATTGTGGAAAAGCCAATGTTCCAGCCCCGGCAAAATGCAAAATCTCATATTTGAGAACAACCACAAACACGTCGTAAGTAATTTAGCTTTCTGATTTAGCACCTACATATGCCAGTCTCAAGACTATGTACAACTCCCCCCAAAGTCGCTGCGAATCGGACAAATGACGAGGACCCGATTCAGCAGAGGGAAATACACATCAAGCCAATCAAAGCGTGTGAAAATGCCGTGTTAGGGCTGAAATTTGGTGGGATTTAGCAAGTCCCGATGACCGAGAAAGTTGAAACAGTGAAACACTACGATAGTTACTAGGATTAAATTACAGCCATAAAATCAATTGAATGATTCACCCCCCGGCTTACCGCTTAGGGACATGTTGTCTCTTGTTCGCTTTCCCTTTTCGGGTGGATCGATGCCCAAAACGGCAAGTCCTTTTATCTGCTTCCGTCGGTCTTGTTTTTCTTTTTCTTTTTCCCCGTTTATTTCTTTTTTTTATTATTATTAGAGTTGGCTGTCAGTGGGTGTTTCAGAATTTGTCAGTGCTCGTGCCAAACTGGTGTTCGTGATCAGCCAACCATATATACTAACCAACGTAGCCACTTTGTTTACAGGCATATAGATCGGGGTTGAGTGTTCGGGTGGCTGCTACTGGTTATGGAAGAACATTACTGTCGAGTAGATGACGCGAGTCGTCTCATTTAATGTGGCTTGAAAAAGCAACAGTATTCCTAGCATTACCAATTTACCACCACCTGCTCTATACTCTTGACGAGTTTACTTCCCGCCAGCCAACGCCTCATCGCTGCAACCACCAGTTACAGGTATATCGTCAAAAAGAATGCAGAACAAAAAGGCCTAGTCATGACCGAGTCAAGCAATTCGCGCGTCTCGTCACTGACTACTACTACCCGTCACCCCCTTGCAAGCATCAGTACAACCAAAGAAACAAAGTTGAAAAGAACAACCATGTCAACCCACCTCGTTGACCAGCAGCTCCTGCAACTCTACTACCAAAATTTCCACGCCGCACACCCCATTCTCGTACCCTTTGCTGCTCTGCAGGGCTCGCTGGCCGAGCACATTCCGGTCCAACTGCTCACAGTAATGCGCTATATCGGGGCGCACTACCACCCAGACGAATCAATACGACAGACGCTCAAAACGATTGCCCTCGAATCCGCGTTTTCTTTGTCGCCAGCGGACGGGTTCTGGGTACAATGCATGCTTCTGCTCGCCATTTCCGAGCACGCACACGACGGCGAGAGCAGCAGCAGGTTTATTGACTTGGCAGTCAACCGCGCACTCGAGCTGAGTATGCAGAACGCTTCGTTTTCCAGGCAGCATGGCTATGGATCGCCGCTGCTGGAGGAGATGTGGCGGCGCACGTACTGGGAGCTGTATGTCGTGGATGTGCTGCTCAGTGCGCCGCGCCACCAGCGGTCGACGCTGTATCACACGCTGTCTGATGTGAGTCTGCCGTGTGACGAGGCTTTGTACAACGACTCTGAAGTAAGTTTTCTCCTCTCTGAAAAGTTGAATGTCGTGAGTTAAATGTTGTGACCGACCAGTCATGCATCCCCCAAGGCTGCCTGCTCAAAGACCTCTCTGAGAACCCCCCGCAAGACCGCCCTTTCTCCTCCTTTGCATACCGCATCGACGCCATCCGGCTGCTGGGCCAGGTACTGGCTCTGCCCAGCGCGGCGACAGTGTATCATGCTGCCTTTGTCGACACAGATACCGCGTTGTCAAACTGGCAGCGGCAATTCCCCTTCCGCGCCGACGATTTCCACACGGATTCGACGCATTTTGGCGAGATGATTTTTCAGGCGCAGATGATAGTCCACTCGTGCGTTTTCCTTTTGAAATTGAAGAAAAGGAGGAAAGCTGACATCGTCTAGAGCAGTGATATACCTGCACCAACCTTCCTCCAACCTGCCGCGTCTCTGGGCCAAGGAGCACGATAGCAACAACAGCCACCAACAACCCTCAATAACCAGCCGCTTCTTCTTCCCGCCCTCACTACCCTCAGTACCAAACAGCCAAGTCGACCTATTCAATCCACACACAGGCAGAATCATGCAGGAAGCCGACTCGCTCACAAAGCTACTCACCCAGACGCAGCCGGCGGTCGAGCGGCACAGCCCGTTTTTGATTCATGGGGTAATTGTAGGTGCCATGGTGTATGCAGCAGCCTATGTGCAGTCGCCGGGCGCGAATGAGCTGGCCAAACAGCGTATGGCGCTGGCGGTTGGGGTGTTGAAGAAGCTGGCAGTGATGTGGCCGTTGGCGGGCACGGTAAAGAAGGAGTTGAGTCAGATCTATCGGGATGCCGTCAGCGAATCTGCATAGTGTTGCACGTGATATACAATTAATCTACACTGTTATGACAATCTACAGTAATACTATACAACACAGTAAAAGTAAACATCATTCTTCACGCATCTCTAAAGTGCAAGTCCAGACTGGCAACCAATCCAGACATCCAAGCCCAGAGCAACAAGAATCGAATTTTCAATAAATAGACAAGTCGAAAAGAACCATATACAAGTAAAATTGAGCGCTCAAAAGTATTTTCCACTGTATATGTCTGGGTTGGATCAGGATAAAAAAGGGCCACGAAACCAGCGTGGAAAGAATTCAACCAAAAAAAAATCACAAACCGGTTGTGATCAAGATAATATGGGCATGATGCTACTGGATTGAGACATTGCTAGACAATTGCTCTCAGAGAAACAGGTCTAGACAATGGAGATGGGGTCGCCCTTGGGCTGCTGCACGTTGTCGGCGTACTCGCCACCGTAGTTGCCTAAACTCATTAGTAAGGCTTATATTTTATAGTTCAAGGGTTTACATACCAGCTGGGAAGTAGTTGCACACAGTGAATGGAAGGGCGTCGTTGGAGCCCGACTCGGTCAGAGGTTGGCAAGTAACGGTGGCGCAGCCAACGCTGGCAGTGTTGAGCCAGACAATCTGACTGAAATGGCCCCAGTGCTCAAAGTTGCTCATGTCGGGGTCGGCCTGGCCGTACAAGTCCTGGTAGTACATCATCTCGTCGTTGTACATCATGTCGGTGATGATCCTGTCGACTTCAGAAGCATCAACGCCGTAAGCAATGTTTTGGCCGTAGCTGGTGGCAGGGCCGAGCGAGCTAGTATTGTTAGTATGTCATCCACAAATATATATTACGGCTGTCATACGTATCGTGGTGGTAGTCGCAGGTGTTGGCGAGGGCTAGAGCACTCTCGGCCAGAGTCTCGTTCCAGACCAAAGCTGGGGCCGAGTGGTTGGAGCGGTGGATGTTGTGCGAGTCGAGGAGCATGCTCTGGTATGCGTCGCCAGTGGAGGAGGGCACGACGCTGGTCGAGGTGGTGCTGGGCGGGGGCACAGTAGTGCTGGGCGCCACAGTGGTGGTAGGCACCTCGGTGGTGATGGGCCATGGAGGCCACGAGTAGTCCTGCTGGTTCTGGTGGACTTCGTTCACAACCTTGGGAGAGGGCTTGTCTTTGACGCTGGTCGTGGTGGACGAGGCGGCAGGCGAGGCGGTGACAGTGACAGTCACAACGGTGAGTTCGACATCAGTGACCATGGCGCGCTTCTCGACCGGGTTAGCGACAGCACCGATGGCGCACAAGGCGCCCAGCATCGAAGATCCCTTCATGGTGTTTGGTGTTTTTAGGTTGGTTTAGGCTGGTTGCTTGAGATGGCGTGGGCACAAAAAGAAGAGAACGACAAGACTATATAAGATCAGAGCTAGCTGATCAGCGCTTTCTAAAGGAGTGGATATCAACACTGCAAAAGAGCGGACAGAGTTGAGGCGATGCGATGCTGACTTGGCTGAGAGAGAAAAAGAGCAGGATGGAGAGAGAAAAAGGTGTAGATCGGGCGAGGAAGGGGCAGGCCGGGGTCGCCCATGTGCCGTTTCACCTTAGTGGAGGCTTAGTGTGGGTTGCTAGGATGGAGGATGGTGACATATGATGTAACCATCAGCAGCGCTGCGAGTGAATCGTTCGTCTTGGTGCTTGGGGCGGAATCGGCAATGCTCCTTGTGAGTACAAGATGACTTGAATTTGAGCAGTAAGACCGACGAGCCTTTGTCCCATATATGAGGAGCCTCCTCCGTCGAGTCCGTACAGCGTATCCAGACATGCTGGCGCAGGGCGGGGATGTTTCTTTGTGACGGTGACGCACATGCCGCAGTCCACTCCATACTCGGTACTCCATAGATGACAACATGCTGGCGAGGCGCGTCTCAAAGTCTTCGCGTATTGAATAATAACAATTATAATGGGCACCTCCAGAGTCCAGACAGTACAGAGTAATTACATTCCCAGCCAACACGAAACACTCAATCCAGCCAGGTTCTTCTGTGGTCCAAGAAACAGAGAAACATTATTAACAGGGGCAGTCGCATCGTGGGGCCGCCAAGCCTCTGGGTGCGCCACTGATTGGCCGTGCCCTGAAACGCAGTGGGGCCGTGCAATGCCGGCATGCAGGCACAAAGTCACTTTTAGACTTTGAGTGCGTACTGCGTGCTGATTCTGACTGTCCTTTGCATCGCTTCAGTCCCAAATATAGCACCGCATGTCGTACGAGGAACGGCGTGTTCGGCAGAGGCTGGGTACCGCTGAACTGAAGTGAGCAGCGCGGGCTGCGGCATTCTCCGTCATAATTCATTCAGTCACCTCGCACTGGCAGCACGGTCCTTGCGTTGGCTTGGATCACTTGGAAAATTAAATTGAATTCATCTTATTATTATTGCGGAGTGCCACCGCGTGGAGGGGATCTCGCTTCGAGCCTTTTGGCTTTTGACTAATACCGCTCGCGAGTTGGCATTTATTAGGATCCAAGAGTCTGGACTCTGGACTCGCTCTACCTCAAACACGGTGGAAATTAGCCCAGCTAATATTATTAAATCGTCCGATATGCACGCCGGCAGCCACCAGTGATCGCCCGCGAAACAAACTTTCGGCTCCGGACTCGAAACACGCTATGCTGTTTGGGGCTAGTACATCACCCCGGTGTCGAAGAATTACGCAATGTAGTTTAGCGTTCCATTTTGGGTATGGTGCCATGACACCGCGGCCGTCACTGTCGACACTGATATGAATAGTTGCGTTACCAAGTTTAGAGAAAAATAAGGATAGCTACATCTCTTGAAGGCTTCGAACATTGAAGTGCTCCTTCCTATAGTATCAATCAATGTTATTGGAAAGAACAAGTCTTGTACATCTTCACTAATTATGTAAGGTAGGTATAGAGACAACAAAGATGGATATCAATGATGTATTGGCCTTCTACATGTAGTCATTACATTCCTCCATATCCCTTCAACACTCTCCACATCTCTATGTAGCGATTCTTCGTGTAAAATATCGCATTCGATGCTGCTTTTGCGATTGCTAGTTCCGTTACATTGGTACATGATACATCGAAATCTGTGGCATATTCCTCATAGGTATCTTTGTCCTGAGTCTATACCGGAATGAGGCCCATCCTTGTCGTCATGACTTATCTTGCATACTGCCGGAGTTTTTGGAGATTACGCGTAAGGATAGTATTGGGGGTTTCCCGGCGATTGTTTGCTGGCCAAAAGGTTGGTTTTTTGTAATAACGACGCTATCAATCAAAGTAGGATTGGCCGCGGGCGCTGGAAAAATGTTCTGAAAACTTGATATTAGCATTAGTTGGATTTGAAATAGGAATCGCTGCACTGCGGTAACGTCTGGTTCCGCATTAAAGATTGACTTAGAGGTATCCGTCAATGAGAATGCTCGGATGAACTTTTATTTTGTCTTAAAGGGCTGGCGATTGAGTGGTGTGATGAGATTTGCCACGTCCGTCCACCGGCTGCTGAGTACTGTGCCTGACAACATAAGGACAGATTTGTAATAAAGCTTCGTGACTGCTTCGTAGAAAGCCCCATTGTTTTTGATTAGTTGACATTCATCAAGTATCAACAGCTTGATAGGCTCGTTTATCTCTCTCCACATTCTGGAGAGAAGTGACCCTTTGGATCGTCGTGGCCTTGGTCCACCCATATCCCGAAATTTGCGGAAGTGTTGTTCGAATTCTCTGAAGGCTCTATACTGAGAGCTAATGAAATGGTACGAGGTGATGATGAAATCGTAGTTATCGGTAGCGAGGGTGTGGGCGGTCACTGTTGAATCCATAAGGATCAAATATTTCGGTTGACACTCCTATTACAACATCAAATTAGCTTTTTCCCTATTGCGCGAACAAATTCAGTTGTATTGGGTTAACTTTGGAACATACTTGCTTGCATGCGGCTTTAATCTCATCGGCCCACTGCTCTCTGCAGGAAGCAGGGCATATTTTTTCCGCACCCTTTGGTACTTACTACACTTTTTGCTTGTTTTTTCTTTTATTAAATCCTGGTTTCATACCGTCTGTTGGCCAAGTGAAGTGATTAATGGCTGTATGTTGAACTAAAACAAACTAGGTATGGTCAGGCATAGAGATTAAAGCGGCATCTGAAAAACACGCTATGCTGTTTATGGCTAGTGGCTCCGGCACCTTGATCCTGCGATTTCCGCCGTGGCGCCGTGGCGGTGTCAAGGGAGCGCCACGGCGCCATACGTGTCATGTGATTTTTTGGGCTGTCTTTTGTATAGAAAGGAATGAATTCATTTTGTTCGTCCGGGAAAAAACTCCACAATGCTGTACAAGTCACATAATACATAATATATAGTCTACCCAAATGGGAAATGACTGGAAAATTCCAAAAGAAAAAGAAAAAATAGGTTTTAAATATCTACCGTCCGACAGCTGCCCGCCTCGCACACAAGCAAGTAATCCTTCGCCGGCGTGCTCGCTTTCAAATCGCGGTACAGCACGTTGCGTTCCTTGATCCAGCTGGAATTGCGCACATCCACCACCGCCACCGTCGCCGTGGACGTGGATGCTGCCAGGCCAGCCTCTGCACGAGTGCGTCGGATCACCGCGTCTTTCCCGGATGCTACTGCTGCTACACCCGTGATATTGCGAATGCCCATCTCCAGCCCGACAATCGCGTCCAGCAAATTCACAAACAGGAACGGGTGCTGCAGCATCTCCACCGAAAACGTGTTGCACGTCTGCCGCGCAAGAGTCTTGTATTTGTCGTCTTCCAACAGCGCTGACAGCCGTATGAGATTTCGCGCAATCGCTCCGTTGACCGATGGCATGGCCGAGTCGGTGCCGCCCTTGAGTCGCAAGAGCGGTCCTGGTACTCCCTGGATGGGCGTGGACGAGGTGGTGTAATATCCAGCTGCTGTATTGGGCTCTGGTCCGGGCGCAAGAAAGTTCTCATTAAGGTGTTCTTGAACCTGGTTAGCAATAGTCCTCAGATGTAACTACTCTGTAAGATTTTAGACGTAGACATACTTTGTAATTGCTCTGCAAACTGCAGGTGGCTGTCGTCAAACGTCGCTTCATACAGCGCAATCAGTCCGCTCGTTAAATACGCATAGTCATCCGCAAAGCCAGGCGTATCCCCACGGCTCCCATCGCGATAGATACGCCATAGCTGGCCAGTCGCCGATTCAAAAAGATTTTGTTGAATAAAATTGGCTGCCCGTTGAGCCGAATCTCGGCATTGCTGGGCTTTGGCCTGGTCAATCTCGTCGAGCAGAACACTAGCCTTGGCCAGCGCCCCAATAGCCAGTCCATTCCATGCCACTATGATCTTATCATCCAGATCAGGCTGGCCACGCGTTTTCTCCCGGTACTCTCGCAGCTTCTGCTTCCCTGATTTGATGATCTTGATGACCTCCTCGTCGCTTAAGCCAAACTCTTTGGCGAGCTTGCTCGGCGTCACTTGGATTGACAAGACGTTTTGGTCAATCAACTCATCATGCGGGTCATTCTCAGGCGCAATGTTGCCGTCCGACAACACCCCCCAATGCCGAGCGCATACCCCAGCATCTCTCGCTCCCAGCACCTGCTTAAACTCCTTCATCGTCCACACGTAAAACGCTCCTTCCCGCTTCTCTGTGTCGTTTGGCGTCGGCAGGCTGTCCGCATCCTCGGACGAATGGAACCCGCCTGTGGAAGCCTGGATTCGACTGCTTGTCAAGTAACTAACAATATCGTAAACTGCACCGAGAAGTTCGGGTTCGTGTGTCACGCGGAACGCATCCACATATGCTTCAAGAAGCTGGGCTTGGTCATACAACATTTTTTCAAAGTGAGGAAGCAGCCACTCAGAAGTGACGCTATACCGCGCGAACCCATTTCCTATGTGGTCTCGAATGCCGCCGCGTGCAATTTTGAGGAGGGTTGTCACCGCCATCGTCGTTGCTCTGGCACACTCGTCCTGCCCGACGATATCAGTCACTGTGCTCGGATACATGCCCAAGCGAAGGAGGAAGCTAAGATTGGCCGCCGTAGGGAACTTGGGTGCGCGCCCGAATCCGCCATTCACGGGGTCGTATCGAGATGCGAAATGTTGAAACGCTTCCTCGAGAAGCTCGACTTCCAAGTCCTCAGCGCCTTTGCCCTCTGGCTGCGCGTGCGTCCCCTCTTCTGCAAACTCGCGCAGCTGTCTTGTAATCTCCTTGGCGCTGTCAAGACACCTGGCTTGCTGAGTCTGCCACACGTCGCGAAGCTTCTCCAATATTTCGACGAAACCAATGGGCCCGTCGGGACCAAACTGAGTTGGCGAGCTGGACTGCGGGCCTGGCCAGTACGTGCCGCCAAACACAGGCTCAAGGTCAGGGGTTAGAAACACGTTCAGCGGCCAGCCGCCCGATCCCGTGGTGGCTTGCACGTAGTTCATGTATACATCATCGATGTCTGGCCGTTCCTCTCTGTCGACCTTGATCGGAATGAAGGACTTGTTGAGAATGTTCGCAACCTCGGAAGACATGAAGGATTCCTTTTCCATAACATGGCACCCTGCGCAACCCACGTTAGTTTGCAATATTAAAATCGAACGGTATGCCACTGACAATGACAAGCCGAGTAGCCGATACTGACAAAGATAAGCTGGTTATATTTCTTTGCCAGAGCGATCGATTCTGAATCCCAAAGCTGCCAAGCAACTGGATTATTCATGTGTCCGCGAACCTACATGACAGCGTTAATGCCGACGTTCTTTAGATGGGATTAATAGGGGTCGCCGTACATATGGCGATCGGCTTTCGTGGAGGCGATTCACCAGCTTCGGCCGCGACTCGGCGGCCCCTGGTTCCTCACGAGACTTGTCGGCCATGGCTGGACGTAGTCAAACTCGGTCCGATTGTGCTGCTAGAGCAGAAAGTAAAGCGTGGTGGAATTAGTGAAAAAGGACGCGCCCTCGTGGTCGGCGGTGCTGGATGTATAGCCCCGATTATTATGGAGGGGTAGCAAGTAGCTAGCTTCTGACGACCAGTCCCCGCCGAGATGATGTAAACGCCTGTATCCGCAACGAAACACAAATGCGTCGCTGCTTCTCATGCGCAGAACTCGCTCGTCGAATGTGTGATGAACGCACCTGCTGAACTGCTCGATCTAGTGCTGGCCAACATGTGGTTGGATGTCTTTCCAGCCTGCTGGACTCGACTTGAGGTGAGGCGTCCTCGGGATCGCGTGCCGGATCGATGCTTGGCCGGGAACGAGGAGGCTCCAGCCGCTGCAAACGTCTTCTTCACATGCCGTCACGTGATCTAATGTATAGATAATGGGAATTATTAATAACAGTAGTAGCATCTACTTGCAGGCAAGATAGTCCATTTGCGTCTTTAGTAACGTAACTTTCTCGTCAATACGTAGCCCAGTGGTATCTCTCGTGATCTTCCTCATTCGTCCTCTCCCATCAGCTCAGCCAGCTCGCGTTCCTCTTCTTCCGTGAGCATCGACTCCTGCTTGGACTCCTCTTCTTGTGGCTTCTTGTTCAGTGCCTCCTCCTTGGCCTTCTGTACGTCTGCTGGGCGCACGCTCCATTGCCGGATGGTGGCGTCGATACTGACGCTGACAACCGTGCTTCCGATCAGTGCCAGACCCGTCACTTCTTCAAAATGGCCGGAATATGTGTGGAAAATCTGCCCGGTCTGTTTGTAGACTTTATTAGAAACGAGAGCTAGCAAAATCAGGGATGATACGCACCGCTTTGTTCCAAACCCGTATTTCTTCGTCGCGACACGCTGTAACCACCCAGCCGCCTTGGTCATACACCACCACGTCTCGCACAAAGTCGGGATGCTCGAGCGCCAAGTTAGGCTTCCATCCGCTGTCACGCGTGAGGCATTTGGCAAACTTATCTGCTGACGCAGTCCAAAGATCGCCGTCTTCGTCAAAGAATAGTTTATATACACTGGTGTCGTGGACTATAAGTGCATTGCCGGCGTTTCCAGTATCCGCTGCTATCGAGAATTGTCTGATTTCTCGGTCACTTCCGGCGGTGAATATTTCAATCTCTGACGAGCCCTCTTGAATAGAGACAGGGTCGATGCGGATGTCTTGGATGCCCCTCAAGTGGTCTTTAAATACGTGTAGTTTCTCGCCACTTTGGATGTCAAAGACGATTAATTTCGAGTCAGCTCCGCCCGAGATCAAAACATCTCGGCCATTGACCCTGGCGCTAGTCAAAGCTTTGACAAAGTCTGAGTGGCCGTCGTATTTTTGACGCTGCTTTCTGGACTGCACATCCCAGCTCCACACTGTCTTGTCCCAGCAGCCCGCAAAGAGCAGCTTGCCATCAGGGCTGAAAGCAAGACTCGTCAGAGGAGCAGCTGGTCCCCTGTAGAGAGCTAGAGTTTCACCAGTCTAGAACCGATCAGTTAGAGAAAGGACTAGTTGTTACAGACTGACAAAATTGCGTACCTACTTCCAATGCAACTTTTCTAACTGAGCCTGCACTCTCAGCAACATATACCGAACCCGCACTAAATGGGTCTTCTGAAATGGCTAATATCTTGCTCTGGAGCCTGATAGGCTTGCCATCCTCATTTTTGGACTTGGCAGCCCTGCGAGTGCTTTCCTCTATAGAGGCTCTGCCAGGAGGTGATGGTTAGTGGGATGGGTAAAAAATATATCAATCGTGGAAATGGCACCAACGTAGTTTGAAAGAAATCCTCTTTATTGGACAGATGAGCCATTGTTCTAGGTGCTTCCCAAATAACAAATAAGAAAAGAATGCAATGCCCAAGACTAACAAATGATTGGTAGAGACTGAGCGATGGCTGCTGAGCTCCTCCGCGCATGTATCGCAGCTGCTCGGTGGGTGCCTGGCGCCCGCCGTACACGCTCATTTTCAAGCCACAAACAGCTCGTGCGTCACACCTTCCCTCCAACCCTTCGACTCCTCCTCCCAACAGCTTTCTTTCTCTCACCTTCACCCTTCCTCTCTTTCTCTCTCCCACTGCCCAGCCCAGCGCCTGTGCGCGCAACCTGCAATCATGGATATGAACCACCTGATCGGGTCAGTTGCAAAATTGTGTCGAATGCGTTTCTAGCTAACAAGCTGCTATAGCCAGCGGTTCAACCTCATCTCCAAGAGCGATATCCGGTACGGCGGTCTTCAATACGACACCTTCATTGGTGATGTTTCTTTTTTTTTTGTTTTTCGCTGATAAAAAAAAATCTATTAGATATGTCGGTACGCTACACGAAATCAACCCCGAAGCTTCGACAATCGCCCTTGAAAATGTCATGTCCCACGGCACAGAAGGGCGCCGAGGCAACCCCAGCGAAGAACTCCCTGCATCCACAAGTGTCTACGAATACATTGTCTTCCGAGGCAGTGATGTGAAGGATATCAGCGTCGCCGAGGAGAAAAATGAGCCAGAACCCCAGCGCCCGCAGGTTCCAGATGACCCTGCTATTCTCGGAGTGAGTTCTATCTATCTACAGCCAAGTGTGTTGGCAGTCTGGAGATGAATTATTACGGATGTAAACACAGACCTGTTCTGAGAGCGCAAACCCGTGCGGAGATTTCCGTTGCCTTCCTTCTGATCTGACTACTCAACACAACACCTTGATGGCACTGTTCACTTGAAAACACTATGGAACGAAACTAATGAAAATGACCCTAGAGCATGTCTCGCCCTGGTCCGCCTCCAGGCACCCAAGCCCCGCCGCCTCAGCAGCAGCAGCAGCAGCAGCCTCCCCAAGGCCCCCCAGGTAGTCGACCTGGTCCTCCTCCCGGTTATCCTCAACAGCCTCCTTTCCAAGGTTACGGTTACCCTCCATATGGTGGTCAACAGCGGTTTGGTCCACCCGGCTACGGGCCTCCTGGTCCTGGCTTCCCCCCGTACGGTGCTCCTCCGGGATGGTTTCCTCCCCCCGGCCACGGCTTTCCTCAGGGATCCCCTGGCCAATTTCCTCCTAACCAAGGCCCTATTGGCCCTCCTGGTCAACAGCGCCCTGGCCCTCCTAGCGGCCCTGCAGTATCCGCGCCGAAGCCTACATCCGAACTTCCAGTTGGGGACAAAGTATCTCAGCCCGCCAGTAAGAGTGCCACGCCAGTCCCTCCTGCACAGAACGGCCCAACCCCTCCGGTCGAGTCGAAGCCTTCGGTCCTCGAGGCTACTCAAGGAGCTGTAGCAGCTAAAGCCCCAGCTCCTCAAACGCCATCAAAGGTCCCGCCTACTGGTCCAAAGAATGACCGAGTCGTACCAGCCATCCCGATTGCCAATGTCAAACCTGCTATCCCACTCACCGCTGCTCAGCAGGGTGCCGTGGCGGCATCTCAAAACACAGCCCAAGCAGCTATCACGGAAGCTACACGTGCAGCTACTGCTGCCGTTGCTGCAGCTATGGCAAAACTGCCCCAGCCGAACGCCCAGAAAAAGGGACCGAATGATGTAGGAGTTGATGCTATGGCGAAGAAATTCAACGATCTCAAGACGTACGATAACAATCGTGCTCCCCGAGGAGCACACCAAGGGCCACGAGGTGGACGTGGTGGTCAACGTGGTGGCCAGGTTGCAAACAAGAAGATCGAAGTTCCGGATACAGATTTTGATTTTGAATCTGCCAACGCCAAGTTCAACAAACAAGACCTTGTGAAAGAAGCCATTGCGACTGGGTCCCCTGTGATTGAAGAGGAAAAGGATTTTGAAACCGCAGAGACGGCATCAATGCACTCGAGTTCGACTCCGGCTGCCTACAACAAGTCATCGTCATTCTTCGACAACATTTCAAGCGAGACGCGTGACCGGGAGGAGGGCAATAGCCGTCCTCGCGAACGTCGTGGTGAGGAAGAGAAGAAGAACATCGAGACGTTCGGCCAAGGCAGTGTTGATGGCTACCGTGGTGGCTACCGTGGACGTGGCAGAGGGCGTGGGTACGGACGCGGTCGAGGATACAATCGCGGATACGGCAACAGTCGAGGGCGAGGCAATTTCCGAGGCGGACGCGGCGCTGCACAGTCAACCGGCGTTCCTGCGCAAACCTAGATCCTTTTTGTTGGGGTGGTCACGACTGCTTCTCAACGTTGGATGTAAAATCTGGACATGACATTTCTTTCCCCTGGGAGGTTAAGGCACTTGGCTATTTCTTTCTGGGCTATCTCAAAATGGTATCCTGTATGCACAGGCGGCTGTCTATCCTATCCACAACCTTTTCTCTCTCTTTTTTTTTATGTCTCCTCTCTCATCTTATGGTACTTGGGCGTTTAGCTTTGACCGGTTTTACGTTCAAGCCATGGTTGTGTTCCATTGTTTTGTGGCTTTTTTTTTTGTTTTATTTTCCGTTTATTGTTATTCATTTTTCCATTTCCATCGGCGCAAATGAAACCAAACCCAGGAAGCTGTGTGTGGGCATGAAAAAAATCTAACGAGAATGCGTTTCTCTTTGACGAGGTGATATCTCTTATTTTTATTTTGATCGAGTGTGCTTCTTTTTCTTTGCCTGGTATACTACGCGTGGCATGCTGCTTCTGCACTGGACGGACTGTGGGCATTGGCGAAGGGCAGTTTATGTATCATACAAAACAACAAGGAATGAGTCTTTACGACTGTCAGCTATTATCTCCTGTCGTTTATAAACAGCTTCTCAAAACTATAAAATCAATCTCCGCACGTCGTCGGCCGGCAGTGGGTCTCTGCGGCCCAAACGGGAAAGGCGGGCCAGCACTGGGCCGCGGTTCAAAGTCGGTCTTCACGAGAAGGAAAGAGGGAGAGAGACGACTTCCCCGTGCTGGTGCTGCCAAAGTCTCGTGCTTTTCTTTCTCGCCTGGCCGAATTGGTTTCCTGCATTCTTCCGGCAAGCTGCTACTGGCTGGCAGCTGAATCCTTTATTGCATCGTACTACGTACTAGCAGTACCAGATAACCTACGCCGTTTTGTCGCGTGCAAATCACTTCTAGCCGAGCCGAACGGAGCAGAGCAGCAGAAGCAGACACAGATCAACAACGCCAAAGCAACACCATCTCCTCGAATCAGCGCCGCACTGTCGACCAATTCTTCTTCCCTCCGCTTCGTTCACATCTAGCTTTCTCTTTTCCATCGATTTCATTCTATCATTTCCTCCTGCTGCCGCGTCGAACACAACTCGGCCGGGCGTGGGGCGCGCCCCCCCAAAAAGCTGAAGCTCATGCAGGGTAACCTCGGGTCAAAATGTCGGACTCTGTCGGTTCGTCTCTGGTTGTCTTTGTGGAGGAAAGTGAGTAACAGCTAATCACTATGCAGATCGAGTCTTCGTCCATGCCCTCAACACCGTCAAGAAGATACCGAGGACGGGCACTGCCCGGCCGCCGACGGCGGACAGACTCAGGCTATATGGATTATACAAGCAGAGCATGGGTAAGCGTCGTTCATATTTTACTGTTTTGTTTTCTAATTCATTTTGTTCCGAAACAGAGGGTGATGTGGAGGGGATAATGGATCGACCAATTGGGGAAGCTGCAGATGTGCAGGCAGAGCGAGAGAAATGGTGAGCCATGCAGCTATCGCAATTACCAGATTTATTTACAAAGTCAATGGGACTAACAAATGATTGCTTTTGCGTAGGGACGCATGGTACTCACAACGCGGCATCTCGCGCACCGAAGCCAAGCGGCGGTACATCACAACACTGGTCGATACAATGCATCGGTACGCATCGCAAACGGAAGAAGCGCGCGAGCTGGTATCAGAACTCGAATTCGTCTGGGATCAGATCAAATACAGCACCTCGTCCTCGTCCTCGTCTAGTCCCATGCAGGCGATGGGACTCCCCGCGACCGCAGAGGTTTCTGCGCCGCCGAGGCGGTATGGAAGTATAGATGGTCGCATGAGTCGGTCGCCGCCGGTGGCTGTGGACGAAGAAGATCCGGATGAAGATCTGGCGATATACCGAAGGAGGGTGGGCGATTCGAGGCTGCGGGTGCTGAGTCCAGTCAGTCAGTCGGATGTGCAGAACTCAAATATACCGGAGGATGAAGATGAAGATGACGAAGAGTTTCAGGAAGCCAGGGATGGGGCTTCATCAGAGGAAACCACCTCACAGGAGCGCAACCAACGACCATCAACAACGCCAGGAGGAGGAAAGTCAAGACGAAGACGAGCCTCCACGCCCGGCGACAGAGGAGGACATAATGATTGGAAACGGCGCGTCGAGCAGGCCTTGACGACCATGACCACAGAACTCGCGGCTCTGCGAGAGCAAATCGAGTCGCGGCCAATCTACGGCCGACGGAAAGCGAGTCTGTGGTCGTGGCTGAAGTGGCTGTTCTGGATCGCCACGCGACAACTTCTCTGGGACTGTCTGATCCTGGGGGTTGTCTTGGTCTGGATGCGGATCAAGGGTGACCGCAGGCTCGAGCAGAAAGTTCGAGCAGGCGTGGTGGCTTTGACGAGGCAGTTGATGAGCGTGAGGCTTCCGCGACGACTGCCCAGTTTGTCTTTGCCGTGATTTTTGTTTTTTGTTTCATGATTTCATGTACATTTTTTCATTCTCTTTATCTAATGGGCGCTGTTTGAATATTTAAACCGGGGGCATACACGGAGTACAATTTACTGCCAATTACACCTTTTGCTTTCTACTCTTCTACTCTTCTACTTTGTGGTAGGATGTCATAATCATAAAATAACCCATTACATATCAATATAATATATACCTTATTTACCGTTTACGCCTTGGCAAACCTCTTCTTGGTACGTTCAGCCACAACAGCTTCGTTGTAGATAAAGGTGACGCTCTCGTGCTGGATAGTCGCGTTGAGCCAGCGCTTGACCTTGGGCACTTTTTCCAGCAGCTGAGGGATGTTGGCCGAGAGCAGGCCGTACTCGGGCTTTGACCACGAGTTGAGACGCAGGAGGAACGAGCCGGTGAGGACCTGGGATACTTAGTTCTCTGCGCCTCAGGAGGATAAAAAAAAGGACGAGCTTACCTCGACAAGCGTCAGGGTCTCACTACCGCCAAAGAAAGGACCCTTGCCCTCCACGAGCAGCGGCTCAATCTCCTTGGCCAGGTTGTCCACCAGTGTGACAGCAGACTGGTCGCGTTCCTCGGCCGTGGCGGCGCGGATGCCGGCAAAGACATGGCTAAAGACCTTGCTGAAGAACGCATCGACAAAGAAATCGACACGCGCGCGGTACAAGGCATTGTCGACGGGGCCAGACGGCGGCAAGAGGTGTGACGGGTGAGCGTCAGCCAGGAATCGCGCGACAATGCCGGATTCGGCGATGATTTCGCCGTTGTACGAGATGGTGGGGACCAGGCCGCGCTGGAGAGGGTTGGTCAGTTTTTTGAGCACCTAAAAAGGGGAGGATGGGACGTACGGGGTTGATTTCCAGATACCATGGCTCGCGCGGGGTCTCCAGGTCAATCACGACCTCCTCGTACGGCAGACCGAGCTCCTTGAGCGCAATGTAGGCGCGGTGAGCCCACGGGCAGCCCGGGTTGGTGTAGAAGATGATCTTGGGCGTGGCCATGGTGAGTTGTTATTTTTTTTGTTGCTGTTATTCGTTTTGGTTGGGGTGGGAGAGCAGAGGAGCAATGCAGCAGGGAAGCAGCTCTGCGCAGGGCGGGGCAGACGCCGCTATATATCGTCGAGCGCAGCATGCAACCCGGCCGTGAGATGACGAATTAGTCAACTTCGTTACTTGGTAGAGCTGAGTAATTTAATGGATTACAGATCAATTCCAGCAAAGGACGGGGGTCCTTATTCCCGAGGCCGAGGGAGCTGTCCTCAGAGACATTGGCTTCCATCCATAAATTGATGGTAGTGCAATGTTCAAACGTTGGATGTAAACTTTCATACATATGTCAATTGATCCTTGGTGAGGACTGGCTCAATCAATATACTAAATAAACCAAATATACCGTTTCTGGTTAACCGCCTGAGAGCCACAACAAACCGGCGCATATAACGAAGCTCTCTGGCAGGCAAACTGCCAATTCCAAAACACAAAAAATGCACTAGATGCTATCAAATATAGTAGATATGCTAATATAGCATTATCCAGAGCAAAACCAACACAACAAGCCCCAGCTGCAGCCGACAGCCAGAGCGCACGTGATGAGGGGCGGCATCCCCCCCACCAGGCGCGGGTGCAGGCAACAAAACAAGCCAGACTTGCTTCAACTCGCCCCTCCTACCGTTGCTCTTGCTCTACTCGGCTTATTACCTCTGCATCCTCTTCACTCTCGCCCACCTGGTCGCCCGTTTCTGAGCCTTCCTGCGTCTTGCTCGAAAAGCCCTCCTCCTCCCGTATGTCTACTCTACTCATCACCACCCCTCTTCTCAACCTCGCGAGCAGCCTGCGTCGCCACCCCGGTCGCACCCACTGCGCCTCCGCATCTGCCCAGCGCTGACCACACCCAGTTCTCTCGCTCGTCTCTTATTTTTCTAGATTGAATCGCCATCCATAACCGGTCATCATGTCTGTATGTATCGCCGGCCTTTATATTCCGTCGGGAGGGACACAGGCTAATCAATGATGATGATTGCAGTTGGCCTCTGGGTATGCTCGTCTCACGCACACGCTTGCACACATATACTCTCTCTCTTTCTCTTGCACGCACAAAAGCAATTGACCGGGTCATGTCGAGCTGACCCTTCCCAGTGTCACCGTTGAAGATGAATGCATCTCCACCTTCAACGACTTCCGTCTAAGCCGCGGCAAAGTCAAGTTTGTCATCTTCAAGATCACCGACGACAAGAAGCGCGTCGTCGTCGAGGAGTCCTCGGGGGACAAGGACTGGGAAGTCTTCCGAAACAAGCTCGCCGACGCCAAGGATGCCGACGGCAAACCTGCTCCCCGATTTGCCGTGTACGACGTCGAGTTTGAGATTCCCGGCGAGGGCATTAGGTATGGAGGACTCTGATTGTCGTGGACATGTTGACTCACAGTGTTTGTCTAGGAACAAGATCATTTTTATCTCCTGGGTGCCAGAAGGCACACCCATGCGCGTAAGTTGGCTCTCTTTATTTGCACGTGTGTATATACTGACTCTCTAGTTATCCATGCTGTACGCCAGCACCCGCGAAGTCCTAAAGAACGCCGTGAACGTGGCCGACTCCAGGCACGCGGATTCCCCAGGCGACATTGAGTGGAAGACTGTTCTCGCCGATGTCAGCAAGGGCAAGGGCCAGACCATCAGCAGCTAAACAAATGGCACCGCTGGTTCGGGGCGAAAGAGGGGACAGTCGATGACTAGTGTCATGTTTCCATGAGCTGCTTGAGCTGCGTGGGCATGCATTCACGAACGAACAAAACGAAAAATAAAAACGGCACTGACGCGATCGATGCTCGTTGCTTCTGTTTATACTGATGACACCCTCGAAGGTAGTTTTCTCGTGCGGGCTTTTCAAATAGTATCAAGATCATTGACTCTTTACTCAACCAGTCAGTAGAAGTAGAGTGTGTACGTTTGTAAAGAGAGAGCATGTAAAAATACGGTAAATATGTGTAAATTTATGTAAATACCGAGCATATCGACGGTCACGGCAAAGATTCGGGTCCGACCGAGCGGGCCGCGCAACTGGGCCAATCAGCGCGGCGCCTTTAGAACCCGTCAGACTTCGACCTCGAACCAGCTTCACTCTCCTCAACCACGTCCGTCCCTCCTGCCCGACCCTCTCTACTCCGCCACGCGCATTCGACCTCGCTTTTTCTGTTCTCTGTTGCTCGAACGAGTCCCGGTCTCGACTGTCTTCGGTTTTGTCGCTTTTCGGCCGCCCCCGTCGCCTCAATTCCGGTTTTTTCCCTTCCTTTTCACTTCACCACCTCGCCCACAATGTCGGTTCGCTACACCTCGCAGGCCGTCCGCAGTGCTGCTGCCCGGTCGTCCGCCGCTCCCATGGCCCGATTTGCTGCCCCTGCTGCTGTCCAGCAGACTCGTGCCTCGTCCGGCCACGCCATTGCCAATCCCACACTCGCCGGCATCGAGAAGCGCTGGGAGGACATGCCGCCGCAGGAACAGGCCGACTTGTGGATGCAGCTCCGGGACCGCATGAAGGTGAACTGGCACGAGATGACCCTTCAGGAGAAGAAGGCTGGTACGTTTTCTTTTTTCTTCTTCCTTTTCTTGGCCTTGCCTCGTCTAACACGACACGTATAGCCTACTGGATCGCATTCGGTGCCCACGGTCCCCGCAAGGAAACCCCCAAGGGCGAGGGCTGGAAGGTCCTCTCCAAGGTCACCCAGCTGGTCGCTGTTTCGGTCGCTCTCTTCTACTCTACCCGTCTCTTTGCCGGCTCTCCTCCTCGCACAATGACCAAGGAATGGCAAGAGGCCAGCAACGAATATGCCCTGGTGCGTTTTTTTCTTTCAATATATATATATATATATATATATATCTCTCTCTCTCTCTTATTCTAACAATCCGTGCAGAAAGAAAAGATGGACCCCATCACCGGTATCAGCAGCGAGGGCTACCAAGGCGAGGGTTTCGTGCAGAGCGCCCCCGAAAAGTCTTCATAACTTGTCAAATAAACTAGACTCTGGGCGGGAGAATTTCTGCAAGTGTTGTGTATCCTTGGCACCGTGGCTTGTGGCCTCGTTCCCTCGCTCTCCTCCTTGGAAACTGATCAAAACATGTACTGTCTACTGTGCTATAATCAATCCATTTCCTTTGTTTAGACTGTTGGATTAAGAATGAAGTAGAGTTAATTCATCGATTGGTTGATTGATTGACTGATTCGATGTACGTCAATTGGTACATATGTAGTTCGTGCAGACACTGAAGGTCAACCAGTATGTAACATGCGTCAATTGATGTGTGCCAGCCACATGATCAATGGATACATGTATGCGGCTATGTTTTATTGTCTTCAATTGATTTAATATATTTGACTACATGTATTAATTAATCAATTGATTAATTGCTTGCTTCTAGAAATGTTCTTCAAACATTATATCGGGTAGCTGACGTAGATATATATATCCGGAATCCTCGGCCCACATGTAGCATTCAATATTAAAATTCTAGTATTCTACATAAAGATCATATCAATTGGTTGACACACCGCTACATATATGTACAGATAGAACACTTTACAATTAACCCTAGATCAATTGATTCAATATTTTGAATGTCAATACAAAGTAATATAATGCCAGAGTACACGTCGTACGGGAAACGCAGGATCCCGACGTGGCCTCATTGGCCCCGGGAGCTTTTAGCTTAGCTTGTTTCTGCAGGCTCCGAAGCAGAGTTTTCCGGGCGCCTCCAGGCCGGTGAGGTCGTACAGCCAGTAAGAAATAAAATGGAAAAATTACATCTGCAAATTCTGCTGTCAGTTAATATAACACATATAAAAATTTTTCTTTTTGAAAAAAAAAACAAAGACGGGCAACCCAGAGAGGTCATTGTGTAGTGTCGGGTGCAGTCGGGTCACGGGATCCGGAAAAACATCGCACCGGCTGCTGAGTGGACACCGTCAGCGGGCGCCGGGCTGCAAGACTCCTCTCTCCCTTCTCTCTCACACCTCTGGCAAAGCTGCCAACCTCTCCATCTCTGCTCTCCTCCCCGTATCCTCTCGCTCTTAAACACCCATCACAATGTTCAAGAGGTGCGTCCATGGCCCAATTGAGCTCGCTTCTCCCCTCCCTACTGCGCCGTGCAGTCACTGACCTCGCTTTCTTCTCTACAGCGGCCTCGCCCGGACCTTCGGGAGGGCTGCCTTTGCCCGACCGACCCCTGTGGCCCGTCGCGCTTTCGAGCCTCTCCGATCCAATGCTCTCCAGGCCCTGAGTGCCAGGTACGCCAGCACCGACGCTGGCCTCGTTGGAAAGATTCACCAGGTCATCGGTGCCGTTGTCGACGGTACGTGGCTCCCAACCCTGCTACGAGAGCATTTTTTCGGCCGGCTTGGCACCAATATGGGACGTCCGCGATGCAACGAAAAAATCTTTTTCCTGCACCCAACACCACCGAAAAACACTCTCTGACGCATCTCAATGGCTTTGCCGGTCTTTGTTTCTGACAGTCAACTGCAGTCAAGTTCGATTCCGAGTCGCTCCCCCCCATTCTCAACGCTCTTGAGACCCAAAACAACGGCCAGAAGCTTGTGCTCGAGGTTGCTGTAAGTACTAAACTTCTACTCATCCTTGCCATTATCTTCGTAACTAACACTCATGCAGCAACACTTGGGAGAGAATGTTGTCCGCACAATTGCTATGGACGGTACGTGTCATGCGACGCGTCTCAATCGAGCTTTCCGCTTACTGACCTGCTATAGGTACCGAGGGTCTTACCCGTGGTGCTGCCGCCCACGACACTGGTGCCCCCATCCAGATCCCCGTCGGTCCCGAGACCCTCGGTCGTATCATGAACGTCACCGGTGACCCCATCGACGAGCGTGGTCCCATCAAGACCAAGAAGGTCGCCCCCATCCACACCGACCCCCCTTCTTTCGCTGAGCAGTCCACCTCTGCCGAAGTCCTCGTTACTGGTATTAAGGTCGTCGACTTGCTTGCCCCCTACGCCCGTGGTGGTAAGATTGGTCTCTTCGGTGGTGCCGGTGTCGGAAAGACCGTGTTCATTCAGGAGTTGATTGTACGTCCCTGTTCTTAATCCCGTTTCTATTTCCTCAAAGCTAACATGACGTAGAACAACATTGCCAAGGCCCACGGTGGTTACTCCGTGTTCACTGGTGTCGGAGAGCGTACTCGTGAGGGTAACGATCTGTACCACGAAATGCAGGAGACTGGTGTCATCAAGCTTGATGGTGAATCCAAGGTCGCTCTGGTCTTCGGTCAGATGAACGAGCCCCCGGGTGCCCGTGCCCGTGTCGCCCTGACTGGTCTTACCATCGCCGAGTACTTCCGTGACGAGGAGGGACAGGATGGTACGTTATACAGTGTTTGAATTATCTGAGAAACCCGCTGACAAGTCCTAGTGCTGCTCTTCATTGACAACATTTTCCGTTTCACCCAGGCCGGTTCTGAGGTGTCTGCTCTTTTGGGTCGTATTCCTTCTGCCGTCGGTTACCAGCCCACCCTTGCCGTCGACATGGGTATCATGCAGGAGCGTATTACCACCACCTCCAAGGGTTCCATCACCTCCGTCCAGGCCGTCTACGTGCCCGCTGACGATTTGACTGACCCTGCCCCTGCCACCACCTTTGCTCACTTGGACGCCACCACTGTGTTGTCTCGTGGTATCTCTGAGATCGGTATCTACCCTGCTGTCGACCCTCTCGACTCCAAGTCGCGTATGTTGGACCCCCGTGTTGTCGGTGAGGACCACTACCACACCGCCTCGCGTGTGCAGCAGATGCTCCAGGAATACAAGTCCCTCCAGGATATCATCGCCATTCTTGGTATGGACGAGTTGTCTGAGGCTGACAAGCTCACCGTCGAGCGTGCCCGTAAGCTCCAGCGTTTCCTCAGCCAGCCTTTCACCGTCGCCCAGGTCTTCACTGGTATCGAGGGTAAGCTGGTCGACCTGAAGGACACCATCCGCAGCTTCAAGGCTATCATCAACGGTGAGGGTGACGACCTTCCCGAGAACGCCTTCTACATGGTTGGTGACTTTGAGTCTGCCCGTGCCAAGGGTGAGAAGATCTTGGCTGAGCTCGAGAGCTCATAAATGATGTAATATCTGCCACTGCTCCATTTTCTTTGTCATTTGCATTTGTCTCCGCTTTCTTTTAGCGCGTGTGTATATTACCCGTATAAAAGAAAAAGGATTTGAAGTTCTTCCCATGGAATGGAGCTGTGCCAGTTGTAAAAATAGACCACTAGCCGAACTGCCAGGCTAGACAATGCATTTCTTTTGTCACTTACTATCCTGTAATAACTTCGGATCTTCAATTCGTTTATATCAATTGATAACATTTGAACATTTCCGGTATACATGCATTCGGGTATATCTATAAGCTCTATACATCCAAAGTCTGTACATATGAAACTCTATACTATGCCTCCCTCCATGACTGACAGGCATCTCTCATCGACTCCTGCAGACTCTTTCTTGGTTCATACCCCAGCACTCTCCTCGCCTCGGAAATATCAAAATACCGCGTAGCCACAGCATCACCGATATCATCCGGCGAAATGCCCGTCTTCATAAACAAACCAGCAAACCCAAGAACCACCGTAAAGAGCCACACCGGTATGGCCAAGTACCAGCCGTACCTTTTCCCAGGATCACCATCGACTTCACGCCAGATCATCTCCTGCAGCTGACGAAAGGGCAGAGGGTTTCCATCAGACACGAAAAAGGCGAGCCTGTTAGCACTTGGTTCTTTGTTGTTTCGTAGATTGTCAATAGCGAGCAAATGTGCTGACGCAACGTTGTCGGCGGACGAGAAATCGTATTGGTTCTTTCCAGACCCCAGAGAGACTCTGCGTGGAGTTGTGGCCACGAGGGGGAAGAGGTTCTGGTCATGAGTGCCGACGACACCGTGCGTGCGTATTGCGCATGTTTTGATGCTGCGTTCTTGGGATAGCACGATCTTCTCAGCTGCGGCCTGTGTAAACCAGTAAGTATTACTCCTTACTACTCTCGTCGATATGGAGTATCAGTGTGCCAGAGACAACAAACCTTGGTCCTAGCGTACTCGCTATCCCATTTCTCTCCATCCATCAGATGCGCCGTCTCTTGTTCAGTCGCATTCACAAAATCCATCCAACTGTCCGGCTTGACCACATCGCACGAGCTCGTGTACACAAACGCCTCGACTGCAGACGAACATTTCTCTGCTGCCTCAAGCACGTTTCTTGTCCCCCCGACATTGACCTCCCACAACCGGGTATCTGATACACGCTGTTTGCGAGCTGCAGATGGGATGATGGATGCCGTGTGGATTATCACGTTGGGCTTGATGCTTTCAAACAGTGTGATGGTTGCGGCTGCGTCGGTGATGTCTACTTGGTGGTATTTGGTTACGCCAGAGAAAAAGTTCGGGTCAGAGGATGAGGGGATGGAAGTGTCCAGGATGTGGATTGATGCATCGTGCTGCGCGAGGAGCGCTTTGGTGATGGCGAATCCGACGCAGCCTGTGCCGCCTGTTAATACCACTGTTAGAGGGTCGGCCATTTATTCAACCCCGGTCGATTCTTCTTCTTATTTTTTTAAAATATTTTCTTTTCTCCACTAACATTTCCTTTGATCAAGCCTGGAAGAACCGATAAAGACGAAACGAGAGGGTCGCTTTCGCGTGTTTTGGAGTTCATTTTAATTAATTACGACATTCCTGATTGGGAATGGTGAGGATACTAATTATACTCTTACTGCATTTACACTATTAACCGAGGTATTAACACTGACCTGATATTACGCCGAGATAGAAGATGGCATTCGAATAGCATTTGTGAGAAGGGAAAGACCACAAGCATCTATAGAGAAGGGTGATTCGTACAACTGTAGCCTGTGCATATATTTTCAATGTTGATTTTGATAAATAAACCCCTTCAACTAATGAATTCGAGCTTGACCGGCGGTTAGTGGACGTCTTCATTAACGACTTGTTAGTTACATTAGCAGTTCACGGTTCTCAACAAACTCCTGTTCAGTATATCAATTGATATGTAGCTGCGTCGTAAAGTTTTCACGCGACTACATATCAATTGATGTAGAGCACTGAGTTCTCTCGCTTTATGTTGGACATTGACTTTCCACAAGTACAGCTTTCACGCGGACTTCATTACCCAGGATTGGCTCTTGATTTTGGACAAGAAAGCGTACATGTATTTATCCATGAGTATAGATATTGATCTATTTGAACATGTCTACTGATTCACACTTGACAATTCCATGACGGGATCCTACCTGAAATCGTACACAGTACGCATCTGCAAGTAGATACATAGATATATATCCCTTACACACCCACGCGATCTGCGCGAGTCAACTCCTCTTCAATAGTCTCCCTCATCATCTCCTCGCTCGAGCTAGAATTATCCTTGAAAACATGGTCCATTTGCTCAAGCGTGCGGCCCTTGGTTTCCGGCACAAAGAAAAAAGTCCACACGCCCGAGAGCACGCAAAAGACCGCGAAGAACACGTATGCGCCGAATCCGGTGTCTTTGACGAGAGGGGGAGTAATGAGGCCCTGTTGTGAAAAATATTAGGATGGATGGTGGGACTAAGAGGAAACAAATATAAACTCACGATGATAAAGTTGTTGAACCAATTGGAGCAGGTGGATAGGGCAACACCTTTGGCGCGCAGAGAGGATGGGAAGATTTCTGGAAACGGGTTTGTGGTTAGATTTTTTTGGTATTCTTTTCTCTTGTCAGTTTTTATAAGATGGACATACCGGCAGGCATAGCCCAAGGAACTGGTCCCCATGTAGCCCCAAACGCTAGCATGTAGAACAACAGAAACGCGACACTCGCCCATCCCTGTCCCTGATGTGCTGGCCAATCGTTGCTGTAAAGGCCCACAAGCACGGCAATGATGATGTGAGAGATGGCCATCAGGACTGATCCAATCAGAAGCAGTGTGCGTCTGCCGAGGCTGTCCATGGTAAACACCGAAGTGCTGACGCCGACGAGCTGTAAGACGTTGAGAATGCCAGACATGATAAGTTGCATATTGTAGTCAAGACCCATTGTCTCAAAGAGAGTTGGGGAGTAGTAGATGAGCGCGTTAATACCGACAAACTGTAAGAGAGTTAGCTTAGAGAACACCAAATACAGGAAAAGGACGAGTTTCACCTGCTGAAAAAAGGTAATTGCAATTCCAATATGCGTCCTGCGCCGGCAACCCGGTCTAAAGCAGTCCATCCAAGAAGCCACTTCTAATTTGAGCGTATTTTTTATACCACCGCCTTGGATTTTTGGGTGCTTCTCGGCGCTCATCTGTTGATGGAAACGAACTTCGACCTGGATGTCAAGAAGTTCTCGGCGCACGCGGCTGTCTGTGGCTGGAAGTTGGCGCAGCTTGGTGAGACTTTCCAGTGCGTCATCCATGCGGCCTTGCGCAACCAGCCAGCGCGGTGAGAAAGGAAGCAAGTAGACACCGCCTACAAGAATAAAGCCTGGGACCATCTGCAGCAAAAAGGGCAAACGCCATGCCCACTCGCCAGACATGTACCGCGTTGCAAATGTGATCCAAAATGCAATCACAATACCGAGGACAATGCAGAATTCTTCTAGAACGAGAAGAGTTCCACGGCATTCGGGAGGACCTGGATGTGTTAAATTAGCTACAGGACTTCTACAAAGAGAGAAAAAGATGTATATATATATAAAACTCCACTTACTGATTTCGGAAATATACAGAGGCGCAACCATTGACAACATGCCAATACCTATGCCCCCAATGAGCCGTGCCACTGTCATCATCGGATAGTTGATGGCCGCAGTCTGTAAGATCGAGCCGAAGGTGAAGATGGCAACGGCGACGAGGATTGAGTACCGTCGGGATATCTTGTCGGCGATCCATCCTTGGTTGAGAGCACCAACCAACGCGCCCAACTCAATCATAGCAGTCAACAGCCCCTTCCAGAAGCCAGCGCCTGCTGAGCCGGCTGCCACACGGGGGAACTCTGCCAGGAACTGGTCCATGACCAGGATGACCGACACCACACCTTGATCATAGCCAAAGATCAAGCCTCCCAAAGTCGAACATGCAGCACAAAGAAGCACGAACGGATTGTTAGCGAGCCCACGCAAGCCCGGTGGGCCGTACGGCTCGCGTTCAGCAGCAGTCGTTGGAATCGTAGGGTGCTCGGCATGAGTAGCAGACTGTTCTTCCGACGATGCCAGCTCGTCGACGGATTTGCCCTTTGCAGGCGCGGTCATTGTATCAGCCATTGTCTTTTGAAATTGTGAGGCCTAATTCCGAATGAACTGTAGGACTCGGAGCAAAAGTAGAAGAAGATGGAGTCCTCCAGCTCCAATTTCTATGTCCATCCTCAGTCTGGGGCCGGGTATTCGATATACCGGGAAAACAGTGGGAATTGACGCGGAAAACGGGTTCCGGTGCAATCCATGAGTATATATGCGCGTGTATCTTGGTAGACGCCATAATGCTGCAGCCCGTTTTTGGGTGCGTAACATCATTTGTGCTCGAGTCCGGACGGATTCGGCGGGGAAAACGCGGAGAGAGTCCGGGGGGAGCGACGCCACGTGATCTCTACACCAATGACCAGCCTCGCATTTGCACATCCCCTAGCCTGATGCAGCAACGACTTTCCAAGAAGACGCTCAAGCCTAAGCTATGCCCTGGTTTGGGATCGGAATGCGATTCCTAATTGAACAATACCACAGCATTCCGGAGTTGATCCGCGGCTGGGAACGAAAGAGGAAAGACATCCCGGACGGTTATCAGGACGGTTATCAACGCGCTGTCGGCTTTTGAGAGTAAGCCAGGGTTGGATGCGTTATTATTTAATATGAATATTATTGCCTGGGTATGTCATTAGTACTTACTTAAAAAAACACTTGTGCTGCTGTCTTGGGCTTGATTGAATTACGGAGTAGCCCTCAGTGCTAACTCGACATCTGCATTGTTCTGCATCATCAATGACTCGAGGTCAATAAGGATTTATTGCCCCCAGGCAGTCATTTTATTATATTTATTATTATCCTGACCCATCTAGGCGTCACTAAAGAAAATGATGAGGAATGAATCACTCTGTTCTAAATGGGGGCATGTCTATCATTTCCTATCTAGGTTAGTATTAAGCGAGCCAACCAATAGGATGGCAGAAATCACTAAGACCAACCCCCTACAGTTAGTCCGTGTATAGGGCTGCCGAAATAAGCAATGTTGACTTTAGCCAAGTGCTACATATTGCACATTTTGACTGGTACATGGTGTAGATAGGAGAGCCAGTAAAACAAACGAAGGAGTTAGTAGTCTCACAGCTATTTATGGATTTAATATTCGGGGCTGAAGAGAAAAAAAGAAGATGGCAGTGCAGAAACCCAACATAAATAGAGCTTCATGTCCAATGGTGATATGTACACTCTACTCAATTCATCAACCAGCCAAATCGCAATTATTCCCAAGCCATGACTAATAAATTCACATTTTATACGCTTTTCTTGAGCTCTCTGGCTCTGGGACAAACCTTTTCTCCTCCTGAACCAAAGGACACCATCGCGCTCAACTCTTCGCATATCAGGGGGGCATCTATATCGTTTAAAAAGGTATTCCTCACCCTTCCATTTAGACGCAGGGAGCAAGACTAATAATTTATAATATAGACTGAGATCTGCTCTACACCCGAAACAGAAACCTATAGCGGTTACGTTCGTCTTCCTCCCCGGGAAGACGACGCGAGTCCCCATCCGAGCAACCTCTTCTTTTACTACGCCAAATCGAACACTAGATATGACGCACCTTTGACAATATATCTATCTGGTGGCCCAGGAGCTAGTTCCACGTCTTCCATGACCACTGAGATAGGACCTTGCAGTGTCAACCCGGATTCAAACAGTACTTCTGCCAATCCGTGGGCATGGACCCGCGAGTCCGACATTCTATTCATCGACCAGCCGGTCCAAACCGGGTTCTCGTACGACATGCTTACCAATGCAACTATAGACTACAGCTCTACCGAAATCACACCAGCAGATTTTGAGAAAGAGGGAGTTCCTGCGGTGAACCACACGTTCAACGTCGGCGTATTTCCATCTCAAGATTTCAATGGAACTGCAAACTCGACAGCGAACGGGGCCAGAACTTTGTGGGATTTTATGCAGGTTTGGCTCAATGAGTAAGTCCTTCTATCGAGTGTTTACTTTATCCATCCACTCCGCTAACCAAGTCTTCAACTTATAGATTCCCGGAACGCAAACGCGACGAGAACAAGATCCATTTCTGGACAGAGTCGGTATGTCCAAATGATTTATCCTAGCCTACACATGCAAAAACATAAATTAACAGACCAAGTTCGGAGGACGATTCGGACCATCCTACTCTGCCTACTTCCTCAGAGAAAACGAGAAAATCCAAGCCGGCCAACACAAAATCGACCGAGTGTCATCCCCGTCCGAAATCAAGCTCGACACACTGAGCATTCACAATGGATGCAGTGATATTGTCACTCAAGGCTCATTCTACCCCGAGTTTGCATACAACAACACTTACGGCGTACAAGTGATTAATAAAGAACAGTACGAGTCAGCGAAAAACAACTTCACCAAGTCTGGGGGATGTCTAGAGATGGCTATGGAGTGCCGAGAACAAGCAGAAAAGCATGACCCAGAAAACTTTGGCAATAATGCCGAGGTAAACGCAGTATGTGTAAAGGCAGATCAATACTGCTTTGAGAACGTTCTAAGTGTCTATGCTCTGTCTGGAGTGAGCAACCTGAACCAAGTCAACCCATGACTATCGCTAACCAGCTGTAGCGTGATATTCACGATCTGGCCGACGTTCCTACTACCACCTACCCAGCACCTTATACCGATGGATTTCTTAACCGAGCTTGGGTTCAAGAGGGCTTGGGAGCCGAGGTGAATTTCACGGCCAACTCCAACGCCGTGTATAACGGTGAGTTCAACGTCTTTACCTCGCTCGCGTAGTTAAACATCAACTGACAATTAAAAGCATTTGGGACTACCGGAAACTCACTTATCAGCCGAGGACATGCCATGGACGAGTTCGCATTCCTTTTGGAGAGAGGTGTCAAAGTTAATATCATCCACGGAGATAGAGACTATCTCTGCAACTGTAAGTCAAGACTATTTACATCATAAAGAGTTTTTTAAATTTGACCTTGTATAGGGATGGGTGGTGAGAACATCACATTGTCTGTCAAACATGAACAATCTGAAGCATTCATATCGAGCGGATATGAGAACGTCATCACGAACAGTACCTACAACGGCGGTGTTGTTCGTCAGCATGGAAATCTATCTTTTACTAGAGTTTTTGAGGCGGGACATGAAGGTAAAGCCAGCCCGGTCCTTTAATTTTCATAGTCAAGTACTAACTTTTTCAGCGCCGGCATTCCAACCCGAAACAATGTACCGGGTGTTCTCACGCATAATAAACAGTAAAGATATCGCAACCGGCGATATTCCTCTGACTGGCGAGAATGCTCAAAGTTACCGAACCAAAGGACCACAGTCTAGCTTCCACATCAAGGATAAGCTTACGGATCTGTCTCAACCATTATGCTATACTTTGGATATGGCCACGACTTGTTCAGATGATCAAACGGCTGCCTTGCTTAACGGAACGGCGGTTGTGGAGGATTTCATCGTCCGATCGCCTTCGTCTTGAATATCTACTACTTGTACGTGAGATTAACGCAGAATACAGTTTAGAACAGTTGGCAATACATGTATGTACTATTATTTGTAATTCTATATAGATTTTTGGAGCTCAAAGCTGACCCCATCCTCATCATCCAAAATAGCATGGACAGTGTAGATTCTAGGCAAACCCTCCTCTATAGATACACTACTCTCTTCAAACATGATAACTTGTTTTGCAGCCTCTGTAGTTAGATTAGAATCCCAAAGAATTTCTCGACGATTACAAGTCCTCAGTAGAGTGATTGCACGACGACGAATGTCTCTATCCCGACATTTAGTGGCTACAACAAATAGTGGAGGAATGATGCCAAGGGAAAATGAAAACGTCTGTTTCCGTGAACATCTTCCAGGGGGTCTAAAAAGAATTAGTAATTTTTTTTGTTCGCGTACCGTTAGATGCATCAAGACAAACCTGGATCGGTTGATAAAAATTTCCGCAAGTGAAATAATAGAGTCAAAATCACCCATGAACTGGTCCCAATCACTTTCAGGCTTCGTTCCGGGTGGCATTCCCAGGTATATATTTGAAAGAATGTACCATATTCGCATAATTTCAGGATCCTGACCGTATGAATCTCTTTCCCCCAGAGTTGGATGTTCTGGGTGTGATATAGACATGAAATTACTTTGCAAGTCTTTTAAAAGTTGCGATATTCGTCTCTGGTTCAAAGGTGGATTAAAAACCACGTGTCCCTCAGCAGCTAGGGCTGCATTCAATCGATCATGGAAAATGTTGTTCAACAGGCCATCCAACGAATGGTAGGCATCATCTCCCGCACACACTTCCTCCATGGTTGCCAAAGCCGAAGAATTCTGGCCGTCGTATCCCCCATCATTAAGCGTCCGCGAAACTGTGGTGCCTAGCAGCTCAACCAATTGGTTGTCTAGCCGCGTGAGCAACGATGTGAGAATCTGCTTTGGCACTAAAGCCCCCTGGGTCGATCGCGGTATCGTTTTGTATTGTCGAAGCAAATTCAGTCCTCGTGTGATGTGAATGACTGTTGATCGGCGACAGCAACGGATGCTCTCAAAACAAGCAAAGAGCACACAGCACGCGAGGGTTATGTCTTCTGTCGGCATGAGAGTTCCAGAGTCTTGAGGTTGCTGACTTTGAACTCGAAGTAACCGAAGCGACTTCCCATACTGGTACATGGCAAACTGGCCGAGAGGAGTGTAATCCACACGAGTAGTATTATCGTGACTATACTCATAAGCCTGATGAAGAGCCCCAAACGAAATGACCGCATGAGCCAAGACTGCTTCGGTACTCGCTGCCTTCAAGATTGGACTGCAAAACTCGGCTGGAAAGCGGGTTTTTGTCTCAGCGAGGAAAAAATCAAGAGATTGTTGTTCTCGCAGCGATAGAGACCAGGGTGCGCGATAGAATACTATTGTATTCAGCGTCAAGCCAGAGCTCTCTACCGGTGACAGCGTTCTGGCTACATGGTGATATCCATCGCATTTGCGGCCTGTAGATATGCAGCGCTGACAGCTTGGTTTTCCCTCATCGCATTTTACTTTTCTTATCCTTTTGATAAGAACAACTATTCATTAGCGGCCAGGACATTGTTGAATAGTCGAGGTGACTCACTTGCAGGTCATGCACCCGGTTTTGGCCCGTCTGAGAGAGGCTCGCGGGCGTTTAGGAACACTCTCCATTTGGTAACCAAGTTATACTGTAATCACGCCCAATCCTCATACTATCATAGTAGCAGTAATTTCACTTCACACTAGGAGGCATGCAGTAAAGTACTATTTGATTGTCGCAGTTCGTGCGGCGCCAATTCACACCAACACGCACTAAACTAGAGGCGAAAGTTCAGATTAGAGCCGAGTGCATGTCCCGTGTGGTTTGACTGATGCAAATTAAAGAAAATCACTGGATAAGCCATGGCCAACAAGATTGTATGTTTCTTGGTGTTGGTAGGCAGCAACGTTTTCTACCTCACGACTCGGCTGACTTCTCCGTTTTGGGAAAGCTGTTATAAACACACCGCACATATAAGAGCCCTCTCAGATAAATTCGCTTTCTCAAGTAAATTCCTGATGAAAGGAATTCCAACAGACTATATTAACTTCTAAAAAATTGATAAACTTTGAGTTTTTGCATCAAAATGGGCTGCAAATCCTATACTAAACGATCCACCGTGGAATCTTCGGTGATACTCCCAGAAAACTGGGCGTCAAATCCCTGGATCAATCGCTCCACTGTCAAGCACTGTACTTTTGAGAATCCGACCGAAGGCACTGTAATTCATCGATCCACGCTAGATACCGTGAAACTTCGAGAAACCCTCCCTGATACAGACACGTCGCCCAAAAATAGCGACAAATGCGACAGCTATAGCAGCAACAGCGGCAGCTATATCAAATTCAGTGACATCAGAAATAGCACGCTGACAGACTCCAATCTTAAACGATCCAATATTCAGGAATCGACCCTTGACTTTGCCTCGCAAGCCAAGTGGTGCAAGATTCGCGAATCCGTCATTACGAATGTACGGTCACTCAAGCGCTGCGACGTCACAGATAGTGTGCTTGATAACGTGAAATGCCTAAAGTGGTCGACTATTAGCAAATCGACCCTGAAAGACTGTGCCAAGATAAAGCGCTCTACACTCCAGGAGAGCAATGTGCACGGGTCTATCGTTGATAACGCGAGCCTGAACGGTTGCAAGGCGAATAACTGTGCTATATACAGAACAAGCTTTGAAGGAATGCACCTTGAGAACGGAATATGGAAGCACGGATCTTTGGTTGGTCCCATTGATGACACTAAAGAGGTTATTTGCGAGAAGATAGTATGTTCCCAAACAAAAGAGACCAACAGTCCATCACTAACAAACAATCTCCCTAAAATCAAGTCCGCTACTAGAGTGATTCATGTCACCATTGGGGGAAACACTCCCTCCTTCACTGACTGTCGGGTCCCTGTCACCTTGAACGACGGCCAAGTTCCAGTACACGAGAACAAAATTTCGTTCGACGAGACCGATTCAAATGAAGATGTGAATTCATATTTGGATACAGACGGAGATTTTGAAACAGGTAACAAGTTTCAAGCACCACCTCCTCCATACAATGGGTAATTATATGGCATATCAATTGGTCCCTTCTTGTGTCCATGTATTTATCCATAATTTTTGGGTAGTGAACTATCTTTATATTGCATATATGAAATTCTTCAGGCAGCCAATTTTTGATATCTAAATGGTAGAGGCTTCCATTAATCATTATCACGTCACTTTCACTTATCCGTGAAGCCTTTTCATGAAATCAAGGATGACCTTTCTGTACCGAATAACATTTCACCCACGGAATTTAGGGTGCTCAAAGACGTGTATCCAAACTCCGAGAAAAATATCCACCTCAGACAACGCAGAAATATCGCTCATTCAAGTTCTAGCCCTCGTGCCAAGATATAGATATGGTTGACCTCCCAAATTATTATCAGCTCATCAAGCAAAGATAACCCCCACGCCAAGTAGAAGTTTATTTGTAACACTTACTGAGTGCAATCGCCGAGTGGGTATAAAAGAATAAAGTATGCACTATGCACTGTCCATGTGGCCGTGCTCTCGCCACCATCGGAGCAACTCCGAGAGTATCCCCCCATCTTGATAGGCCGTGCGCGTCTGCTCATGAACTGCATGACAAGAAATCTGGAAGACTTTTGATTTGAATTGGACTAATTTGTACCTCGGCATTGGTATTCATCAACCGCAGATAAGTGCTAGAGGCGACTCTTTGCGGTCAGTAGTGCTGAATCTGGACTGGCCACCCTGTCTGTGCCTTTATCAGTCGATAAAGCGGCAGACAATATGACCGACAGAGAGCTGCATTTTTGCCTACCTACGTAATAATGCAGACTTGCTTCGAAGCCAGTTGGACGAATATTCAGCCTATTTGATGACCCGTCGACCTATCGCGTGATGCGCGCTAGCTGTCGTATTCGGTGATTCAGCGGCGATCAAAGCAAATTAACCAAGTAAGCTTCGTTCCTTTTGGCATGTGGTAATCCCCCGAAACAACGGGTCCATGCCCGTGGGGGAAGCAAACTAGCCCCGGATTTACTGCAAGTCCCCCAGCAGAACGGATCAGTTGGCGAATCTAAATCCGCGAAAGAGATGCCAAAGCGTCATGTGGCACATGGCTCCTTTCCGGGGGCAAATCATAGCCATTTGTTACCCACCCCCATCACGGCCTTTCTCCGAGGGTTTTGCAAGTCACACTCACACCAGTCACAAAGAAGGACAAAATCGCACGCCCTTAATACTCGACATTATTGATGGATATATTGCTGCTAATTGCCGGCAATTGTTCCCTAGTGCCACATCGGATCCGCTTCCCCGCAAACCTCTCGAGATCCCCGTGCGGAGGTACCATCCAAATGCCGGTTGCAATAGCTATATATGACTTGTACTCCCGCTTGATAATGTAGCTCTGTTTAATTCCTGCTGAGTAGACTCATTAGGCTGGCCTTCCTGTATTTTCATTCCACTGGGAGACAATCATAGCAATGGCGAACCACGATGCGATTATCAACGACAGAGATGCGATGGGGGAGAAAGCTGATATGTCACACGAAGAGGTCGTACATATTGCAGCGTTGACAGATGAGGAAAAAGCTTTGGAAGTCAAGCTGCGACGAAAAATCGACTCGCTGATTTTGCCACTGGTAATCACCGTTTACCTGATGAATTACATCGACCGGTACGTCGGGTTATCCCGTGGAAGAGTCATTACTGAAACTGACATTTCATAAGAAACAATTATGCTGCTGCTAAGCTGCAAGGCCTTACCGATGATTTGCACCTCAACGGCGCCCAATATCAAACCGGACTATCGATTCTGTTTGTGGCGTATATCCTCATGCAGGTTCCTTCGAACTTGTTGCTCAATTATGTCGGCCGGCCATCTTTGTACCTTGGATTTTTTGTCGTTGCTTGGGGATTGGTATCTGTTCTTACCAGCCAGGCCAAGGGCTACGGATCAATTGTGGCTCTTCGTTTTCTGCTCGGCTTTGTCGAGGCCCCCTTTTTTGCCGGGGTACTGTTCTATCTGTCCAAATGGTACACAAAGAAAGAACTTGCGTTTAGAATGAGTATTTTCTACGCTGGTTCCTTACTCAGTGGCGCATTTGGCAGTTTGATTGCCGCTGGAATCCTATCGGGGTTGGCGGGCAAGCGCGGTTTGGCGGCCTGGCAGTGGCTGTACATCATCGAGGGAGCAATAACAATCTTCGTTGGCCTGATTATTATGCTAGTCCTGCCAGACTTTCCGGAAAACTGGCGTCTGCTGTCCCCAGAAATGAAAGCACTGGCCAGCCGGCGCCTGGCGATCGAGGCCGCCGAGGCTGATGTTGACGAAGCGGGTGGCATGAGTCAATGGCGTGGGCTGAAACTGGCATTTTCAGACAAGCGCACATATGTGCTTGCCCTTGCATACATGGGCATCACCGGTGCTGCTGGCTTTCAGAATTTTTTCCCAACACTCACCAGCACCTTGGGCTATAACCACGTTGTCTCACTCTTGCTTGTCGCGCCACCATATATCTTCATGGTCGGCTATTCTCTCCTGCACAACTATTTCTCCGACAAGCTGCAGAAACGGTTCATCTTCTGGATCTATCCGGTTCCAATCACTATTGTCGGATTCATCATCTTCATGACGACCTCATCCTTCGGGCCTCGTTACTTTTCGCTGTTCCTGATGAACTTCGTCTTCGCCATGAACGGCACGTTATTTGGCTGGATTGCCAATGCAATCCCAAGACCACCGGCAAAGCGCGCCGCTTCGTATGCCTTTATCAATTCCGTCGCCAATTCGGCCAGTATCTGGACGCCGTATACGTACCGCGAGCAGGATCAGCCGCACTATCGTCTTGCACTGGGTGTGTGCATTGCGCTGCAGGCCTTGGCCTTTCTGATGGGCTTGATCCTATATCTTGACTTGCGGGTATCGAACAAGCGACTGGAGCGCCTGGAGAACGAGGACGTGACCCTGACCGAGAAGGAAATGCGGCGGCTGCAGAAGACGGCTGAAGTGGAGGGTATTGATATTGGGGCCGCAAGACGGCTACAGAAGGGATTCCGCTATGTCCTGTGATGTTCTCTATTTTGTCTTGGGCCGAGTGGGATATTGTAATCAGCATGAAATAGAATATCCAGTCACGGAGTTTGGCATGATATCATCGGATCGAACCGTAGTAAAAAGCTGTAGCCTCACCCTCACCCTAATGGCAGCGGTTCGGAGCAAGAACCTTAACCCAAAAAGGGCCAATGCCGGGATATCACAAACGATAACGCATGGCATGGGCCTGGAGGTCAATGGCCAAACGCCTAAAGTTGAATGAGCGAGTCCGTAGGCTTAGTTATTCGTTGCTTGGAATGATGCTCAAGTATAGTGTGCGCGAGAAATATAAGCGTGGCAGGAGACACGTGCTGTCCACGGCTCCCTTGAGGAAGGCGCGAGGGCGGTCCGTCCTCTCCTCTTGCTGTTCCTCGCTTTCTCTGTACCGACGACACTTCTCGTCTTCGTCCTTCTCCTCTCTGCTGCCAAGTCTAAATAGCTGCATTTACTTCGAAGTCATGCCACTGGTTTGGTTGAATTCTGTCCCAGTAGGCCAAGGTCTACGCCCCAACGGAAGCTGGGCCCGCATCGAATGGAATCGTGGACTGTCCGCAATTCTCAGTAATAAACGTGCCTTGATTCCCAAGCGATTCGATTCGATCTTTGCAGCGCGAACTGGGTACAACGAGGCATGGTCATTGGCGGTTTATGGCTCGCTTTGACCGTGTCCCCTCTCAGTTCTGAATGGTGGCGCCAATGCCATATCCCGTTTCGCTGTCTGTTCGGTGTTGAACCTTCACCTAGTGGGGAGCTTGCGGCTATTTTCCGGTCATCAAAGTGATCAGACGTTCCCCTCTTACGGCCATTTTCTTCCTACGGCGTCCGAAGCTATATTCATTTGGGACATCAAGCGAAATCTGGAAACGTTAGAAAGAGAAAGAAGGAGAAAGCGAGACAGCAACATGGCCCACTTCTCTCCGATGCATAACGGGGCCGGCTCGTGGAAAAACACACACACACACACACACACACACACACACACACATTACCCCACAGACTCTCTTCGCAGTAGTTGACGTTGGGGCTGGAATTTTTTTCCGCCCTTAATTCTTTGGTTCCATTAGTTGGACATATGGAGTACCGACGCATTGGATAAATCACTGCTCATTTTCTCATTATTTTGTGCACTGTTGCACCATCCAGCGACTAAGGGAAACCGTTGCGGGGCATGTAGTGATCGGCCAACTGAGGCTAGCTGAGCCTGCTCAACTGCCGTTAAACTGGAAATGGAATGGACGCACCAGGCCTTCCCCTCTGAAAAAGGGCCCAGATCATCCTTCCTGGGATGCCTCGGTCGTGGAGCGATCACCTCCGAGATCTCGCATCTCATCCTGCCAATTCCTGCAGTGTCGTTCGTGGACTGCCCGACAATGTCGCCAAAATAACACAACCTTCACAGCCACAGAGTTCTCTATTACCATATCCCTGCGACAATTAGGGCTTAAGGCGCGGGGCGCGCCTGTGGCTGTTGGCCGCCATGTCGGATTCAGGCTACAGCGACGAACAGCCTAAGACCAAGAAGCCCCCCAGCCGGCAATCACGGTCATGTCGAGTTTGTCGCTTTCGCAAAGTCAAGGTATGTTATTCCACTGCATGTGTAATGCATTTATTTGTGTTTTTTTTTGTTTGCGAAAAAGAAAGCGATTTCCCACACAGGCGCCATTCCATGCACTATCGCAATATAAACAAACGCGATTATGACGTTGCCATTATCCATGCGCTTACTGACCGACTTAGTGTGATCGAATCAAGCCATGCCACGCCTGTTGTGCCCACGGTCATCCGTCAAAGTGCGTGTACGATTCGGTACCCGGGGAGGAAGAAACACAACCAATTTCACAAGCTGAGGAAATACGGAATCTGCGCAATGAGATCAAAGAGCTACGTACACGAATAAGTTCACAGGGTGCGATACCATATAATGACCCTTTTGAAACACGTGGAGGACGCACAGACATTAACTCGATCCGTCCTATAGGGGAACGTGAATCTCGATCTCGGAAACTAGCACAATTGGAAAAGCTCTTTGATGCTATCCGCTCAGCTCCAGCCGACATTGTTGATGGTCTCGTTGGAAATATTCGTGCAGACCGATCAAGAGTACCCCCAGAATACAATGGTAAGTCACCGAAGCTTTTGCTAGCCTCCAAGTGGAATACAAAGATTCTCCATGTCCAATTTCTGAAAATTTTTATAGAGGAGACTCACTTAATCGCCGGTTCAGAAAAGAGGCTTGTTATGCGTTCTACTTCTCCATGGGGTTCTAATGGTGAAGATGAAGAATTCTCGTTTAATAAGTGGAATTCATCAATTGCTGGCGATTCGCACAGCATCAGCAGCAGCAGCAGTAGCGGAAGCAGCAGCGCCAGTAGCATTAGTATTGATGAAGACTGGTGTGGCCCGCTTTCTCGGTTCAATTCATCGAAATCGATGGTAGATGTATTCGTCCAACGGTTTGTTGATGCCTTCAGCCCAGAAGTCGATATCCGCTCTGGGCGTGCAGGGGCCATTAGAGCGGCGGCCAATATTCGAATGTTCTCACCCATGATATCGAACGCCTTTGATGCTGTCTCACTTACTTTCTTTGGCCGAAGTACACAAGATCCTCGCGTTGAAGCTGCCGGCTTGAAACTGTATCCAAGGGTGTTGCGGTCGTTGCAGGATGCCCTATTAGACCCTGAACGGAGCCGGTCAGAAGCGACTCTCATCACAGTTACCTTATTACTAGCATTTGAAAGCATCGAACGAACATCCACTGAGGGAGTTGTTGCCCATGTGAAAGGGGCGGCCCGATTGATTCAGCACCGAGGGCCAGAGAACCATGTACATGGAGTTGAACACCTATTCTTTTGCGAACTTCGGCCATACTGGGTAAGATTATTATTTTAAGAATATTCTAATACAACCTAGAGATAAAGGATTCGCTGATTTTTTTTCTAGGTTGGTGTTGACCTTGTTGAGCGCAAGCCGAGCTTCATGGCCGAAGAGGCATGGAAAACCGTTCCTTGGTCTGAAGGAACTTCATCAAAAGACTTGTTACATTATTTGCTCGATCTTGTTGTTGAGATCCCCGGACTCCTGGGACAACATGACGAACTTGTGGCTGCCCAGGAAACTCAACATCTAGGGAAGGGCGAACTACGTGTGAAACAGGCAAAGGTATGGAATTCGGTGGCAGAGTTGACGTCTCAACTACTGCAGTGGAAAATCGATTATGTCGACTGTTACCCGGGGGGTGGCCCAGTCGCGTCATCTGAACCGCAAGGCCCAGACCCTTTCCCCGTCTTCCGTTGCTACGACCTGCGTACCATGCAGATCATCGAACCACCATCGCTTGTTTACCCTGATCTCAGGCTCGTACAAACGATGTGCCTTTACTGCTCCAACAAGCTTATCCTATCGACGATCGACGATAGACCAGAAGGGGCTGTTACGATTGTGGAAAAGTATCAGCTGGCGTGTGATATTGCTCGTAGTCTGGAGTACTATATTCGCCGGGCGCCTGGGAACATGATTAACCGGCTTGCTTTTCCTGTACGAGTGGCATGGGAAGCATTCCCCGCTGGCGGCCCCGAGCGCGAGTTTATGGTCCAGGTGTTTGAACTTGTTGAAAAGCGCCACGCCCTGCGTTTATGGGGAAGCGCGATGCCCGAGCTGAGTGCTCGTGTTCCTGGCTCTCCGCCTTGAATGGAAGAGGACCATGTTCTCTCTCCATAATAATGATGATGACAATGACGATTATGATGAGCTGATATTTGACGAGCCACGACTATTGCGAAGGCAATTTTAGTCATCTGGAATTGACAGTTCGAAAGACACCAACCACTTGCCCTAAGACTCAAATGTAGCACTGTCTCGTATGTTCACTACTGTTGTTCCTCGCAAGGATTTTACCACATGTCGATTACAGTAAAACGCCAATTTGGGATGGGGATTTATGCGGGCACCACCCGCAAACTAGATTTATCGTAGACCCAAAATTAAATTTCCTAGTAAATTCTTAGCAGTTTTGATTGTCTATTCCCATTTAATATCGATGTCCTTGAAATATTCACTTTATAACATTAATATATTTATTCTAAGAAACTTTAGCCCTTTTTTAAACTCTAACTCTTTCCTAACCCTAATATAAATCTGAATTCTAATACAAACCCAAACTACTAATCTCTTAACCCTAAATAGATGGGTAAGAGATTTGCAGTTGTAAATATCTATCTACTTAGGGTTAGAGGGTTAGTGGTTCAGGTTCATATTAGAAGTTAGGGTGGTTAGGGTTAGAGAAGGATTAGAGCTTCTTAGAATGATTAAGTATTTCTGAACTGAGAATGGGGGATTGATACTGCTAAGAATTTACTAGGAAATTTGATTTCGGGTCTATGGCGAACCTGGTTAAAGGGTGGTGCCCGCAGTAATTCGGTGGTGCCTGCATAAATCCCCTTTGGGATTTGTTTACTAAACTTTACGGGGATGCTAGATCCAGGATCAGACAACAGCCCACCATTTATGATTTGACAAGCGATGACAGCTGTCATGCGCTGCAACCCAATGCTAATAATGCATGTTCTTCAGATCTGTTCATCCCAGTAATCGACCCGACTGCTTGCTGCGGGGCCTGCTAGCCCCTAGCTGCTCAATAGTCTCTTGTTGGCGCGAAGCCACGCGGTTCGTCGCAATTTTTTCTCGGAGGCTGGCGCACAGGTCATTTTACAGGGCACAAATCACAGATGACGATGGACTTCGCGGGCTCCGGTTCTCGGTTCCCCGATTTGCTTCACTTGGGTTGATCGAACTGCGAAGCTTTTCGGCCCTCGGATCACATTCGCATGTTGATTGTTGACCACTCCCGACCTTCCTCAATTGAAAAAAAAAAAGCGAAAATGAGCGAGTGAGCCTCTTAATACCGCAGTTAGGGAGAATTACTCCGTAGTCTCTCACTCGGTGCGCGTCGCATGAGCGAAGGAACCAGGTCTCGAGCTAATTAGCCCGATCGAAGATGACCAGCGCTAAAATTTTAGTGTAAAGGGGCTTGGTCAAGAGCTGTTTTTCAAGATGATGTATCAAATTTCAGTAATAATGTTTGTCCTCCCAGCTCTCGTGTTACTACTTTTTCCATAAAAGGGACATATAGTCCTGTGCTGCTTGTTGAATATACTGCCTAAGGCTCCACGATCAATTGATCATCCCCCCTCATACTTTTCTCTTGTACATTGATATCACCACAATCTATTACTGTCAAACTCACCATGCGCTCTCTCCTCCTGTCTGCTGTTCTTGCAGCATCCACCACCAGGGCAGTTCTCGTGCCCGACCCGGCCAACGACTATTCGTGCACATCTACGCATAACCCCGTCGTGACACTACACGGGCTGGGAGCGACCTTCTACGAAGACATCAACTTTCTCGGCGACTGGCTGAAGACGCAGGGCTTTTGCGTCTATCGCGCAACATACGGCTCATACCCTGATTTCCCCCTGGTGGGCGGATTTTTGCCCATCAACGAGAGCGCTATCGAAGTCGCCGATTTCATCGCCAACGTGAGCAGCAAGATCCCCAACGAAAAGATTGATATTGTCGGACACTCGGAGGGTGCCTTTTTGTCGTTATATGTGCCCAAATTCCAGCCGGGCATATCGGATCTCGTGCAGCGAATCGTTAGCATTGCGCCACCCACTCGCGGGACAAATTTCGCAAATTTGATTACACTGGCACAAGATCTCGGAATTGACGGACTGGTTCAGACCGTCCTTGATCGCTTCGGATGCCATGCCTGCAACGATTTGACTGACGGTGGCTGGGCTATTGGGCACATCAATGACGGCACTCCCATTGTCCAGCCAGGCAACTCGGCGACTATTATCATCTCCAAATACGACGAGCTCGTGACGCCTACGTCGACCTCGCCGGTTAACGAAACGAATGTGCGCAACGAATACATTCAAGATTACTGCGAGCTTGACCCTGTTGGACATATTGGCGAGGCGTATGATTTGAACGTGTGGAATCTGGTCAAAAATGCGTTGGAGGATGTGACGGCACATAACTTCCTGTGCGTGCTTGGAAGTCCAGGGAAGTAAAAGGGCTGAACAAACTCATAATATAATACGCTATGTTTTGTATATATTAACTAGAAAGACATAATGTCCATCAATCCAATAGCCGAAAAAGAACTATTCTTATCTGCGCATAACAGTGATAAGCGTAGGCAGAAGGGCGGTGACAAGCGGCAGTACCCCACATCGCGCATTTTAATGAAAGCTTTCTCCAACATCGATTAAGTTCTAGACGATTCAACGTTGGTCTGGCGAAAATTATTACTTATACTCTGGCCATGTCAATTGATTGTAGTCACTATGCAGAGGGATGAATTGCAATTGAGTTGCAGCCCATTATGGGTATGGTTCCGATTTGCACTTCGCAGGCCCCGGAGACTAACATACCAACTTGCGAACAGGACTCGGAGACAGCCAGCTTCTCAAGATGCGCCCTTCCTTTTGTGGCATCTGTACCTGTGCTGATAGTTGCTGTCATCGGACTAAAGTATCTCCTGGGCCATCCGTATTTGCACCGATGGCGTCCAGCATGGACTCGATCATTCGTGGTAGAGGAGACTGAGCCCGTTGAATTTCCAACAGCTACACCAAGGCAGCCCATGAGCAAAGCCATATTTCTTTTTATGATAGCTTTGGTTGTGTTTGGCACTGGAATTGCCCGCCTTGTAACATCACCGCCGTTCTTTGGCTTTATAGCGCTAACGATTGCTTGGGTAAGTTTTGTTTCTTTTTTGGGAAAATAAGGTTGAACCAAATGCTCATTATTCTGGCAGGGTCTCGCTGCAATTGTGATAGCAGTCAAGCGGCCAGTGGAAGCTCCGACCTCGCTGCTAGTCTATTATCTCTCGGCACTATTGGCTGAATTTCCCATTGCCAATGCCGGATCCGCCGTGGGTCTGGTGGGACAAATTGCACATAGAGCAACCATCTGGGTAGTATTGATATCAATTATTCTCATTCTTACTATGCCCACTCGAAATCCTTGTTTGTCAAAAGAAGGAATTGGCATTGTCGGACAAAAACCATCGGACCGTTTACGCAGCCCAGAAGATGACTTGCTTCTTTGGCAATATCTCACCATCTCGTGGATGTGGCCGCTTATTTCACTGGGACGCAAAAGGAAAATAAACGAAGATGATGTATGGCTACTGGGGTATGAATTCCAGCATCGAAGGCTCCACGAAAAGTTCCGTCAGTTGCAGGGATCTGTCTTGGGTCGCTTGCTGCAGGCAAATGGTGTTGATGTATTCATCATTAGCAGTATTTCTATCTTGCAGATGATATGCAGTATGTAGTAAACCCTTCTACTACAGGATACTAGGCTGATTACAAATATAGACTTTTCAACACCGCTGCTTCTACAGCAGCTTCTCAAAGTCATGTCAATTGAAAATGTTGACAAGAAGATAGCTTTGACTTATGCGGCTATAATGCTGGCACTTCGACTGGTTTTTGCCCAAAGCCAGGTTCTTAATCTCTGGTACGGTCGAAGATGCTACGAGCGCAGCCGAGGAGAGATGGTGATGATGGTATACGAGAAAGCCCTATCTCGGAAAAACACATTCGGGCAAAAAATGCAGACCAAGGAAGACGTTCAAGATGTGTCTCAGGAAGATGAAGATTTAGATGACAGCATGGATGAGCCTACTAAGAGAAGCCGAAAGCTATGTGGATTGATTCCATGGCGAGGGAAAAAACCCCAAAAGAAAAAGGTAAAAGAGACTGCATCTATGGGCAAAATTTTCAACCTGCTGCGCGGAGACGTGTATGAAGTAGCCCAGCGTTTTTGGGAAATTGATACTCTCATCGATAAGCCGTTAGGTCTCGTGATCTCTATTGCCCTTGTTTGGAAATTATTCGGCCCATCGTGCTTTTTGGGAGTATTGACAGTTATCATTGCTCAAGTTATCAACGGATTTATAACTAGATCTCTCCTTCGTTGGGAACGAGTTCGTCGAGCTGCAACGGATGTGCGGTTGCAAATCTCCTCACAATTCGTGGAGGCTCTTCGCCATCTTCGCTGGTATGGATGGCAAAACCATTGGCTTCGTCAAGTCATGGAGGCGCGCGACAAAGAACTGAATCTCCGTATTATCACGAGTCTATGGAACATTGCCATCAGATTTGTCAACGTCTTTTCGAGCGGTGTCTTCCCTGTGATGGCTCTATATGGCTATACCATGTTAGCTGGACATCCGCTGAGTATCGAAATTATTTTCCCCGCACTGCAGCTGTTCACCATGCTGGAAGAACGACTTCGTGACATTCCCACGCTAATTACTACACTTATTAACGCCTCTATCGCCATGGGTAGAATTGAAGATTTCATGGCAGAGCCGGACAAAGAAACTGGAAAAGCAGACACGACGTCAGACTCAACTCCAATTAGATTAGAGTCTTGCTCGTTCGCTTGGCCGGGAAAGCTGTCGCCTGTTCTATCTGATGTGACTCTCACAGCCAGCAAGGGATTGACGGTCATCTGCGGTGTTGTGGGAGCTGGTAAGACAGCACTATTGCAAGCCTTCCTTGGGGAGCTTGATAAATTAAAGGGAGAGTCTCATATCCCTAATGAAATGGTCGGATACTGCGCGCAAACTCCTTGGCTGCAAAGTATGAGTATTCGGGACAACATTGTTTTTTCATCTCCCTACGATGAGCAACGCTATAAACGTGTGTTGGATGCCTGTGCACTGGTTCCTGATCTGGCCAACTTTGCACATGGTGACTTGTCTTTCATAGGGTAAGTGAACATCTCCAATTCTTCCCCGAAAGTTTCATAATGCTGACAAGTTTAAAGAGAAAATGGCATAGGTCTTTCAGGTGGCCAGAAGGCAAGAGTGGCCCTTGCAAGAGCTGTTTACAGTAATGCTAGAATTTTGTTCCTCGATGATCCTTTATCAGCACTTGACCACAATACCGCCGAATTTATCGTGCGCAAATGTTTCCTCGGTCCGCTGATGCAAGATCGCATTGTGGTTCTTGTTACACATCGCACGTCTTTAGTGCAGCCATATGCAGACCAAGTTGTTGAAATTGCAGATGGTCATGTCAAGTGCTATGATAAGCAAGCGATGTCGTCAATTCAAGTCGCCGATGATGAATCTCAAATAGACGAGACGGCACAGGAAAATGCCGAAGAAGAGGTTTCTTCGGCGGTTCCAGACAAGTTCATTGAAGAGGAGCATAGGGCCGACTGGGGTGTTCAAACTCGTGTGTACTGGTCTTACATTAAGGCGGGAAAGCTCAAGTGGTGGAACATCCTCGTCACAGTCCTCGCGATCTATCGTCTTACAGCTGTGGTGCAATCGTGGTTTCTCAAGGAATGGGGCGAGGCATACAGTGGGTCTCTGGTCATGGTTGCGTATACGAGTATAAGAAAGCAAATGTCGGAGCACTGGATGAACATGCCGGTGGCAGGAGTGAATTATAACCACAACAGTTCGAACACTCAAAATTGGCCGTTTAATCAACTGCACATGCCTCATCCCGCAGAAAACGTTCGTCCCTGGCTAGCTCTATATCTCGGCATAGCTACATTCGAAGCCCTGGCTATGCTTGCTGCCCAGTTATTGATGCTGGTGATTATTTATTGCGCAGGAAAAACAATGTTCGAGCAGGTTATGGAGCGTGTCAGCCTTGCTACATTTAGATTCTTTGATGTTACTCCAGTGGGACGACTCATGAACCGTTTGACCTCAGACATTGGCGCAGTTGATGGAAATATCAGCAATCAATTTCAAGTGATTGCTTTTCAGATTATCACCTGGACATCCGCTATCGTTGTGATTGCGTCGGTGACACCAACATTTTTAGTGTTTGCTCTTCTTCTGACCAGTGCGTTTGTTTTGATTTTCTTGCGATTTCTACCACTTTCACAAAGTCTTCGACGTTTAGAAATGGTCTCTTTGAGTCCGTTGTTGTCCAATTTTGGCGAACTTCTGCATGGATTGACTACTGTTCGCGCGTTCCATGCCGAAGTACGGTTCCAGAACCGGGTTATCCAGGTGGTGGACAAATTTCAAGGAATGGACCATTTCTACTGGTCTTTACAAAGCTGGCTGATGTACCGGTTTGAGGCATTGTCGGGGCTCTCTACGTTCTGTCTCACTGCATTAGCATTGTATACCGACATATCAGCGGGCCTGGTAGCTTTCATGCTTGTCTCAGCCAGCTCTTTCGTCGACTCGACGCACGCTCTGTGCAAGTATTACGGCCAATTGCAAATGGACTTTGTCTCTGTTGAACGTGTGGATGAGCTTCGGCACATTGAGATTGAGCCCGAAGGCGAAATAGATCCACCGGCATATTGGCCGCGCTTCGGCACCCCCATTATCTTTGACGATGTCACTATTCGCTACGCACCCCACCTAGAGCCCTCGTTGTCTAAAGTTTCCGTGGAGATTCCTGGCGGATCTACTGCTGCTGTGATCGGCCGCACTGGCAGCGGGAAATCAACGTTGGCTCTCAGCCTTTTAGGCGTGATACGACCAGAATGTGGTGAAATCCTCATTGACAACATTGATATATCCAAAGTCAGCAAACAAGCGCTCCGAACGCGCATAACATTTGTTGCGCAGGACCCTATCCTCTTCCCCGGAAGTATCAGATTGAATCTCGACCCTACAAACGAGTACTCGGACCGCGAATGCGCAGACGCACTGGAACGAATCTGCTCTCGCCACGGCTGGGATCTGAGTTTCGACATTGAGGCTGGTGGGCGAAATCTTAGCCAAGGCCAACGCCAATTAATTGGGCTGACTCGTGCTGCGCTACGGCGGAGTCCGATTGTTATTCTTGACGAAGCGACTGCGTCGATTGATCACGAGACATCGCTAGAGATTCAAAAGATCATAAGAGAAGAAATGAAAGAGAGCACGGTGATAACAATAGCGCACCGACTGGAAGCGATCAACGATGCAGATTACTACGTCGTGCTAGATCACGGCAAAGTAGAAAGACAGGGGCAGGTTGAGTAGATTTCAAAATTTCTTAGAAGGTCGATTTTAGACATTCCCATGATTTTTGTTATATAACGTTGGAAATACTTGCGATCACTTCAACGAGGAAGCAAGTGGCCGTGAGATCATTGAGAATATTTCTAGTATCGATGATAAATAAAGCTATTAAGACAAATGCCAGATATGCATTTCACGTAGAAAGACATTTAACTGGTATGTACATTGTTTGCAAGTATCTGGCCATGAGACCGGTGACTTATTCTAGACGTTTATGACCATGAATTCTTTAGTATTGCAGACATCAATTTGATTTCAAGGCAAAAAAATAGCTGAATATACTACGTACATAGATTTTATATGCCAACCCGATCTCCGAGAAGACGCGGACTAATCGACACATTATTAAAAACGCATGCTAAATATAATATAGGGTTGGCAAAAGAGAATACCGCAAGTAAGAAAAACTGGTTGTTATTTCCTCGCGAGGCTGGGCTGGCTATTCACAGCTTATGCAGCTTGGTTCTTAGCGGAGCTGACCCGTACCTCCAGAGGCGCTTTTTCAATCAACAGAAAAGTTTTTAGTTCTTCCCATTGGAGCCGCTTTGCTTTGATGCATTCGAAATCAAACTCAAAGAGCAGCTTAGCCAGGATAAGTCTCATCTCGGCCAGGCAATGTGGATTCCCATGCATGACCGGGTTCCCACACTGAATGGCTGGAAGGCAGATCGGTCGTCTTGGAAGAACGGTGAACTGGGTTCGATGGGCAGCCATCTCTCCGGGATGAACTTAGTAGCCTGATGGAATCTCTTTGGATCGCGATAGATGCTATACGGCTGGAGCGATATCCTTGTCTGTAGAACGGTTGATGTCAGACGAAATTCATACTCGCTATGATCAACTTACCCCTTCAGGTAACCAAACACGAGAAACAGCCCGACCACCGGCAGGAACGAGTCTCGGAATCATCCATGGAATCGGAGGGCACAGACGAAGACCCTCATTAATCACCGCGTTGAGATATGGCAGATTACGGGAGGAATCTATGGAAATATCCAACACCCCAGAGAACTTAGAGCGTACTTCTTCTACTAGTATAGTCAGCTTTTCTGGGTTATTGACCAGATAGCTTAGCGTGCCGGTCAAGACGGTGGCTGTTGTCTCACTGCCCGCTATGGTCAGGAGCATAAACGTTCCGTTCAGTTCATCGAGTGGTAACTCTAGCTTGCCGTCTTCACCAATAAGATGTGACATAATGTCTGGCTGCTGAAGCTCCCACCCTAACCGTCTTTGTACTTTATCAACAATCTGTTGAAAATGATCCCTTTGCATTTCTCGTAGTGCCGGGGGGATCAATTTCATCAGCAGCCACTCCAGCAACGGGTAAAAGCGTGCCGCAGCTACAAAGGCCGCTGCCTTGACGCTGTTAAAGAGCAATGGAATCCAAGGATGATACCGCGAGTGTTGGAGACACTCAAAAGACTCTCCAAACCCCAATTCGCCGAAAATGTCGAATGTTGTATAGTTAAACCAAGGTGTCATGTTGATATCTGCGCTTTTTTCTTTCCCTCCGTCACCGGCATCGCCTTCTACAATGCGCTCATGTAAACGTTTTACTAAAAGATTCACGTACTTTTGTATCAGCGGCTCTTGCGCGCGCAGTGCTCGGAGTGTAAAGCCAGGCGATAAAGCTTTGCGCATGATGGCATGTTGCTCCGGGTCGATGGCACTTCCTATAGATTCTGGATATCCGGGAGGGGCTTTCCACCAAGTAGGATCTTTTAAAAAGGGCGAATTGCCTGAGAAGATATCTATCCAGCCATCGCCATCGCAAATGCTGACTTCGTCCGGCGCAGTGCGGACGACTGGCCCGTATCGGCGGTGGAGGCGTTCAAAGTCGTGCACAATCGTCCCCCGAACAAGTGCCCAGATAAAAGGCAGACGAGTGGCAGACCAGCTGCGAGGGCCTGGAACATGGGAAAGTGGGTGAAACCAGGTGTTGTATACCACACGTAGGAGGACATACTGGGTTTCATCAGTTATTTTGCAATACATAATAACATGAATGTCGTGTATACCACCAGCGGAATCACTGCCAGAAAGGCAAATGACAGCATGTTTTAAATTTATGACAAATTGAGGATTTTTCGTTCACTGATTGATGATAGCACAGAGGTACATGTATGTATCACAGACAGAGAATGTTTTGAAGGAAAGGGCTGCCTAATATACCTAGGTTTTGGTTAGACTCACTCTCTCGACTTAAAAAAATTTTACTGGTGAGTCATCAATCTATATTAGTTCTTCGTTTGGAACCAACGCGTCTTCTCACTGATCCACTAGATGTTATTATCTGAGTTGAACCTTACTCAGGCATCCGGGATATCAATTGCTAGCATGACTAGGTCACTTGAAAGTTAATTTTTGGCGCACTTAGTGGAGCAAGGCTTAATAATCGGCTGCAACCTGCAAAGGTGCCAATTATGTGGAAGGTGTCAAAAGGTCTGATTTCCTATTTATATGCAATTGCCATACAAATTACTAACCCCTATTTGTTTACCCTGATCAGGATTTTCCTTGAGGCCACGTCGCCAAATCGGCAGTCAATTTCGGTAAATTTGCCGCTGGTCGGTTGGGGAGTAGTGCGATTTGACGGTTGACAATTTTTTAGATTGGAGAATGCAAATTTAGGGTACAAGGCAGCTAGTATGACCTTCGTTATCAAAGTTAGAAAATTAACAAGATAGGTTTCGGTCCCCGACAGGCAGAAGGATTCCTCCAACTTGATTTCAAGCTAATTAGATCCTTTGATGCGAATTTTCAGTCCGGCAGTCCCGGCCGCGCAATCCTTGCGTCTATCTCTGCTAGTGGATGGGACCTTGGTAGCTTCTCAAATTCTGGCCTCGTTTGTTTCCATTTAGACTACTTTTGAGCATCGCTAGTCTTAATAAATAGTAGAGGGAGACATAAATCAGAAACTAGAATAACTAGGCCTGACAAAAGGACAAGCAAAGAAAGAAACAGAGAAACTAGCCATCATGCCTATGATCCGCGTATTACTCCCCTCTCCACCCAACAGCCGCAAACATTTGATTGACAATGAACGTGGCTTTTTCTTTCTCTCGTGAGATCAGTATGGCGAACCATGTTGGATAGAAATTCCCGTCACCAACGCGCCTCGCGCCATTCAATTTTACCGCACAGTCTTTGAGTGGAATATCGACGACAAGGGCTTCGACAAGCAACTGGATGGGGTTGAGCGCATACATTTTTTCAGTAAGGGCAATTTTCACGGCAGTTTTATGCTCGTGCCTGAAGACCAATTCGTGGACATTGGCGCAATCTGCGCGCCAAAGACTGCCGAAGATGGTAAAGCGAAGAAACCGCTCTGGAGCGTAGTGAATACCTTTGCCGTCGAGGATATGGATGAAACGCTGGAAAAGGTCGTGCAGAGCGGGGGGAAGATTTTCCAGTGAGTCTCCTTTTTTTCTTCAAGTTGAATGCTTTATTTCTTTTAATTTGATCCTTTCTGGTGACCTTTTCTTGCATATTGACCAAATCCCAGCGGGAAATCCTTACTTGGCAGAGAAATGGGATCGATCTCCAAAGTAATTGATACGGAAGGAAATATTTTTGCCCTGTTTTCATTGGAACCCTGGGATTGAGTTGGTGGAGCTTTTTCTTGTTTTTTGCTTCGTCACTCTCATGTGATACCCCTGGCTATGGATGAACGGACTATGGATAATTCAAGCTGTATGATAGCGTTTATAATGTGGCATTGATATGGTTAAAGCATAGGGCTTACAAATTGAGTAATTTGACATACCAGGCGCTTCAATGTTATCTCTCAGCTCATCACCGAATCCGATATGGCAATGCCGAGATACGTTGGAGAAGACTTCATCATTACAGACAAGAAACAGACTCGAAAAGTCAGGGGCGGGGAACCAAACGTTCCAGGAGCTTCATGTATTAGTCATCCTTACAATCGGTATTTGCAATGTTAGAACTGCGTATGTAAGTTGTAGAAGAGCGGTTTCCATAGGACGTTGTGATTTGCACCGGTAGAAGGGGTGACATTTCTAGATAACCAAACTATCTCTGCTCTTAGATCGAGCCCGATCTCCACGCCCGCTAATCATTGATAGATCCACCGACAATGGCAGATTGCGCGATCGCACTACTCCGTACGGTGTCCCGCGTTTGGCCGAGCCCGTACCCGCTTTTACGTCCTTCAGGCTTATCAACAAAAGCAGAGTCGTGAGCATTATTATTGTGTCGACTTCACGCCTTCACGCCATCGCCTCGTTTTCTGACTCCATCGAACGTGTGACCATGGCAGCAGGCTCTAGCAATGCGGGGGCGCCCAAGAGGGGTACGTTTTCTTTTCTTTTCTTTTCTTTTTCTCCGTCTTATCAGCTTATCAACCGCCGAGTTTCTGCAACTCGCTGCCCCCGCGATATTATCGAGATTCTTGAGAACTGACCTGCCAGCAGTGTGGGCCAGCCTGATCACAAACCTCAATTACCTCCCTGGGATCCTTACCCTCTCCTACTCAATCCAGAAAGTAGGCAGTCAATATCCGCTCGTCGCCCTCTATACCGATGCCCTGCCCGCCTCGGCGCTCACTGCCCTTGATGCGCGTGGAATCACAACTCGACGAGTCCCTCACCTGTCGCCCTCGAGTGGCAAGCGCTATGCCGATGACCCGCGATTTGATGATACCTGGACAAAGCTTGTCGCCTTTAGCCTGGTCGAGTTTGACCGGGTGGTCCTGCTGGACAGCGACATGATTGTGCGCAAACCGTTTGACGAGCTGATGACCTTGGAACTCGATGCACCGGACAATACATCGGGCCACCGAGTCTTTGCTTCGACCCATGCATGCGCATGCAATCCCTTGAAGAAAAGGCACTACCCGAAAAGCTGGTATGTTGGGTCCTGACGTCTGCTGAAGTGATGTGCGCCTTTGTTAACACACGTACTTTTAGGATCCCGGAAAACTGCGCATTCACAAGCCAACACTCTTCTCCAGAAGACGCCCAGGTCGCCGCCGCGCCATCATCCTCCGGCGTTGGCATGCTCAATTCCGGACTCCTCGTGATCAATCCTTCCACCGACGCATTCACCCTCATCGTTCAGGCAATCAACAACCCGGAAATCACGGACAAACATGACTTCCCCGACCAGGGCTTGCTATCAGAAGTCTTCGAGGGCCGCTGGGTTCCTTTGCCATATATCTACAATGCTCTCAAGACGCTCCGGTGGCGGACCGTGCATGACGCCATCTGGAGGGACGACGAGGTCAAAATTGTGCATTATATTTTTGCCAAGAAGCCATGGACCAGCAGGACACTGGAGGAGAAGGACGTCAAAGAAGAATGGGAGGCCAGCGACAAAATACTACATGGATGGTGGTGGCAGCTCGATGATGAGCGAAAAAGGATTGAAAAGGAACGAGGTGTTGTCGATGGATTGTAATGTATAGCTGATTATCGACTATGAGAAGTGTGATACCACAGGGTGGATTTTTGATTGCGATGGGTGGTAGCGATTGACTGGTTTATAGAATACGTGGTGGGGTGAGTACATAGTACATAGTTTGTGCCCGCGATTGGTGCCGACCTTTTCATTGTTCATATTCGGCCACCTTGGGTTGATATTAAATAGAAATACATGAATGAGCTGTCAATTCCAGAGAGGAATCGCCAGACTCAGATGTTGCATACGATACATCGGGAGTACATGCAGGCTTTCGCAATACAGTACATGTATAATTGATAGAAACCAGCCACAGACAACTTCAACATTATCTGCAATTTTCGTATATGTCATGAGTTCTTTTTATATAAAAATTTACATATTGCTATACGTAGACGGACATCATTCAGATGTCAATTAATTGAAAGATTGGTGTCAACTGACATCTGCACGCGATATTAAGATATGCATTGATGTGTACGTAATTGCACCACAGAACATTGAACATTTTTAAGATTGAAAATGTTAAATAGTCGAATATTCCATTTTATATTTAGACATAATTGACAAAATATTGCTAGGAATATCCCAAGTCTGAATGAACATCTATTGTCAATCCCTTACACGTACCGCGTCAATATATCGAAATGTCATTGTGGCTGGATTGCTGACAGTACTTACGCAAAGGCCAATGAGACATTGAGCAAGGACTATAAGCTACTGATGACTGATGATATAAATATGGCGTAGAACTGTCCTCGCTATCAAGTGCACTTACATGCATACTGGGGCGGTGCAAGCCCGTCCGGTCTGTCATTACAACAGTATGTAGTGTGGCGCGCCGCATCTTGATGAATTGCATCGACATGGCAAAATAAAGAATTCAAATACATACTCGTAATTATTAATCATACATAAAAAAAGCACTGAATAAAATTTATTGCTTGTCTTGATGTGTCCTAGTTGAAGTCCTAAGCGCCGTGTTTGATGCTACCTTTAACACGGGCCACTCATTCGCTGCCAGCGAATTCTTCACGGAACTCGGCGCCAACATGAAACAAACTATTGTCAGAATCTAAGACATTTTAATTTTATCTCTGAATGCAGTTACTATTCTTTCATTGCCGAAATAAAAAAAAGCCGGCAAAATCATTCACATTTCTTCAATAATCCGTTGGTGTAGTTCTTGCTCGTATAGCCTGCACCCGTACATGTAGATCTATCTCTATTCAGCTAACATAAAAATACCAGCCACTTAAGCTTTTCTCTGTGCCACTAACCAAAGTGTGCCCATGACCGCCACTAAATCTTATCCGTTACGGTTACGCACATAGCATTGGCAACTGCATCGGCCGCCGATCTGTTAAGATCAATTATACCGCAGTTTCTGTTAATGCTAGCTTGGTAGGGCTAGCTCACCATAGCACTTGCGGATGGACCAAAGTGGTCCGCGTTAAGGTTACAGGAACGTTGACGTATATTTAGCCAGTCAACGTTAACTGGTATTTCCCACGATATGTGTACCTAACCCAGGGCCTTTCAGATATGTTAGGATGTGGTGACTCACAAATAGGTAACCTATCTTGATCAATAGGCTTGTATAGAACCGATGAAACTTTTCCAGAGATTCAGGATAACTGCCCGCTAACCAGTGGCTGCATCCCTATGACTCAGACCCCATGCTATTCCATTGTATGGCTGAGACGTCTACTAAACCCGTGAACTAGTGATCGACAAGGGCTAGATTCAATGATGTCTCTACCTAGCTACCCAATTCATAGAAAATCAGAGCTGATTACCATCAACCAGACCAGGCAGCATGTACGGGAATAGCCTCCAATGGTATCCGGTTCTTCTCGAGTATACGGGTACCGTGCGATGATTTGCTGCGGGAAGAACCGCACTAATGCATTAGCGCGCGGATTCCTAAAGAAGGTTAAAGGAGTCTATTGGCTTAAAGCGGCTCTCTGCTGCTTTAAAGTGGATCTTTGTGGGTCTTACCCGGATGCCGACCTGTACGGGGTGCTAGACGGCGGGATCCCATTGGGTAGTGGCCAGTGTTTCAAACATGCACACATCCCCACCGGGCCATTGGTCGGCGGCAAGCAGTGCAGAAACAACGCGCAAGGTCGATGCTTTGGTATGAGAGCTGTTTCCTGTTTTGATTGATTGTCGGTCTGCTGCGGAGTCGCTATTTGGAGACCTATGTTTCGAGTTGGATGCCTAACATTGCTGTTACAAGCACTTCTCGCCGTCCGGGAATTATCGCCGCGTTGTTGATTGAATGGCCAGTCAGCTATTATGCAAAGCGAAATTGTGTTGGAATTGAACTATTGGTCGAGAGCCTGGGACATTGTAGAGAATTTCTGCCTGCTAAATTAAGGCGACTGTTGTGGGCGCAGAGCTACTGCTTACAGGACGACTGCATGAAACACTGGACCACGCCAATGTCTAGGAGCAATATCGGCTACGAACATCGGTGTACGGAAATAGCTGGACTCTATCAACAATAGCTTTATGTGGCATTTGCTATAAACAGTTGTTTGGACTTGTTATTTATAGAGAAATTCCTATTCCTTACTGTCTAGATGCGACCCTGCTATAGAAGCAAGGCGTCTGCGCGCGCTGATTGGACGAGTGTAGCCGCCGTGTTCTAAGTATAACCAGCGACGAACGCTTCCCCACTCACTCACGATCTCTCTACTCTTCCAGGTCCAGCCAGCGCATGCTGCAAGCATACGCAACGCTAAAGCACCAGACTAATCAACCGCCAAACTAGCAAGATGGCGCCGTTTCAACTTGATCGCGGTGGATCTGCAACCACAGGTTGGACGATGTCCAATGCAGCCTATGCGCCAGTCAAGGCCCAGCCAGAGATGATCCGTGATGCCCTTCTCATCCTGTTCTTATAATACACACTACGCGCCCTGATGAACTGATCACCTCCACTCATACTTCCTTTTCCTTCAGTTGCGATCGCGAGCTTGTGTCTTTTTTTCCCATCGTTTACTCTTTTACGCCTTGCAATAGGCTACTTTCGTTCAAAAGTCGGCGCCTCGAGGGTGACTGTCGTTACATTCTTCTCCGAACCCCCAGTTTGAATACCTGGGGCTCTTTTGTCTTATTCAATCGTTATATAGTCTGCCATACCCACTGACCATTGTTGACAACAACTTCAACCACAACAAGCATCACTCACAATGAGGGCATCCTTCCTTCTCACGCTCCTGGCGAGCGGCTCTGCTTTGGCTGGTGTTGTTCAAAAGCGTCAGAAGCCTTCGACGACTCCCTGTGCTACCTGTACCAGCAGTGCTCCTGCTGTCCCTAGTGTTACTCTTCCTAGCATCGCTATCATCACTGCTCCGAGCATCAGTGTTCCTTGGGTCACTGTCCCCAGTGTCACTACACATGTTACTCCTAGCGCAGTGATTCCCCCGGAAAGTATCGTTACAAAGACATCCACCTACACCACCACGACCTGCCCGGGTAAGCATCTATACCATTCGTCTACCAGAGACATCTGAAGTATACTAATATTTTCTTAGTCCACACAACTACCTACACTTCTGGTACTAACACTATTACCCAACCAATCACGGGTACTAGCACGATCGTTGTGACTGCAACTGTTACCTGCACAAAGGAAGTCTGCAAACCTCACACTCCTTCTGCAACCAGCGTTCCTGTCTCTCCCTCTGCTCCTCCATCTTCTGTTTTGCCAACTTCTGTGGCTCCCACTTCCATCACTCCCTCGTCGGTTCCTGCTGTCGGACCTACTACCACGCCAGAGGTCATTGTCACTAAGACTAGCACCTATACGACCACTACTTGCCCTGGTAAGTTAAATAAATGGACTCAGCATAAACGATTTACTAATTGAAAAAAGTCCACACCACCACTTTTACTTCAGGAACCAACACTATTACCCAGCCGATCACTGGCACTAGCACGATTGTGGTGACTGCGACAGTAACTTGCACAAAGGAAGTTTGCCACCCACATACTCCTTCTCCAACCAGTGTCACAGTTACTCCCCCTGTTCCTCCCACTTCTGTTGAGCCCACATCGGTAGCTCCAACCTCGGTGCCTCCCACATCAGTAGCTCCCACATCGGTTTCTCCTTCTATTCCTCCATCTTCTGTTGCTCCATCTTCCGTACCTGCTCCTAATGTGTCTTCGTCGTCTGCCCCAATTTCACCCTCTATCACACCTTCGGTTCCTATTCCTGGAGGACCCACGACCACTCCGGAGGTTGTTATTACCAAGACCTCAACTTATACTACTACTACTTGCCCTGGTATGTGCAGCCCGTTACTTCCAGAACCTCTGATGCTAATACTGAATAGTCCATACTACAACCTACACTTCTGGAACGCAAACTATTACTCAGCCAATCACTGGAACTAGTACGATTGTTGTTACCGCGACAGTAACCTGCACCAAAGAGGTTTGCCAGCCACACACTGCCTCGCCTACCAGCGTTCCTGGTCCCACGTCAGTGCCTGCTCCCAGCTCGACTACTCCGGAATCAATCCCCCCCAATTCGATCCCTCCTAGCTCGACCGCTCCAGAGTCAATCCCTCCTACCTTGGTTGCACCCACTTCTGTTCTTCCCACTTCTGTTCTTCCTACTTCCGTTCTTCCTACTTCCGTTCTTCCAACAACGGTTCCTGCTCCCACAACGGTTCCTGTCGGAGCCACGACTACACCGGAGGTCGTTATTACAAAAACATCTACCTACACAACTACAACATGCCCAGGTAAACTTACTTATTTATGAAAATTGACCTCATCTAACCTTTAAAATAGTTCATACCACCACTTTTACATCTGGCACAGATACTATCACTAAGCCGGTCACTGGAACCAGTACCATTGTAGTGACGGACACTGTGACTTGCACCAAGGACGTCTGCCAGCCGCATACAACTACCGTTCCAGCCGTTACGGTGACTGATACACCCAGCCCAGTAACGAGTGTTGCAGCTACAACTGTCCCCGGAACTGCCCCAGCCCCTGGTACAACAGTTGTCCCTACTACACCCAACACTGAGACTGTTCCGGCCCCTGGTACAACTGTTGTACCAACTGCACCCAACACTGAGACTGTTCCGGCCCCTGCCACAGAAACCGTTACGCCAGGCGTACCCAACTCTCAGACAAGCCCAGCTCCTCCTCCGTCGAACACTGGTGTTTCTCCAACTACAATTGTGTCCCAATCCGTTCCCCCAGCTGAGACTACTGTCACAACCCCAGAGAGTATTATCACAAAAACAACCACGCGTACTACGACTACTTGCCCAGGTGAGCTTCTCTACTTCAAATTTAGACCTGTCAGAACTAACATAAGCACAGTTGGCACCACCACTTTTGTTTCGGGCACCCAAACCATTACCAAGCCTACAACCGGTACCAGCACTATTGTGGTAACCGACACTGTGACTTGCACCAAGGATGTATGCCAGCCGCAAACGGTTCCAGCAACCACTGTGGTGGCCCCAACTACTGTCCCTAGTCCAGTCGTGGTGACTCACACCTTCACTACCATTACTTGTCCTGGTATGTTACCTGTTGGACTCATAAGTAAAGAAGCGTCCCCTAACAACACATTAGTGTCTCACTCGACCTCCGTCAGCGGAACCTCGACTATTATCATCCCAATCACCGGGACCAACACCATCACGATAACCCATGTAGCCACTTCTACTTATGCCACCGAAACTACAGTTGTTCCCCCACCTGCTGAGACAACTGTTGTGACCTCAGCAGCTCCTACAACAGTGATTCCCCCGCCGGTCGAAACTACAGTGATTTCCTCTGCTGGCGCCACAACTGTGACCCCTCCAGCTGAAACAACTGTTATTTCACCACCTGGAGACACAACGATTGTCTCTATTGTTAGTGCTACGACTGTGGTATCTTCAGTCGGTACCACTGTCGCCCCTGCCCCTATCGCTACTGTGTCTCCACCTCACCCAGGAAAGCCATGGGGCACGCCTTCTCCTTCATTCAGGCCTTCTCCTTCATCTAGCGTTGCCATTCCGGGTTCGACAACATCCCCAAGCGTCCCTCTTTTTACCAACGCTGCCTCGTCTATCAGACTCGGTCACACCGGCCTGATTGCCGGTGTTCTTGCCATGGCTGCTTTATTCTGAGCAAACCACCAACTATAAATACGCGAACATGCTCTTTCTTTCTTGTCCATCATCTAACATGTGTACCAATACTTTTATATCATCGTCCTTGCTCATCTATAATGTTCAAGACTACTAGCAGACTCCATTTTCTTGTTTTATTTTTCTTTACATAATTGTTTCCGATGCTCCTGTTCAGATATTGATTTTCATGCTGGTTAAATGATAATGCACAGCTGTCATGTTCACTGGTGAATAATGTCCTGTGATTCTCTTTGTTGATTTAGACTATGTCTGGCCCGTCTTTGCATTTGCATTTTCCTTTTTGGTTTTGGTGTTTTTTGTTCAAAAGATTCTGTTTACAAATACTTGGCTAGAATTTCGACTACCATTTATCTCATTTAAAAAAAATGAAATACTCAACAATTCACAATTAGTACTAGTAATTTATTGTCAACGTTTTTTGTTTTTGTTTTTTCTTTGAAAAGGAGCTGATAAGATGTCACTCTTTTATTAACGTAGGATGGCAAGTAATGTAATTCTATGTTGTGTATTGAAAATTGTCTAATTTAATAGAATAGAAGGTATGAAAAATATGTTTAATATAGTCGAAATGGCCAGTGTGGTGCAACGAATTCCATGGCAGTTCTTGTCATGGAAGATATTAACTGTACAAGAAAGTCATCCGCTTACCAAACGCTCTTGAAATGAACGGTGACTAGGAAGAAGAAAGTCCCACAACTTCATAGTTCCAGTTGCAAATTGATGAGTTTGAGCTTTGAGCAAGCACATCTTTGGTACCCGTTGCCGAAGCCACAGTGTTGCCGTTTTGTACCACAGAGATGGACTGTCCACCACCTTCCTGGAGCCCAGGCACAGATTGGTAGTTCAACCCAGCGACGCCAGTGAAGTTTCCAATCAACTGACTGTTGCTGTACACCTCGATACTGTATCCATCCGATGGCAAGACGACCGCGAAGTTAACAGCATCCTGTCCCTGCTGATAGTTTTGGAGGCTGCTCGAGCAGTCTGCGCTCGTCAGAAGAGGTCTGTACCACAGCGATCCCACGGGGCTGTTGCCATCGGGCTTGATTTGAGAGATTTTGGTTGCGTTGTTCTTGAAAGCGGTGATGAAGGGGCGGATCACCTGTTGCCAGCCAGTATGATCGTAGCCATCTGTGTAGGCGTCCTCGCCCGTGCCGGCAATCTGCTCTGGCCAGAAATCGCCCACATAGTGGGACTCGCCGGCGTCATTCCAGGTGATCACTTCAACGAAGTCGGGCTGCAGAGCCAGGATTTGCTCCATACGTTCGGGCAGATTGGTTTCGCCTGCGCGGTACCAGTCATCGCCGTTGTACCACTTGAATTGGAAGGTTGAGAGAGCTGTGTCTTGTAAGTATTTGATTGATTACTGCGAAGAAAGACCTCGTATCTCGAGGATATAAGGAGGTAGCTTACGCATCATGTAAACCTTTCCTGCAGCATGGGCGTCTTTGATCAATGTAGCATCTACACTGTCACTCACATTGGACACAGTCGAGCCCGCACCTGGCCAGGCAACTTCCCAGCTGAGTGCACCATCAACAACGGTATACTCGTCGAAGAATCCGTCGGGATACCCAGACCAGTCATCGAAATCAGGGATGAAGAAGGGATTCACTCCTTGGGACACAAGTGGCTGTTTGAACAAGGTATCCCAGTCGGAATTACTGGTGGTACCACCGTTAAAGGTACTCACCCACGGCCGGCCGTCCGCAGTGGTGTAGTACTGGGAGTGGTTGCTAAACTGCACCAAGAAGGGTCCAAGGGTGGTCACATCGAGGCTCCAGCCCATGTCAAAGGAGAGAAACATCTTGAAATCGGTTCCCTTGGCAGCATCAAGCAGGAAGTTGATTGCATCGGTGTTCCAGGCATCTCCGCTGCTGGTGCTGTGAGTGTTGAGAGCAAAGCCGTCGAAGCCGGCGGCGATTGCGTCGTTGACATCTTTGGTAGCCTCATCTTGAACCATGCTACCAACCTGTAGAAGTCAGTGAAATGTTGATACATTGCAAGAAACTTTGAAAGCAGGTCTGTGAATGATGTTTATCTTCTTACCATGTAGTGAGCAAAGACGGCCCTGCTGGCCGAGCGGCCAGTTAGGGCTAGCAAAGGCAAAATCAGAGTACGAATCATGTTTGAATAATGTTTTGTGGCTTATTCGTAGAAAGTATGATGAAGCTCGGGGGATTTATCCAGCTTATATACAAATTAGACTCGCTCAAACAATCATATTTTCAGCGATCCCAGTCCTAGGGACAACGCAAGAAATGTTGCATTTGCATTTTATGATGACGCCCGCTAGGCGATCAAGCCTGTCATTTCCCAATTCACATTTAGGCTAGTCTCAACACGTTCTTTATCGCCTCAATTCTCGTCGCGTCTGGCTGACTTGGCTGCGCTTTTTGCGCCGCACCTTTTTACCCCGCAATGATATGATTGTCAAACAGACACCAGAAACAGTGAAAAAAGCCCCCAAAGATTCGTTAGCTGACGGATGAAACTAGCTACATGATTCATTGGCATTAATTAAGCATCGCGCTAATGCTTTACCTGAAGCTTTTAGCCTGGGGGACATCCGGATGCAACGCTGATATTAAGGGGCTGCTTGCCACATCTGGTAAGGGTTACGTGTGTCAGAACGCTTTCGGTTTAATTGTGCGAAACAATTACAGCGAAGAATAATGGCGAATCTTCTCGGATTCTTCAGAGGCCAATTGCTCAGGAACATCAACGGAGCTTATTTGTTATCCTCGGGCAATAACTGCATGTCATCTCATCGGCTGATTCTTTGTGACGCGCGTGCCCTCGTGTCCGTGGTGCTATTTTCCAATTGGCTACATGTCTTTGTATATCATTGCTTAATTAATTTAACTGTTCCTACGGGCCGGGTCCGTCTGGTTCCTCCCGCAGATCGTAAGTCATGTCATCTCGTAGCGTTACTCAAGGCAACTCAGATGGTCCTACACAACAGGTGTATGCATCCAGAAACAAGACGAATAGCAGCTGAAGTGCGGGATCATGAGATCTGCTGTTTGAACTGCAGGATAAAACTCCATCAATGTGTGCCATTGTAATTGGAGTAATGTCCTACTCGTGTTACGCTTATATGCCAAGCTTGAAGTTTGTTTGGCGTGGTAGACATACAGGCTAGAGCACACCACACGATCAGACTTTGTTTATGCGTACATGTATGCCTTTCTTTATTTTTCTCTCTGAATTTTAATTCTTGCCGAGCAGGCTGGGTGTCTATTCGATCATGGTTTCTGACTCGGTGAAGTGATCTGTAAAGATAGCCCATCGCGTGACTGGTGAGTATCAGCCGACCACGAAGTGGCGATTATTTCAGATGTCCCTTTCCTCGATGAGGTATTCATTCAAAAATGGCCTGAATAAAATAGACACTATCTGATTCGGGACATTAACATATTCTGTGTTTTCGGACTTTTCGAGAATCAACCTTCTACTACTAGTATCCCCAGGCATTCTCATTGCAGAAATCGCAAATTAGAAAAAAGCTCAAGAGCGAAAAGACGTAGGAAACCGGGGAATTCTACACGAATTCAAGCCGGAAGAACAAAAACGTTGCTTAATAATTAACATGGTAGTTACCGACGCCCTTTTGCTACAATAGCCCCGCCTCGGCTCTCCTCTCACGAAGCATTGGGACGCTTTCAACAACAACTTTTTACTCAGTTTATTTCATTATATGCGATTCTTTCCTGTCTATAATAATTGCACGTTATTATTAACCAGGAAATGTATGTCTGACCTTGTATGCAACTTGCAACATCATTAATTGATCAGCAGTGAAGCGCGGAGTTGCGTTCATCCGGCCGCCTTGGGGCTTGTTAAATATCACATTGATATTCCCTAGAAAGAGAACAGTTTGCTCCTCGAAAAGTTACAAAAATGGCAACGACTCTATCTTCCGTCTTGCCCAGTCACGGACTCCAGGAATTTTCAATTAGCACCGAGTCCGGGGCGACAGTCGCTGGACACTCTCGAGGCATTGATGGTGGCTCTATCAGCTCTAAGTCGCCTATCCTAGTTCTCCTACATGGATATCCAGAGACGTAAGATTCTTTTGATTATTAGTAGATAACAGTAATTTCTGACAAATATATAGGAATTTCATGTAAGTGAAAATGACTACATTTAATATTCTCAAAGATGGAGATTAATTTGGAACCATCGATACCCAGGTGGCGTCATGTACGTTGCGAATTTTAATTTTTGCTATATCTTATGATACTGAACAATACCGGCGCAGATAATTCGACTCTTACCCAAGTCTATTCCTATATTTGCCCCAGACCTACCTGGATATGGGGTGTCTAGCCCTGTAACTGGCGACACGTCAGCATCGCATACCAAACGTGCAGTCGGAAATGCCATTCTTGATGCTTTGTCCGGGCTTTTAGAAAAACATGGCAACAGCGGCACTAAATCCCCACAGCCTATCCTACTGGTTGGCCACGATCGTGGTGCGCGAGTCGCCCATCACCTGGCCATCGACGCTCCTCTTTATGCAGACAAATTCACCCTAGTAGGCGCCAGTGTTCTCGATATTGTACCGACCATTGTCCAATGGCAAGGAATGGCCAACCCTACCGAAGGAAAGGGTTTCTTTCACTGGCCGTTACTAGCAAACGTGGATTTGGCGACGGAAATGATCCAAGCCCTTGGCGGTGACATCTTCCTAAGTCGAATTTTTGATCGCTGGCGTGGCACGCTGTCACCAGAGTGTGAGAAAAAGCTCGGGCAAGATGGGGCTTATGAAGTCTACGAAGCAGCCTTTAGACACAAGAGTGTGATTCGCGCCAGTTGTCTGGATTACGCTGCTGGCGCGAAAGAGGATATCGATGAGCAAAAGGCTGATCAGGCAGAAGGGAAGAAAGTCGGAGTTCCGATTCTGGTGCTGTACTCTGCCAGTGGACTTGGCAAAAGGTTCGATGTACCGGGTGAATGGAAAAGCTGGGTTCATGAGCCGGAAAAGAACATAGTACAGAGGGCAGTTGGTGGAGGAGCTGGTCACTTCTTTGCCGAGGAGAATCCAGAGGAAACGTTTGGATACCTGGTTGAGTGGTTCACGGAGCTTGGAATTTATAAGCCCGAATGAAAACTTGAGTATGGATAGAATCAGATCGAAGAACCATCAGCTTATAGTCTCGTATGCCAGTGCCAATGGCCCGGCCGAATATCAGTTGACGGAGTTAGCCGGAGATTTCATAGGGCTTGGCCCCATACTAGAGACAAATATAGAACCTGGCTGAACCAGGCCCCTCTTTATTGGCGCTTTTTACGCGCAAAACTATACTCTTAAGACTTAAGTCGGCTTCAGCTCAAGTGGGGTTGACGGCGAGCGAGGATAGGCTCATAATCCAACAAATGTGGGAAAAAGAAAACGGATGGAGCCTACAAAAGGCGAACCCGCCGCTCCGCCTCGGTGCGAGTATGTACGTTATTCAAAGTTGGCGGGAAACAATGTCGGACAAGGTATACGACTACATTATCGTCGGGGGTGGGCTTGCCGGCTGTGCCCTAGCTGGAAGGCTTTATGAGAGAAACAACTCGATAAAGATTCTTATCGTCGAAGCTGGCTCGGATGTCACCAAGCACCCTCTTACTCAATCCCCTCTTGCCTGCTTTGGCGCACATAATTCGCCCCTAGACTGGGCCTACAAGACCGTACCGCAAGTTCATCTTAACAATCGCGAATGCTATAACAGTGCTGGTAAAGGTCTCGGTGGCTGCTCGACAACAAACTATGGGACCTGGCTTCGCGGAAACGCAGCAGACTACAACAGCTGGGCAGAGATGGTTGGCGACGAGAGCTGGGGCTATGAAGGACTCTTGCCGTATTTCAAGAAAACAGAGACCCATTTCGATCAAAATCTAAACCCGGAAGCTCATGGAGTTAGCGGCCCAATTCATAACGTGTCTGTCTCAGCGAGTAGTCCGGACCGGAAGTATCCCTTAAGAGAGCCTTTGCGGGCAGCCTGGAACAGAATAGGGGTGGATTCCATACAAGATTCAAATGCAGGCTCGCCGTTGGGTCTGTCCGAATTGGTTGAAAATTGGAAAGAGGGGCAGCGTCAGATTGCTAGCGAGGCATACGGTGTTACATCCTCTCCCGGCATTACTATTATAACGGAGACTTTGGTACAGCGAGTTCTTATCGATCAATCAAATGATGGCAAAAAAGTGGCCACCGGGATTGAAGTAGCTGATGGTCAAGTCTTTCGCGCAAAAAAGGAAGTCATTCTCTCTGCAGGTGCATACCGTACGCCACAGGTTTTGCTTCTCTCAGGAATCGGTGCCAGCGAAGAACTCGCAAAGCATAACATCACCCAAACTGTTAACTCCCCAGAAGTCGGCCGCAATTTCCATGACCACTATGCTTTCGTTATGTGGTGGAAGCTTCTCCATCCGGAAAGGGGACTATCCATAGGTACTCCGCTATGGAATAGCCCATCGTATGGCCGTGGACTTCCCTGCGACTGGGTTGCCACTTTGCAAGCTCCTCGTGATGATCTTGTTAAAGCGTTGGAGCGAGACGGAGAGACAAACATTGAAGAAAACCATTATTTGTCGCCCGGTGCAGGTCACATAGAGACGCTCATCGTATATGCACCTGCCGGTGCAGCTGTCTCTGGAGTCAATGTCCCAATGGATGGCACACATATCGCATCTGCTGTGTTGGGAATGGCGCCAACGTCGCGAGGGAAAATCACTCTTGCGTCCGCAGATGTGAAAACCCCGCCGCTTATTGATCCAAACTATTACGCTACAGAGTTTGACCGCGCAGCTCTGCGCGCTGGTATTCGACAGGTCACAGGCTTGCTTCTCGAGACACCAGAAGGCCGTGATATAGTTGACTCCCAGTTTCCGGTTTCTGGTTTTGCGCCATTGACAGCTCAATCTACGGACGAGGAAATTGACGATCAAGTGAGAGCAGGCGGTAATACTTTCTACCATGCTGCTGGCTCGGCCGCAATGGGCAAGGTCGTCGACACTCACTTACGAGTCAAAGGCGTTGAAAACTTGAGAGTTGTGGATGCCAGTGTTCTGCCATTGCCAGTGGTTGCACACTACCAGGCATTGGTGTATGCTATTGCTGAGAAGGCTGCTGACCTAATTTCGAGTTAGAGTAAAATAAATCGAGGATAGTATGAAAATGAACATCTGATCTGTTTACAATATATCTGATTTTTGTTCTATACGTATTTCATGTTACATTCCAAAATATCCGGGGACGTGTACAATCGACCCTTCAAACAAAAGGCAAGATAATATGCGAAGGGTGATCACCCCCGATATGGACAACATGGGACCCGTGAGATGCAAATTTCTGAAATTCATTGTCGTCTTTAAATTCTCCCCTCAACAAGGGACTGTTTCCGTGCACCTCCACTCGGATGCTCTCGCCAGCTTCGTACTGTACTCCCATGGCCCAAATCCCGATATCTAACTTGACAATTTCTCCGGGAGAAACATACTCGTCGCGATCATGTGGGTGAAATGGATAGTTCTCATGTATCGACTGCGATTCATCTATTGCCCGACGAGACGCTCGTATAATTCCTAGTGACCCAACGTGCAACATCAGATTATTCTTGTTTTGCGAAGGAATCTGATCCAGATTGTCCGGACTGACATCGTACTGCGCAACACTCGACCAAGGTATGTTCAGATTAAGCAAGGGTTTTCCGTGTACATCCAGTTTGCGCACGAGAACGTAGACATCCATATCATGAAAGTCTGGGCAGGATATGTACACAACTGCCTTGGGAATACCAGCAAGTCGTGTTTGGGCTGGGAAAGTATACTGGAAACTAGCACAATCTAGATACTTCTCTGAATTGTATGAGACAGATGATGATTGAGAACATTCGAATTTCAGCTGTCCGTTGCCGTGGAAATACATTTTTCGATATTCAGTGCGCGGAATCGGGTAGTCTGTCTCTGCTATATTGTAAAGCGGATCTTGATTGAATCGGAGAATCGTCGTGCGTACTCGAGGTGTTTGTTCCCAGCCGTTGTCGATTCCGTTCAAATAATGATCAAAAAATGTTGCAAGCTCAGCAGCGGATTCTTTGCAGTTCCACATGTCGTACCATTCCTGCCACGGGCATAAACGAAGCCATTTCTCAGATGAAGTAATCTGTAACCATCCCCTTATGGACCCCATTGTATGCACGAAGCTGGTATAAGATGCTGTAATATATGCCGGAATACTGATATTGCTTATATTTGGTCGTTTATCTTTCCAGTATAAGGCCTCAGCCTTGGGGTATCGTCGGTACATTTCATGAAAGTCCTCGACTCCACCATGGCCTTGGATATTATGATCGATGATAAAATCAAACAAGCCAGCGTCAAATATTCCGCCTCGGACAAACTGTTCTCGATAAAGGTCCGCACATGCTTCCCATGGCGCAATAGCTTTTAGAGATGGTGGCCGTAATGCTGCGATGAACCACTGCACGATAGCCAAATGGGAGTTTCCCGCCAACCCAACGCTTCCACTACACCATGGCATTTGAGCAATTGCTTCGATCACATCGTACCCATCCTCGGCTTCTTGTGTGCCCATAATGCCAACATTTCCACCAGAGTCTCCCGACCCACGAGCGTCTACGTTGACGATGGCAAACCCGCGAGGAACAAACTCTGCCGGATCGGGACCCTCAAACTTCTCCAAGCCACTGATTACTCCTTCCGGAATTCCCAGGTGCCAAGGAAGCATTTTCAGCATACTTATGCCATTGAACTTTTTCCCAAACGGGCTCCATGCTAAGATGGCAGACACGGGCTTTGTCGAATTGGCCGGGCGATAAATGTCACAGTACAAAGCACATCCGTCCCTAACTTTGATCTCTACATCGTGAGACGCGTGGATATCACATGGCAGTGGCCGCGAGCCATTCTGACTCCAGCCCTTGGGTAGAACCTCTTCTCTGAATCCGAATGGCTGGTAATTATTTCGACCCACGGAGGGCTTGTTGATCGGGCGAGTTGCAACAGGGACGGGAGACGGCATTGTGATCTCAAAGATGTACAACAATACATGTCAAGAACCAGCGAGAGACGATCAGCCTTTGAATAATAAATTGACCTAGATCTAATTTCTGTCCATTCGGTATGTGGAGGAGAATTACTTCATGTGGGGAGAAACTATTCACGGCCGGGCTCGACCGATCACGGGCCAGTTCGGGTGAGACTGGATTCTATGATATTGGATCTTGCAAAGATCCAGGAAATGCAATTTTTATTACTAATTATTATCAAGATCAGTGTCTCCTTAAAAACTGTTCTGGGAGAGTTCGGATGACCTCGCCCGAACGCAAATGGTTAAAAGCCGGCTCATCTCATACAGCTATACCCTCCGCATTACTTGCTGAATCTTCGATACTGAAAGAAGCTTTACATTTAGAAGACATCATTCAAGAAGAACCGCATCATGGCACCCTCTCGTATCGATACTGAGTTCGCTACCACGACAACATCAAAGTCTCAACTTCAAAATAACAAAGAACAAGCACAGTATGGCGACTGGCGTGATGATTTCTTCAGGGATGGATATGTGATCATTAAAGGCGTTTTGCCCAAAGAGCGGGCACGCCAGTACCAAAGCGAAGCGCTTACCTGGCTAGAGTCATTTGGCATAGGGTTTGACCGCAATGACAAAACAACATGGAAGAAAGAGAACGTCCCTCAAAGTTTTAAAGGTGGCATGTACCTCCACTTTTCTGCAGCCCATGAGAAGTATGTTTGGGATGTAAGATGGTATGTCAAGAATTTTATCAAAACACCTTCAACTTCTTATTGTCTAACATTTAAATATAGTGAACCTGGAGTCATAGAGCCATTTGCAAAGCTCTGGGGAACAGATGAGCTTGTCGTCTCTTTTGACACAGTGAATGTCACCCTTCCACAGTCGATAGTTGGCAATTATGACTCCAAACCCTGGCCACATGTTGACCAAGCTCCCGAACGGCGAGGTCTACGCTGTGTTCAGGGTATCGTCAACCTATCCGAGTCTGGTCCAGAAGACGGCGGTCTGGTCGTTATGAAAGGCTCGTCGCGTCTCTTCGAGCAATTTTTCGACGAGAACCCAGTCACCGGCCCAACGCCCTGGCGGACAGCAAAACACAAAGACTTCCACCCATTCCACGACAAGGATCTAGACTGGTACCGCGCGCAAGGTTGTGAGTTAATCAAGGTATGCGCTGAGCCGGGTGATTTTATTCTGTGGGACTCCCGACAGATGCACTGGGCTCAGTTCGGAGAGTCGGACTTGATACGCACTATTGTCTACGCGACGTACACGCCTGCAGCGTGGATGTCCGAGGAGGACCGAGTCTTGAAGAAGGATCTCTTCGAGAAGTATGAAACTACGACACATTGGCCGCATACTAACCTCTTCACTCATGGTAAAGCCATGATAACCGTGGACGGGAAAGAAGTCCCCGATCCTTTGGAAAGAGATGAGCCGATCACTAAGCCGGAGCTGAGCGAGAAACTATTGAAATTGGCTGGGGCAATGAGGTACTAGCTTTCTTGAACAGATAATTAAACTGGATTCCTTGCTTTTGTACATTTTGTGTGAATTATTCTCTAAATGAGATTGGGTATATGCCAGTTGTTGACGGTAACCCTAACCCTAACCCTAAACTCTAAACTTCCTTATATTATCATGCTATTCGAACGTACTCCATCAATTAATTTATTCTATTCGTATTTAAAAAAACCCAATGAGCTTCCAAGAAATATACCGCCAATAATCAAAGTAAAATAATCTCTTTCCAGCGTAATCAATGTCAACCCCGCAACTATACCTGTACCCTAAAAACGCCATCTCGGCCCAGTTCGGCTGAGGTGGACCCAGACACCAAGAATTTCAACACTTGACACTTTGACCTACCTATCTTCATTGTTTTATTTCTAGGGATACCGCTTATTTCTACCTATATCGGCTCCACGTCGCCATCTCCAGGTTTCTCCACACTTGCCCCGATTTTTGAAATGGGCAGAAATGGGGATTAAAGATCGAGGTTTCCAATGCAGGGATTCTGTCGATCCCCGGACTCAAGTCTTGATCCTGTTCTGCTACTCTTGTATAGCAAGACCAATTTGCATCAGCCATGGATGTTAAAGAGACAACCGATGCAGTGCATCATGAGCTTGCTATGGACAAGCCGCAGCATCACAATCCAACCGGAACAGTCACGCTGCTGGAAGATGGAGAAGTTGTCTTGATCCCTACTCCGTCGCCGGATCCTCGTGGTAGGTAATCTCCTTGTTATAATTTTCTTTTTTCTAAGGAATATAGACCCTTTGAATCTTCCACGGACGCAGAAGTGGGCAATCGACATTATTCTCGGATGCTGTAAGTGGCTTCCCGGAAAGTCATACGAGTAACACATTTTTAACATTCAATGCCCTAGTCGCCGTATTCAGCGTCCTCTTGACGTCTGGAATGGGTCCCATTCTCGCAACCATCATGGCCTATTACGAGTACAACCCTCGGGTCACGGACCTGATGACATACCCAACCCTGTTCATGGGCGTTGGAAATATCATAGCCATGCCGCTCGCCACGGCTGTGGGACGTCGTCCTGTGTTTTTGGCATCTGCTTTGGTCCTAACGATCGGATCTATCTGGTGTGCTGCTAGCCAGAGTTTGGAATCGCACATCGCTGGGAGGGACATTCTCGCTTTGGCAGCTGGGCAGTCGGAGGCTTTGTGTCCGATGATCATCCAGGTATTACTTCTCGCAAACAAATACAAATACTTGAAGGAAGTGAAATTAACAAATGGAAAATCTAGGAAATCCATTTTGTTCACGAGCGCAGCAGCAAACTTGCCTGGTTCAGCGCCATTCAATCAATCGGTACTGCTGCCCTAACCATCGCCACGGCCTATCTCGTCAGTGCCCTGGGATGGAGGTGGTGGTACGGTATCTTTGCGATTACAAGCGGACTTGTCTTTGTACTCGCTTTTTTCATGGTCCCAGAATCAGCGTATCCGCGGCCAACTGATGCCTACGCCGGTCTCGTTCGCATCTACCACGAAGGAGAAGAGGTAGCCGTGATCCGAGCCACGGAGAAGAACAGGGTTGCTCTTGATTACAACCGATACAAAGCACGAACTTTAGCGCATCGTCTCAAAGTGTTTCATGGCCATGCCCGAGATTGGAGCAAGGCGGTTGAATGCTGGAAGCAAATGGGGCAGTGTATCTTGTTCCCAAACATCCTCTGGGTGGTGCTTATGAACAGCGTTGCGCTGGCCATCTACGTAATCTCGGTGACCGAGTTCTCGACAATTCTGTCTTCGCCGCCATACAACTACAAAACGACCAGTCTGGGCCTGGTGCAAGGCGGACAGATCGTGGTATCCCTGCTCATGATCCCTCTCCTGGGTTACGGAGGCGATCAGCTATACAAATGGATAGCTCGACACCGAGGTGGCCTCGCAGAGCCCGAAGTGCGTCTGATCCCTATCCTGATCCCCGTCGCGGCCATGATCATTTCCTCGGTAATCTTTGGCCGTGCCGGCTCACATCCATTCGAGTGGTCTGCATGGGCTATAGTCACCACGTACAGCGGCATTTACTTTGCCTTTATCGGTATTGTCCTGATTGGATACACGTACTCGCTCGACAGCTATGGCGAACGAGCTGCGCCGATTCTCGTCTTGATTTGTGCGATTCGCGGGTTTATTTCTTTTGGTATCTCGTTTGGAGTGACCAAGTTTGTGACGGAGCAGGGGTATCAAGGTGCATTCAATATATGTACGATTATTGCGGGCGTGATTTCGGCGTTTGGGATTTTTGTTTTCTTGTGTGGTCCGAAGATTCGTGCTGTGACGATGAAGTACGCTGTGGACAATAAGACTGTTGAGACGTAGTTATATAATCTTCGGATGTTGTATCTATGCAATTGACAAATGACTCTCATTAAGTTCGCTATGCATGAAACTCCCTATCTAAGCATATCGCCCAGCATCGCCGAATCCACAAATGGTAACGAGGCATCAATCAACTCAGCTGAAGGAAACAACTGGTCAAAATAAGGCACAGTCTCCATACTCTGTGCTCCTATTTCCGCATACTGCTCCCACGCTCCAAGAGTTTCCCCTTCCTGTTCCTCTTCGTCACACACATCGCCAGCAGCGGTTTGTTTGGATTCTTCGGGTGAGCCCCCGGTCCAAACAAGATTGGCCTGCGAGTTATCGAAAAATACAAATCGTACTGTTGCGTCGGTGTCTGACAAAGAATCCCACAGAGAAGGACACGCTACAAGTCTCACTATTCGTGCCAATGCGGCACGGTCTATGATCCGGTGTGCGGATGTGCGAAAAACATGTTCATATAGGTGTACAAGTCGCCGCAAAACTAACAATGCGCCATGCCGTGCTTCTGTGGGAGGTGAGTTTTCAATGAGGCTGATACTCAGCATGACCAGATCCTGCAGGTCTGCGACATCAGTTGCTGGTTGATTACCGTTTGCAAAGCAGATCAGCTGTAGGGCAATGAATATGCCTGCTGCGACGGTGGCGCAGGTTACAGACCAAAACTTGTCGAAGAAGAGACTTGGATCGTTACATCTACGTTCCAGTATGTGTTTAGCGGCTGAGATTCCCTCCTGCAACACAGCCTCTCCGTCTCTCTCTGCCTCCAGGGTTTGTGGAATCACGGCAACGCAGAGAGCGATTCGCCAGCTGTCAACGCAGTTGAGCAGAAGATTTCGCTGTACAGGGCACCAGTATGGCTCATCGGGAACAGATGTCTCTGCCAGAGTAGGATAAGACAGGTGCGGCGGAAAAGCAGCGCAGACGGAGTCAATCTCTTCCAGGGATGCTTGGACTGTGTCGGTACTCCAGTCCCGAATGGAGTTGATGTGATTTCTCGTCAAGGCTGCAAATTGGGCCATTGTTTTGTGATACTCATAAACCGAGGGTGAATTTTCGTTTTTCTCGTCTTTGGTCTCCAGTACTGTTGTGAATGAAGTAGGATGGATAGAAATCGGCCGTGACCAAACGGTCAACCTATGAATTAGTTAATTATATATCCAACGAAATAGGACCAAGGAATCCACCAGTCACAAATAACCAAAGTCCACCAGAGTCTCCGATAGACATTTCGAGAAACTGGGTCTACCATCTTGTCTTCGCCGAGATGGTCGATACCAGTGAGTCGAGCCACATTCACCGCCGCGCCATGGAGAATAAACTCGCGGCTTGGCTCGCCAAGGTTTTTGTGCAGGATATTGAGGATTGCCAGCGCCTGGACCGTGGTCAGAGATGGCCTGCGAGTGTAGTCGGCCAAGTCAAGCTCTCTCAGTGCAGCCGCGTACCAAGTGCGACTCGGCGAGGAGACGGGAGAGGTCTGGGGAGTCGAGAAGCTTTCATATAGCAGCTGTACATTGTTAATGGTCTTGTCGTCGAGAAAATACGCTCCAACCTAGATGGGGTTAGAAAGATGTAAAGCCAGAGTATCACTGTGCACACTCACAGCTAAGACACTGAGATAAACAGCAATCCAGCCATGATTGCTCAGGGCATCCTTTTCACTATCAATGAGACTCTTCCAAAACAGATCGTGCTCCTTCATGAACGCAGCTTCATCCAAAGCACAATGCACCCATCCGAGCTGCGTCAAGGAGAACTCGACAATGGTATCACTCCACCGCCGCGTAGGCAAAATCAGTTTGACTTGACTATCCCAGGGCGAGCTCTGATTTGCATGGCCCTGTGCCGGCGAGTCAATCGACAGCCCGAAAACATGTGCTTGAAAGTCGCTGAGAATGCTCTCTGACGAATGCAAATCTTGCTTCTTCTCCGTCGTTGTTTCCCTATGAATGTCTGTCTCTAGTTTCACCAGCTCCGGTCTTGAAAGGGCCAGTTCTAGTTGTTTTATGCGAATCTTGAGGTTGATGTTCTCGCGCAGGAGAGCAGAGTCTGGAGGATTCCCACCTCGCTCCTCGTCTACAGCCCTGTTACAGCCGTGCATTAGCTGCCAGGGCAAAGAGTAACCAAAGGGACAAGTCTTACACTGTAACCCGTCCTCCCACTTTGACAACCTCACGCATGCAGGTGGCGGTGTCTCCGCGCTGGATGCATTGCTCGCAAGGGATCTTCTTGGAGCACTTGACTTTGCGGCGCGAGCACGGGATACACGAGCGCGGAACCCGCTGTGTTTCGCGGACGGGCTGCGGCATGGTAGTAAAAGTCGAGTTGAAGCATATCAAGTTGAGAGTTCACTCTGTGTGTTCGAATGTTGAGAGGCCATCTCCATCAATTGATATCAATGATGTAGATGTCGAGGTGAGCGGGCGAGTTCGGGTGAGATTCTCCCCACTTGACGTCTTCGGCAGGAGCGCTCTTCGCCTCTGGATTAATTCCCATCTTTAGGCAAGTCTTTTCTCAAAATAAAATATAGAGCTGAATATCTCATGCGGCAAAGCAGAGCTTCTCTCATCCGAACCTATACGATTGATACAGTCATGACCCCCAATCCAATTGCATGCCAGCCTCGTTTATCTCAAATTGCATGACTTGCCCAGGCAAACACCGCGGCGATCCCAACAACATGAAAACCAACAATCAATGATATTATGCAGACAGCTCTGATGCCCAGTGCTGCCTGTTGTGCTGACATCTGGAAGATCATCAAATCCTGCACAGGCAACAACCCCACTATTTCATCATCAATTCGATGACCATGTTGGTCCAAAACGGACACTATATTGCGAGACAACCACGCCTTTTTCAACGCTCGAAAAAACATCAATTGATCAATAATCAACCACAATGGGCACAGGTTTCCTCCAACAATTTTCCCCTCGCGCCGTCCTCTTCGAGCGCAGCGCCTTCGCGGTGACCTGGAGCGCAGCACACGCAGCCCTTGAGCTGGGCATGCTCGGCTGCGTCGAGGAAGCACACTCGATCATTGCGCTTCTGGCAGCGCATTCCAACCCCGTTTCTCCAAACGAAAAACTCACAACGAGAATCCCCGACACAATACAATTTTTGTATGAAGCCACAGGGAAAGAAACACCCCCGGGGGTGGATAAACTAGACGACGCAGGGTTGGACAGCTTGGAACTAGAGCTAAACGAAAGATTACCCTATCTGGCCGACGGAGTCAATGTTGTGAATGGGACTGAAAAGGATTACGAGACTCTTCAAAAATGGATACAGGAGACTCAGGATCAGTGGGCAGATGCTACGACAGGGTTTTCTGTATGTTTTCTTTCTCTGCATATCAATTGATACTAACGACATCCAGGCAATTCGTGTATCCTCCGGCCTTGCAGGTCTGTTGAATCTCGCGCTGCATTTGCAGAAGCCCAGCGCAGAAGTCGACCAGATCATGTCTCACATTGCAGTCCGCATCCACGCAAACCAGCAGTCCAAGTACCTCTCCCAGATCCGGTTTGCGTGGAGCAAGTATTTCGTGTCTGGCTGGCTGCGCGAGAAAATCGGCTTGTCAGCCGACAAGTACGAGCAGCTCCGTGAATATGGAGTGCTTATTCACGACTCCACAAAACAAAGACTCGAACTAGGCCGTCCACTGACGCCCGTTGACGAATACAAGGACAAAAGCATGTCGGACATGCTCGCCGAACTAGACCAAAACACCGTACCGTTCAAGCACACTTACGGGGACAATGGCCAAGAATGGGACGACGACGATCTAGCCACCGGTCCAAACACCATCATGCACAAACCAGCAACAGCAGCCCAAATCGCAGCGGCTGAGGAGACCATCAGCCGACCGCTCCCAGACGACCTGAAGGAGTTTTACGCACTTACTAATGGGACGCGCCCCGTCGTCAAGCAGTACCCCGGGTTTACTAGCGTGAAAAACCGGCTGTTGCCAGTCGAGCACCTGTTTTGGGAAGACGACGAGTATATGCATGACTACCACCTAGATCTGCTGCCCGGCATAGATCCACCCATCGAGATCGAGTGGCCCGGGATCGAAGGCGGTGCGATAGCCATGTACGAGCACGACGGACAGGGCACTGATTACGTGTGGTACGTGAACGAGAGCGCACTATCCAAAGCGCGGAAGATCCTCGAGGATGCATACGAGACCGCGACGGCAGAAGAAAAAAAGAGTCTGGATGTTCTCGTGCAGCTGCATCACGGTAGCTGGGAGAAGCTAAAAGGGCTGAAACAGTGCTGGTACCAGCAGAGCTGGGGGGATCCAGACAGTATGATTGTGTTTCACGACTTTCGGGCGTTCTTGAGTCTGCTGGTGTCGAGCAGTGTGTTGGAAGAGAACAAGAATCCGATCAGGCCGCTAGACAATTAACAATAGCAACAGCCAGTGGACGTTGTCTGGTAGGAAAATTAATAATATAGAAACCAATACAGTACAAAAATCGTTGCGGTTGCAACACTGAACTCAATAAAATTGAAAAAAGCCAAACAAAAGGAAACGCGGCACAGCAGACACCAGTTGACACACAAAAAAATCTATCTTTTCGTACAAGTCTATGTATTAATGATATAGCCCTCTTTCCTAGCGCAACTAGCTAGAGACGAGGATTGTCCAGCGGAGGTACATGAAGCTGGGAACACAATAAGAAAAGATTACTCGCGAGAAACGTCACGGCCAAAGACCTTGGCCTTGATCCAGTCGGTGGCGACGAGGACACGGTTGCGCGCTGGAACTCGTTAGTTTAAAACAATGTATTAGAAATAAAGGAGAGACGTACCGCTGAAGCACATGCTCAGATAGGCGCTGCGCCAGAAAAGATAAGTCATGGTTCCACCGCTCGCAATGTTGCCGCTCAGCCAGCTGATGTCTGCAACTGCTCGCTCCTTGCCAATGTACGCCAGACTGCCCTGGTGCGAGTACTGGAAGGGCCCAATCTGCTTGGTGCGGCGCAGCTGGCGCTGGCGCTCCTTGATCTCGTCAAAGATGCGCTCGCGGTCTTCGCCCTTGGCTTCTTGCTGCGCGGCCGACAGCTTCTTGAGCTCGCCTTCAATCTCCTCGGTGCGGGCCATGGTGTTGAACAGACGCGCCAGGAAGGCACCCTCTTGACCAGCAACCTGGGCGGTAGGGGCGTAGTTGTTGATGGCGCAGTCGCCGACGGCCCAGATGTTTTCGGTTCCGTTGACGACCAGGTATTCGTTGACGGCCAGACCGCGACGAGAGTCCTTTTGCGCGGGGATCTGGCCCATCAGGTCTCGCACCACGCCGCGCACAGCGTTACCGGTAGCCCAGACCAACAGACCGTAGGGGATCTTCTCCAGCTCCTTGGTGCCGTCGGGCTTGGACACTTCAGCCTCGATGTACTTTTCGGTGACGTTCTTGACCATGGTCTTGGTGCGGATGGTGATTTTTTCCTCCTTGAAGCTGGACTCGGTGTATTCGATGAGCTGCTTGGAGAACATGGGAAGAATCTAGTTCGTTAGTCTAGCTCTGTAAAATCAGCCCGGACAGTTCTTACATTGGGCAGGGCTTCGACCAGGGTCACATGGAAGTTGTGCTGGATTTCAGGAATCCACTTGCGCAGATCGTCTTCGAAAAAGTCCTGAAGCTCGCCAGCAAACTCGACACCGGTAGGACCGCCGCCGACGACAACCATGTGCAAGAGACGCTTGACTTCCTCGTCGGTCTGGTCCTTGAAGACGGCGGTCTCGACGCAGTCCATAATACGCTTACGGATTTTCTGGGCATCGCCGACCTCCTTGAGGAAGCACGAGTTTTCGCGGACACCGGGGATACCTAAGTTGTCAGCATAGAACGCACATATAGATAATTAAACAGGAAAAAACTCACCGAAAGTGGCATTCTCAGCACCAACACCCACAACAAGCATATCAAACGGCACAACCGTGTGCGAGACATCACCCTTGATCTCCGAGTCGTCGCTTATATATACCACACGTTTCTCATAGTCGATCTTGGTGGCCTCGGCTTCGTAGTATTTGACGGTTGCTTTCTTGTGGCGCAGAATATTGCGAATGGGTTCCATGATGGAGCGGTGCTCAATCAAGCCCGTAGTGCACGAGGGTAGCAGCGGGGTGAACAGGAAGAAATTGCGCGGCGAGATGACGACGACATTGTAATTTTCGGTGTCGAGCTTTTTGAGGAGCGAGACGGAGCCCCATCCAGTTCCTGCGATACGTTAGTTCTTGTTGTTGTTGCTGCTTCGCCAATTGACATACCCAGAATAACAAGCGTCTTCTTGGATGGGTCAGGCTCGATTTGCTCTTCAGGGTGGCGCAGAAGATAGATGCTGTAGGCAAGGTATCCGGTCAACCCGATACCCGAAAGCACAGTCAATCGGTACGTCCAGCGGAAAAAGCGAAAGCGCTTCTTGGGCGCTGGCGGAGGAGGAGCGGCAGCATCAGCATAGGCGCGGCGCAGAGCTGGTTGGATTGAAGATGAGGATCGCAGGGGTGATGCCGATGACGACGATAGTAGCGATGGTCGAACAGGAGCCACGCGCGACGACAGCGACCTTGCGGTGACGGTCGAGGCGAGCTGCGAGACCGCCTTGGGACGGACCAGCATGGCGCCGACAGTGAGCAGCTTTCTGCTGAGAGTAAGTGCTCTGTTGCAGAGATGGAATTGAGATGGGCGGTGGTTGCGAAAAAGGCCAGTTGCAAGGCAGAGAGAGCTCCCGGTTTAAAAAAAATGAGAGGTGGATGAACGGCCTTGTTGCCGCTGGCTGTGGTTGGCCCGGCGGGCTGGGCTGCTTGCTGTTTCGGGCAAGCCGGTGTACTCTGTTTGTTGCTGTGCTAAATTTCCTCTTTTTATCGCTCTTAAATTTCCTGCTGTGAAATCGTCTCGCAGGAGGGCGAATTGATTTTTCCTCTTTTGGCTTTTCTCTTTCTCTTTCCTTCTCTCCCTCTATCTTTTCTCATGGTTAGGCTGTTTGTAGGTCCATGTAGGCTATAAGCAACCCTACAGACAATATACAATAAACTACATAATAGTTAACCTCTATTAATATCCCCCCGTTCCGGCCCTTGCCGTCGCCCTGCGCGCGATTGGCCGAGAGCTGGTACCGCATTGCGAATAGCCTCACATTAATATTATGAGTACTGCTTACCCCAACTCGTCTACCCCAAAACTCTCGTTTCCCCGACAAACAAAAAAGCTTCAATGCGCTCCCGAGGCTGAACCACAGAATAAAGTAAGAACGCGTCGGGAGGACTCGGAGGCAAGGGGCGACCCGGGTCTGGCCGATCTCGTGCATGTCTACATCGTCATCTACGAACACTTAATAATTGCTCCGTTCTAAGTTACTATCACGTGAAGACTGGAAATCAATCTTAGCTAGTAATAGATTGTAATTGTAATCACCCCGCCATGGCAGAGCTAAATGCACATGCTATGCTGCTCACGTGAGCCGTAAAAACAAATGTCCTCCTGATGGTAAATAACAAATAAAACGCCCGTTGTATGCAATGTCCCAATACATAGGATGATATGATGATGATGTAAATGTAATGGCCAATCTGAATGGCCTCCCAGATAGTCTAAACACGCCGAAACACCATGCAGAAAGTAAAAAGAAAGAGAATGTAGACACGTCGGTAGAGGTTCATGTAACCACATTGGGCCATGAAAAAGGAAATTTTGGTTAAAAATCTGTACAATCAGAAGTGAAAGGGTTTAATAATTGTGAAAGTTGGGTTGAGCAATCCGTCCCTGCGGCCATGCTTCGTGGTGATAGGGAAGCACTCCGGTGCGGCGCTCCGTAGCCGTTTTGCCAAGAGGCTGGTAGTGCATCTGGTCCATCGACAGATGGCGTGGCTGGTGGAGTGACGCAGAAGGTGGGGGAATCAGCAGCGTGTTGACAGCGCGCACTGGCCGGTAAGGCGAGTTGCGGTTGATCAAAAAGTAAGCTGTTGGCGAGAGATGAGATTGCGGGGTGTGCATCGGAAATCCGGTAGATGGAGACGCCGTGCCAGCCGGCGTGACAGTTGGATATGGGCTTTGTCGCCGATTAGGATCCGGCAGTGACACTGTTTGGTTGTACAGCGCCATCGGGTTCATCGACTGGGGTGTAACAGCTGTGGTTGTGGCCGGTATCGGTTGAGACCACGTCGTGGCCGGATTGAATACGGTCGACATGGCACGAACGTTGGGCAGCGGCAATTGTTGCGAGGCGGCGGTCTGCATCGTCGTCGGAGGCATCACATTGTTCGACATCGTGTTAGACATGGGTAAGCGAGGAACCGGCACGCCAAGCGTAGGGACTCCAAGAGGCATGTTCCCCGAGCCAGTCGCCACGGGAGGCAAAACGGGGACTGAGCAGTTAGCCGATGGCATGGTAGTGACCCCTGACATCGACGAGTAAGTACTGTTTGGAATAGCCATTCGTTTGCTGGGATGGTCGTCCATCTCTGCCTCAGCGCTGCTGCGTTTTCGGGGATACGTGGGAAATGCGATGGTGGGCAAGTGCCGAGGCGGAGTATGGGCTCGGTATGAACTGGCGCTATTTGAGACATCGCCCCAGATTTGCGGTGGTTGAAGATGGTTCGGGACGAGGGGCGAAGGCAACTTGGAGCTGGGCGACGCAGGGAGGCTTTTCCAGCCTGACGAAAGCGGTTGTAGGGTCGGCGAGATCTGGAAGACGGGTGTAGTTGGGGCTAGGTCGGTTTCGAACGGCATCCGCGACGCCTTTTCGAAATAGTCGGCAAAACAGCTGAGTTTGGAGTGCCACTGCGTCCACTCTTCTTTGGAAACGAAAAGATTGTACCGCACGTTGCTGAGAAACTCGACCTCCATGATGTGAATTTCCCCCACTGTGATGCCCGAGACCTCGGCCCATGTTTTATTGGTATACGTATTGTCGTCGAGGACTGCACTATAGTTAGTAATCTTTCATTTTCCCCCCTGGTGTATAAACTCACATTTATTTCCCATCATCAAAGCAATAGTCATCAACCGGAACTCACTTCCCTTCTTGCCACGAACGCCCGTGTTGAATTTCTTGAGTCGGTAGATGAACAACAGAGCGAGTAAGACGACGTTTTGGCTGACTTGTGTGGTCGACAGAACGGTGGTCACCCATTTCTGGAAGCCCATAGTTGGAATGGCCTCTGGGACAATGGCATAGCGCTGTACCATGTTTTCTTCGATCGCCTTGAGTTTTGACGTTTTTTCGAACCAGAACAAGCATGCAATCTAGAAAAAAAAGTTTAGTATTTATATAACTCAAGCCAGGGAAGGAGAGCTACCTGTGCGGCAAACTCGGTCAGAGTGTTGCAGGAGGTGTTGATTGATGCAGGGACCTGGAGGTATGACGCGACAGAGGAATCATTCTTTTTCTTCCGCGGCGTAGAGTCAACTACCATGGCGTTGGAATCCTTCGCCATGGGGGGTAGATAGTTGGGCGCGGCATTGGAGACGGTGTTGGCGAGGGGGACACGGGCGGGCGCTTTGGAGAAGTGAAGAAACTGAGTCTGCTTGTTGGCGGCAAAGGTCGACGGAGCCAGCTGGGGGTTGAAGGCCACGCCACTCATGTCGGAGGGAGGGGTCGGCAGACCGTCTCTCAATGTGACGGACCAGTCCGTGATGGGGTTGAGGGAGAGCTTGCTCAGCGATGACAGCGGTGGTTGGTATTGCGGGTTGCGGTATTGCGGGTTGAAGACGTAGGGGTGTGAGGGAGCAAACGACTGCGAGAGGGACGAGGACGAATATGAAGAGAGCGCGGGAGACATGTGGAATGGAGAGGTTGTTCCTGAGGGCAAGGAACGTCGGCGAACAGAGTCGATATCGAGCGCATGGGCGAGAATGTCATGGACGTCACAGAGCAGTAAATACTACAGACGAGCGGAGGAGCGCGGGGACGGCGGCGAGTGAAAGCGGATGGGATCCTTTATTGCAGCAGGATTATTATTGAACGCAGGTATTGTGCGAGGCGTAACCCTGGCAGAAGCAGGAGGAATGAAGGCAATGAAGGGGGAAAGCCAATGCACGGCCGGATCCCATGTTATTGGGGACGCAGGACTATTGCGGGAGTGCGTTGAGTCGGCGAGGGATGTCGGCAGTCGAGACGGGCGAGATGAGACAAACGCAGACACAAACGGACAGAAGAGAGCGGCTCGACGGTGGACGACGTAAGACGACGCAAGACAATGCGAGGTGGTGGCGGTGGTGGTGAATGAGGTTGGAGGTTGGAGGTTGCGGTTGGGGATAGAGGTACGAGGAAGGCACGGCACCACAGTGCTCCGTCGTCACGGCAGATATAAGAAACAAGACATGCAGTCAAAGCAGGCAGACACAAAAAGGAAAACTCAAAAACGTAAAAAGTAAAAAAAACCAAAAGCAAAACTAAAACACAAACTAAAACCAAAACATGCAAAATGGAGCAGGAATAGTCAGTCAGTCATGAAATGATAATTACGAAGCCCATGGATATGGAAGCCAGAGCCGGCATTCTGGGACTAGCGGCCCACCGGGGGGAGCAGCACCAAACAGGCAACGGGCCGGTATGTGATAGTCAGACTCTCAGTGGTGGATGGGGGATGGGGGTGAATCATGAATGAGAAGTCAGAAGAGCACCGGGCTAGCGGGCTGTAGTATTGCGCGAGCCGGAAGCAGGGTCCCAGAGCTGATCCTGCGACTGCTCCCCCCAGGTGGTGGTGGTAAGAGTTAGCGGGTGGTGTTAGTGGCTGGTCAGTGGCCGGTGGCAGTGGTGGGCGTGGCCATAACGGGTGCGGTGGGCGGCGCTTGTGGATGCGCGGCTGATTGGGCCGGCAGCGCGTTGGATTCGTAATGCCGTGCGTTTCGGTACGGTATGGGACATACGCCGCCCGTAACTTGGCTGCTGCGTGCTTTATTCTCCCATTCAGTTCCACGTCTGTTCTATATATATGAATGTGTATAGATATATATATATATAGATATTGATTTGTTTCTATTCTCATCTATCTTTATCATCTATTCCTATTTACGCGCCATCTATGTACCATCTGCTACTATCTATTCTCATCTGTTGTAACTCTCGTCCCAATTGAATGCCCTATTCCGGCTAGCGCCTGCATGCCACCGCACCCAATCACGCCCGCCCAGCGGGGCCGTTAGCCCTAATATTCCGTTTTGGGCCAGACCTGTCGTATCGAGTTCGAGTACCAAGTGCTCAGCACGGAGTGATGGTACTCGTACATAATTCTCCCAAGTACTAAGGAGGAGCCTGCCAGTCCGGTGACTGGTGACTTATCCACCGGCTGAAAACGAGGCTTCGGCACAGGGAATACGCAGTCGCACACGGCTGCGCCGGGACTGGCCAGCGGCGGATTGCCTCTGGCTGGCTCACTAGTGAACCTTGGCCCATCCCTTGACTTTTCCTGCTCAGCCTGAAGTCTCAGACCGAGAAAAAGAGTCAACAAGTTTGCCAGACAACAAAGCGCCGCCCCCCCACCCTGGGCTTTGCTCCACCAGTCGTGTCCTCTCTCCCCCTGTTCAGTGTTCGCCCGGTCGCTCGTCATGAATCCGAGCTGTGCTGCAGTCAAAGTGGTCTGCCAGTCGTAACGACCAACACTAACTGCGCTGCTTATCCACCGCTGACTAGCGCGCTCTGGGCCGAGCCCAGCCGATCTTGTGCCACTGTCTCGCTTTTCTGCCTCTGGCCCGATCGCCGCGTTACTTGTTACTAACTTGTAGGTAGTGTCCGAGGGCCAGGAGGAGTCTGTCCATGTCGATGTCGGCTGGAGTATGCAACTGCACGGCCGTGTCTGACGTCAACTGGACCGTGTATCGTCGACCAACTTTTGCTCATAGTCCATAGCCATACGGATTACAGATTACGGAGCACTTACTACGTAGGTACTGTACTTACTCCATAATGCGAAATGGAATACTAGTGCCTGCACTGTCTACCAGGCAGTCTGGCCGCGACGCGGGCGACGGAGTAGTGCCGGATGCAGCTGTATTCCGGGTTTACGGAAAGTCTGTGAGAATTGAGATTGAGTCTCTATGTAATACTCCATGTGATGTCCTCTAGTAACCTACAGTGCGTACTACGGACTGCCTCTAGCCCTCCAGTCTAGTGCGTGCTAGTAACATAAACCTTGTTGCCTCTGCTCGTCCCTCCCAACAATAATAATCTAATAGCCATCCAACTTGATCCAAGACCCCCCGATCCAAGGATTACAATCAATAAGATTATTCGTCGCGATTACTCCATTAACTAACTAACGACGACACGACGCCGGACGCGCGCGACCCTCGGCCGTGGCCCCCGCCGGGCTCTGCTTTTTTTTTTCCTTTTCTTTCTTTTCTTGTCGCTTCTGGTTCTGGTGGCAACCGAATCAGCTCTGGCCATCCTGGTTTCGACAGCATGATGCCGTGAAGGGCAATCTTTGCAGGCCGTGTGATTGGCCAGGTATGTTTCACCGACTTGGGCCTTTTTTTTAATGATCAGTCCGTAGTCCTAGACTCCTAGTAGTATCGAGTTAGCAGCTTCAGCCCCCGCAAACCGAAACCAAAGCCGCGCTCGTCTCGTCGCGATCAGTGCGATCATCGTGATTGTCGTGCTAATCACAAATTACTCCGTGAAATCATCATCATCATCACAGCCTAGTCTACTACGTAGCACGGGGGGGGGGGCTCGCTTTGACAATTTCAATCATGTTTTGTGTGGCTTGTGATTTTCGAATGATGAAATAGTGGGAATGGATCTGGATTCTGGGGGCCGCCGCCCAGGCATATTAATTTTTTGCCGTTATTATAATTTATTACTATACGTACTACTGCTGCTACCAGCCTACCACTACGTAGTAACTAATTACCAGGCTGAGGCAGCACGGCTCGGACGGAGCGTCAACCGGGGGGTGGCGGCAAAAGACTCATAGACATTTGTTTCGCATTGATTCATGCTAACCTGAAGAAACTAGTCGTTGTTCAAAGTAAAACTTCGGTACGTATGATTATTATTACGTTAGGAGGGTACAGGTAACAGCAGTCGTAGTAACATAGTAGCATTCTATTAATTCTCACTTGGCTTGCTTGGCTTTTAGGCCCTCTTTTTTTTTTTTTTTTTTTTTTTTTTTTTTTTTTAAACCCCCCCCCCCCCCC